>CM020063.1:6412154-6762863 GCA_009769605.1 Bucorvus abyssinicus
ACTTTTTTCTTTCTTTAAGTGAAAAGGTTAAATAAACTGTCAAAGAGGCATAGTGGGTCAAAACCGAGTATTGCCTCAGCTGGTGTGGAGTATCTAAAGCTGCTTTTTTTTCATAAAGATTCTTTATATTGTCTATGACAACTGTTCTGCTGATGTCTAACCATGTACTATTCTTTTCGTTTTCTGATAGCAGAATTTTATTTAAGAGTGAGTTAAAGTAGCACCTCTTGAAAGGACTGTCAATATTCAAGCCTGATAACCACATTTCAAAAGTTGTCAGGGCCAGCTTTGTTTGAGTCACTGGTCTTTTTTCTTTTGTTCTCGACGTGACACTAATCTAAGATTAAGTTGGCACAAAGGATGACTATGAAATAACACATTTAATGCAGTTTTGTTTGGGTATCCCTGAGTATATTCACGCCGACCATCACTGAAGACGGTGAGGAAATCGGCCCTGCAAGGGTACGTCATGCTGGACTTTGGTCAGGTATCCAAACAAAGGTTCCTTGAATATACTGGTGTTTCCTCAAGGAGCTTAATAAGTGAGCGCGTTTTATTCTGATAGTTAGTCCAGTTTGGATGAGGAAGTAGGGTTGGATGTATGTATTGCCTCGTACATACGGCTTTTATGCCTCTGTCTATATAGTCCTATAATGGCATCATAAAGCTATTTTGACATCTCTGGACATGATCTGGTTGTGCTTCTGTGAGAGCTTAAGTGACCCCTGTGTGAAGAGCGGTATACAGGCATTACCGTTTTCTATTGCTGACAGGTACTGTTTTTCTGTTGTGGTGTTTGGGGGGGTAGGGTTGTTTGGTTTTGGTTTTGTTTCTTTTTTCTAGTGGCTCAGTCTGTCACCATTTCCCGCCCTGGCTCTGAGAGAAGCATTTCGGTAACTGGATCCAGCCTGCAGTTGCTGTTTAAGCCATGAAGAATGTTCTGTTCAAGCAGGAGACAAATTTGCATATGGATCAGGCATACTCTGAGCTTCCATACTGTCATACATTGGTATCTCTTCTGACACGTGGAAGAATACTGGCTTCACGATTGTCCCAGTCTGACTATCTTCGAGCTTCACACAGGCTAAGTGTTGTCTAAAGTAATGATTTTTAAATATGCAGTCTTTTAGTTACCAATTTCCTTGTGCGTATTCCGTAACAGAGCTAGCTGCAGTAGATTACTTTCTCACTAGCGTTTGTGGTAGACTAGACTAGATTGTTTCCCTTTTAGTATTCAGAAACAACTGTGAGGCAGTTTAAAAACACGTTAGCCTTCCCATTACTGATGCCTAGTAGAGGTTTTAATAAATACGTTTAAATGGCTGGGTATATGGCTTGTTAACTTACCTCTCATCAACTCTTCTGACATAGGTGGAAGAGGAAATCCATGCTCTCACACAGTGTTAACTGCCAAAAAGAAAATCAATAGAAGCTGGGAATTACTCATTACAGGAACTAAGGCAGAATAGTACCAAAAGCTGGCAGATGTTACATCAATAGCAGCCTATGTACCAGTTTGTAATCATCTTCTCAGCTGTTGAGGTGAAAAATCCTATGCTATTGCTGGAGTCTGAATAAGCCTGAGTTTACCTGGTTTCTGGGATTTCCTTCTGGACATTGTCTTGAAAGCAAAGGTAATACAAGATCGACAAGTCACGACAATAATAGATTCCAGAAAAGGCATGAGCTGGAAGTCGGATTTCATTGCCATTGGAGAAGACAAGAAAGATGAGAATCTTTCAGCCAGATTATGCTCTTTTTTAATAATAATTTTGCTAGTTTTTAACTGAGCTTTAATTAAACTGCTTTGCATTCCTCATAGCTTGTGTTGCATTCCTGACAGACTTAAAGTAAAGCACATTTTTAATTGCAATTGCTGCATTTACTTTTCACTCTCAGTTGACCTCGTCATTTGTTAGAAGCCTGAACGCCTTAATAGTTGAAACGTGAAGTAATTTTTTCAGAAATAGAGGACTAATTGCCACTGCTGTAGTAAAAAAACAGTGTGAAGGGTTTTTTGCAGGCATGAGCGAATACTCAGATTTAGAAGAGAGAATCTGTTACTCCTACATTATCTTTAAATATTTGGATCATAACAGCATGGAAATGATAGGGCTTAAAGGTCTCAAGAGTTCATCTATCCATACCCTCCTCTAAGGCAGTATTAGTGCCCTGTTCCAGACAGGTTTCATCTAACATGTTCTTAAAAGCTTTCATTCATAGAAATTCTGCAATTCCTGAGCTATCTTTTCCAGTGCGATGAGATCATTAGATTAAGCGGAGTGAATCTATTAACTTTCATTGAGTGTACACAAGCTGTGTTTTTGCTAGCTGGGCTCTGTAGTTTAACAAGAAGTTGTGCTGGACGGATTCTAATTAGATCCATAGCCCCCTCATCCTTCATTTGGAAATACTGTTACCCACTTCAGTTCCCTGGTTAAGCTCCAAATGAAAGGATGCCAGAGGTCTGCCAAGCAGGTGCCAAGTCACCAACAAGACCTTAAGTACTAAAACTACTGCATTGTGGGGGCTCACAAGTCATGAGAATGAGATAATGTGAAATATCTGCAGCAAAGCTGCAGCGCTACAATACCATTACCAAAAATTGCTTTCTCATATCAACCACCACTGCCAGGGTGAAAGAGTGGATTGGTTGAAAAAGTGTTATGAATTAAAGATTACTGAGTGCAATTTGCTTTACCTCTTTGGCTTCCCTTCCCTTCCCTTCCCTTCCCTTCCCTTCCCTTCCCTTCCCTTCCCTTCCCTCCCTTCCCTTCCTTCCCTTCCCTTCCCTTCCTTCCCTTCCTTCCCTTCCCTTCCGCTTCCCTTGCCTTCCCTTCCCTTCCCTTCCCTTCCCTTCCCTTCCCCTTCCCTTCCCTTCCCTTCCCTTCCCTTCCCTTCCCTTCCCTTCCTGCCCTGTCCCTTCCCTTCCCTTCCCTTCCCTTCCCTTCCCTCCTCCATTCCCTTCCCTTCCCTTCCTTCCCTTCCTTCACCTTCCCTTCCCTTTCCCGTCCCTCCCTTCCCTTCCTTCCCTCCCTTCCCTTCCCTTCCCTTCCCAAAACTTCCCTTCCCTTCCCTTCCCTTCCCAAAACTTCCCTTCCCTTCCCAAACCTTCCCTTCCCTTCCCACTTCCCTTCCCTTCCTTCCCTTCCCTTCCCTCCCTTCCCTTCCCTTCCCTTCCCTTCCCTTCCCTTCCCTTCCCTTCCCGTTCCCTTCCCTTCCCTTCCCTCCCTTCCCTTCCCTTCCCTTCCCTTCCCTTCCCCTTCCTTCCCTTCCCTTCCCTTCCCTTCCCTTCCCTTCCCTTCCCTTCCCTTCCCTTCCCTTCCCTTCCCTTCCCTTCCCTTCCCTTCCCTTCCCGCACCTTCCCTTCCCTTCCCTTCCCGCACCTTCCCTTCCCTTCCCTTCCCTTCCCTTCCCTTCCCTTCCCTTCCCTTCCCTTCCCTTCCCTTCCCTCCCTTCCCTTCCCTTCCCTTCCCTTCCCTTCCCTTCCCTTCCCTTCCCTTCCCTTCCCTTCCCTTCCCTTCCCGCACCTTCCCTTCCCTTCCCGCACCTTCCCTTCCCTTCCCTTCCCGCACCTTCCCTTCCCTTCCCTTCCCGCACCTTCCCTTCCCTTCCCTTCCCGCAACTTCCCTTCCCGCACCTTCCCTTCCCGCACCTTCCCTTCCCGCACCTTCCCTTCCCTTCCCTTCCCGCACCTTCCCTTCCCTTCCCTTCCTGCACCTTCCCGCACCTTCCCTTCCCGCACCTTCCCTTCCCGCACCTTCCCTTCCCGCACCTTCCCTTCCCTTCCCGCACCTTCCCTTCCCGCACCTTCCCTTCCCGCACCTTCCCGCACCTTCCCTTCCCTTCCCTTCCCGCACCTTCCCTTCCCTTCCCGCACCTTCCCTTCCCTTCCCGCACCTTCCCTTCCCTTCCTGCACCTTCCCTTCCCTTCCCTTCCCGCACCTTCCCTTCCCTCACCTTCCCTCACCTTCCCGCACCTTCCCTTCCCGCACCTTCCCTTCCCTTCCCAAACCTTCCCTTCCCTTCCCTTCCTGCACCTTCCCTTCCCTTCTCCTTTCTTTTCACTGCTGTTTTTAATGGAGAACTCTTTCTCAATTTAGGCACAGAATAAGTAGGGATTAAGTGGAAGGAAGTGCTCCTTTCTCCATAGAGTAGCAGAGAAGGACACAGACGTCATCCAGAATTGTGAAGTGAAAGTGTTTGTATTTCCTAAGAAAAGATTTCTTTTCTTGTTTATGTAATAAAAAGCAAAGAGGGAAGGGAAAGGTTGTTAATTCCATGTCTCATATTTGAAAAAATATCAGACAAGCATTATGAAAACCCAAAATGCAGCTCAAGGGTCCCTAATGAACCATTTAATTTCAGCCATATAATGAGACTTAAGGGTGTTAGATACACCTTAAATGATGATTGTGTAGCCTTTAGCTTGCTGTCCCCCTAGTTCTGTGGAAATTCATGAGCAAAAGTTTGCAATCTAATTAATGGTCTCTGTAAGCTGAAACATCTTCAGCTGAAGAAGTAAACCTGTTTCTATGCCTTCTTTTTTTTTTTGTAGAAAACATTTTTTTTTTGAGAAATGTACAGAATTACTCCATAATAAAAATTTTGTGGACCAAGAATATAATTTAAAGCAATTTTAACAGTGGAAATGCTTGAAGTTTAACTGTCATATTTTTTAATATTGACACTAAACCATTTGCTATCAGTTATAATGATCAAAAAAACACCTGAAACATCACTGGAAATCAACCATGAATCATCTCTATAGTGAGAATGATTTTGTAATACTTTTTCATCATATTGTTTCTTCAGTTCTATTTTTGACATTCATTTTTTATTTAATTATTCGTATTCATTGCCATACTTGTAAGGAAAGTCTCATCAGTAGCACAAAGAAAGTCGTATGCGGAGATCTAGAAAAAGGGAAACAATCTATTAGAAGGATTTCAAAAGAAGTAAAAGGCAATTGCAAATGGAAGTTCAAAGTTATAGCAGTGGAAAGACAAAACAAAAAAGACCTCATCCGGAAGGAAATGAGCAAAATACATAGAAAAAGTAATTGTGTATTGGATTGAAAGAGAAAATAAGTAAATCACTACCTACAAAATCATGTAACTTAATCATGAGACACAAACCAAAACTGCAGATGTAGCTGCAGATCTTTGCATGTCTGTTATAATAGTTTATACATAAATATCCAGTGATTCTCAAGTTTGTACTACATCTAGTTAGCTTTCAGACAGTTTTTCTGCTTGATCCTACTGACTCCACCCAATTTAAGGGTCACTTATGCCTCACATTTTTTGGGCCCACATGCCCTTCTGCCCTACAGCCTGATTAGATCTCGATGAACTCTCTCTGTGTTCCAGCTGATTTATTCTAGGAATGAAACCAGGCCATGAAAGATACTCACTACCTCAGCTGTCTGCCTGACCCAGCATGGACAATTTGAACACCAACATTATAAGCAGAAGCTGCTCAATAACATTGTCATGGCCATATACACAACCATTTGTGCTCCCACTCTGGAACACCACCTTTGTTAACATTGGCTTTAATTCCTACTTCGTTTCCCATACACAAATATTTGTATAGAGTCGTGTATATAGATACGTAAATTAACACAGTTTAGTTCTTCCCTGAATTCTTTGGCTTTGACTACTGTAATTTCATTGATTAAGTGAAAGCTCTATGATGTAATTGAGTGAAGATAATAGCCGGATCGTGAAATATCACAGGACAAGTAAAGCAAGCATAATATTTCTGTAAGACACAATGAATGAAAACAGCGACTCATCAGTCTGGAATGTTCTGCATCTTAGGGGCTACATGAAATAGTTTTCCCGGAAGTTTATAGAAAAAATAGTCATAAAAAACCCCAAACAAACCCACCCCTTTTGAATGTTAGAAGGTATAAAATCTGCTGTTCTGAAGCCATTTTTCAGTTAGCTGCATTAATCACATAGTAGGTGACTATCTTTAAATGCCTTTCAAGTAGATTATGGCATAAGTAGATATAGTCTTGGCCGAAGATTATGTGTCCTCCTGCATCATTTCAAAAACATTCTCAATATTCATGTATCATCTTTTCCAACAAGTCCCTTATTCATGAAGAAAATGATGTGACTCATTCTTCAAAAAGCCTCCATTTTTATCTTGGGAAACAATGAATATAAAATTCAGGTGCCGCTTCCATCTCTCTCATTGAGAAATTTTCTCTAATTTGAATAACATAGTTCATTTAAAAGTCAATTGAAAGAGGAGAAAAAGAAGATGTCAGAACTGGTATATAGGGTGTGGTTAGACCTGAACTGTCTTCTGAATGTTGTCATTTTAGTAGTAACAGAGTATGAATTTTGTGTCATCTGTATTACTACAATGCGGGAAAATATTCCCAAGCACCCTTGTTCTCCATTTACAGAGTACTGAACAATGCTTGGTTATCCAGGACCATGCGTTTGGAACAGATCTATGTGCCTTCTGATTAAAATGGAGAACTTCTGCCAAAGAAGAGTTTGTGTCTGGAGACTGAGAAAAACACCAGATTACATTTCCAGCATCTGTAAACCACAGATTTATGGCCAGCAAGGAAGTGACTTGTCATGTTAACTGCCCATTAGCTTTAGAAAAAATGGTAACTTGCAAAATATGGAAAAAATAGAATTGCAAAGATGAGCGAATCATGTACTGACAGCTTCAAAACTGGCTTCACAAGACATGTCTTCCGGTAGAACTCTGGCAGACCCAATGTAATGACTTCGCATTGACAAAAAATAGCCATTTATCAAAGCAGTATTCACCCCATCTCCCCCCTGCAGGCCATTTTCACTTATGCTTTAGCAGAAAAAAGAGAGAAAAGCCTCCTGGTTGCATGTGGTCTCCTTTAAATTTTTCTTCACATAGCGAACAGTTCAGTGCCTTTTTAGGCAAGCCTTGTGCCCTGTTGGACTTTCTAGATCTTGACGTTCCCTTGACTAACAAGCCTGTAACCTGTGAAGCTAAATGAAACAGGAGAGCATACAGAGAGACCCGTGCTGGAGCAGTGGCTCCATCAGACTCTTATTAGAAATTGGAGGACAGATCCTGTTCTTCTTCACGCTTCTGTAAGAGTGACTCCAGAGATTTCGTTCAAACTGCAGTGGTGTAAATCTAGATGAGAATTTGTTCCTCCGTGACAGCAGCTTTAAACTTAATAGAATTGTGAAGATTGAGGGGTTAAAGTAATGAGTTCCTCAACAGCTCACCTCTTACTGCCAAGTATTCATTAAGCTTGTACTGGACGTCTTAGACAGTCACCTCTAAAGTCTCTGACTTTCTGGTTAGGATACAGTCAATCTTCACTGTAATGTCCTCAAAACTTATATCTCTGAAATGTGATTTCATTAGATTGCTCTACAAATCACCCCTTTAAGACCAATTCTAAATATGCTTTCTGAACTGTAGAGTGATTAGTGCTGAATGCAGTACTTTGGGTGAGGTCCTAACGAAATACACTGTATTTCCTTAACAATAATTGAGTTGAAGGCTTTAATATAAGGGGTTTTTTATTATTAAAATAACTCTCATATCTCTCTCCAGGTCAATATGCTGTAGTACCTTCCCATTAAGCAGATATTATGTCCTTTTATTACATTCTCCGAGACTCATTATTCCGCATTTATCTGCATTGAATTTGCTATCTATTAGCTCAAGTACTTAAATGATCTAAATCCTTCCCTACCTGACTGTATTGTTTCTCACGGATGACCTTTCCTCCCAATTTAGTATCATCTGCACACCAGAAAATTTTAGTTTAAATAATATGCTCTGAGTCATTTAAGGTACTGAAAAAGCTGTGGTTCCAACATTGATCCCTGCAGTGCCCCTGGCAGAAGTAACTTTGCTGCAGCTTAAAAACGTAGCTCAAAATGTGCTATCTCACCAGCTGCAGTTTAACAATATGGCACTCTCACTTTGAACGAAAGGTAAAGCCTTGCTTAATGTGTATCTACATTTCAGAAAGACTGTTCTGGCTTTCTTGAAAACAGATGGTTAACATTTCTAAAAGGCTTCAGGGCATGTCTACACTATGGCTGCAGAAAAGCCCTGGTCATCGCCAAGCACTGAGTGAGCTGGGAACGTGCACCCCAATACAGGGCAGGCAAACTCCAGCCACTTCAGCTGCTTCTCCTGTGCAACACCGTGTTTAAGCCATACCCAAAACTTTGTCACAATATTGCTTGAATGTAGCCATGCTGGTCCTAGAGATGAATTTGTAATTTGTTTGTCTTTGAAAACAAGCTGAATGAAGGATAACCCCTGCTCAGCTCACTGCTGCACATGGTCAGTGCCAGCTTGATAGGACCTAAATCTCACTCCTTTGCACAAGGTGTATGTGCCAGGATAGCTACAGAAGGTATGCAATCCTAGGATGAAAGCTAGGATGCTGACAGTGCAGTCGGTAATCTATACAAACTGCCCATGAGGCAGAACAAGGCTGAGGGCTTCACCTTTATTCATGTAGAAAATGACCAGTCGGGTGATTTGCTTTGATCACCTGATCGAGATACCTAAAGATATGTAGTCCCTGATGGTCAAAGGGGAAGACACGCCTTTTCAGAAGGTACCTGTGACATCAGCACCCTCAACCTGACTGTGTATGTTCTTAAGCTTCCCAAATCAAGGAACCAAAGTAAAATCTTGAAGTTAGGCGGATAGAATACTTCTTTTTCAATGTTATTTGGGAGAGATATGGTGCATATTGGTGCAATGCAGGCAGGCATTCCTGCCGTGCCTGCAAAGACTACAGCAAAACTAAGGTAATGTGAAAGATGATTTTGTCTGTCGCAAACTCCTTTAGCTCTGTTGAGCTCTGTGTTTTCACAGTTAGAGAACTCTAGAAAGAGAGCTTACCTGGGCGTCTCTGTATACAGTTTTAAGTAGAAAATATTGAAAGCTTCTGCCTTGTGATTTGGCATAAGTAAGTTTGTCAGAATAGGTGAGAAGATGTGCTAATATCCAGCTTCACAGGTAGAAAACTGACACTTTGGAGGACTGAGTTTAAAGGGTCACTCAAGGAATCCTTGCAGATAGTAGCTCAGTGCCCTGCTCGGAAACCCACACCAACTTCCCAGGGATGTCAGACGGACTCCTACCTCCGGTGTGCTGGGACTTTCCTCTTCTGCCGTAACCCCTCCTCTCAAATCTCACTTCTTACAACTAGCTTTCCTTAGCTCTCCTCTTCTTAGGGTTATCCAGCTCTAGTTTGTATATTCTAAGTGGTCAAACTGTGCCTAAGGCTTTTCTTACCCTTGGCTGTGGGTTACACGTTACACCCACAATAACGTGTGTTCTCCATGGCTGGGAGTTACAGCCCTCTCTGCGGACAGACAGCAGCATATACAGTCCAGCTTTACATTTTCCTTGAAAGGGAGGGGGAAGGAGTTGCTGATGAGCGAATCAACAAAAATCCTTCAAGAGCTGTATTTTACTTTAGTAATTGAAATATGTCTCAGCTCCAAAACTTGTGCTGATATTTTCCACTTACTGTATTTTTTTCTCCTGCTGAAAAATAGGCTGCTATGACTGAGTAGATTTTCTTTTTCCTAACAGCAGAAAAAGAACCAATTGTGTATGCACAATATTAAGTTATTTAAATTCCATTTCCCCAAAAAGTGATTATTTTCTTTCACTACGAGGTGTTCCAACAAATTTCATGCAGTCAAGGCAGGCTTAGCTACTTCTTTCTTTGGCTTTTTCATTTCTCTCTGTTCCCCCAGGATGTTCTACAATGATTATTTCTTTCTGTCTTTATTTTCTCTCTCTCTTTTTCTTCCTTTTTCCCCTCCCCCTTTTTTTTTTCCCCAACTCATTTCCCTGAGGGAGATTGCAGCAGTATTGCTGAACCACTGCTAAACGCAGTGAGGAAGAATCATCATCATTTGATGACGTCACAGTATGATCATGTTGGATAACCTGCTATCTCACTTATGTAGCATGAACCAGCAAGAAAATGTATGCCAGAAATCTCTATGTTTGTGTGTAATTTTATTAATTCAAAAGCTGATTCCATCTCTTTTGCGCAAATAATATCAGACTGGTTTAGATGAAAGACAAGGCAGGAGCTAATAGGTCTCACGGGACAGATATTTAGAGCCTTTTGACATCTCAGTATTTCAGATATGTAACATTTTGAAAGCGCATAATCCTGAATTTATAAAGCTCTAGAGAATGAACTCTTCTGTTCATTCACGACATAGGTCATAGATGTCAGTGATAGCACACCAGCATGTTTCCAGAAGAGGAGGGCCCACCCATACAGATGATGGGGTATTTCATACTTCGTGCCAGTTTACACTCCCACTCTTCTTTTGAGACTATATGAAAACAGACATATTTCATCTGCAGGTCTCCGACACAGGCTCTGTCCTTTAGAAAGTTAGCGGAAGTAATAAACTTCATTTAAAGAACGTTGAAGGTATCATACAGCAGTAGATTTCAGGAGGTTAATTGCCACTGATACTTCTCACAGACATCCAACAGAAGCAAAGCTGCTTCCCTGTTATAATCACACTTAGTCATATTTACAGCTCGGTAGCTCAACATCTTCCTCTCTCTTCTTTCATATGGAAAAGTATAGAGGAAGTTCAGCCTGGTTGGTTAAAGAAATTATTAGAAACCCTGAAAAAATCTGAAAACTTAAAAACTAGTTTTTGTGAGGTTTTACATGTTTTAGTCAGGCTAGGTAAGGAAGCAGGTAGATAAACAGACCAGTATTATTTTTCTTATTCCTGAATTTTCCCTGCAAATACCTCCCTTTTATGATTTTTTTTTTTAATTTTTTTCTTGTATTTTAGTGGGCTTTTAGGATGAAGATAGTTCTGTCCTATAACTAGATTAACTGAGGAAAGAGGTAGCTTTTATTATATCTCTGGCAGTAACTGCTTGGTTTGTGTCATCATAAGTGTCCATACTCACATAGATGTGCTATTCCCCAGTGAACACAGAGGAGCAGCTACCTGCATCTCAGCTGAAAAAAGAATACAAACATGCCTTTCTCAATAGGTTCACCGATCTAATATGAAAGCTCAAATATCAGAAATATTTTAAGAACAAGTAATTCAAACAATAATGGAAATATTATTGGTAAAAATATTTTTTCCCTAAAAATTAACTATCTTCGGATTTTCTTTTCCATCTCCACTGTTATTCAAAATAATTGTTAAATAAAATTTATTGACATCATCAATCACAGCTACTATTTTTTAAAGAGACATGTGTGTCTTTTTAAGGAAGTTGCTGCTCAGCAGGCAATCGTTTTATACTTGTGAGAGAAAAAAGAAACAAAAACATAACTTTTTGATTTGCTCAGGCCGAAGATTAAGGATTTGAACTTTGTTATTGAGTGAACTAGACTTTCATGCACTTTATACTGCAGTCCAATGGGACCTGAATCTTGGTTTGAGCTCTTAGTTCTTCTGGTGCCAGAAGAAAAAGGGAGACAGCCTTTTGAGATTTACAGCTAATGAAGAAAAAAAAAAAATAAGAAATGTAACTAATATTTTCTTTCATCTTTCACCTACATTAAAAAATATATATATTATTTTGGTTTTTTTCTTTTTTATTTTTCCCCCCTCCAGAAATGGCTTTTGGTCTTCCACTGAGATTTTGATATCACTTCACTGAATTGTTGAATGTCAGAAAACTCCTTTCTTTCTTAGGAAAAATGGGACTGGTTTTCTGAAGCAAAAATGTAGCTTTATGTGCTGGTATCTGAGTCCTAAGCTAAAACTTGCTGAAGTCAGTGAATATGAAGCTATTCATATACTGAAGCTGTCTTTCAAATAGCAGCATCTCTTTGCCCCTGTAATATTACAGAGGGTACAGCACTGGGAGTCAGGAGACCTGAGTTCCTTAGCCTAAGGAAAGTTGTTCTTCCAGCCATTCCACCTCAGAAGCCCAAACTAGACTTGAAAGGAATGTTTCCCTTTCCTCCAGATGATTTGTTGTGCATGGATTAAAAGTCTAAAGGAAGTCTGAACGTGCAGCCAAGGCACTTAGGTAAGAAAGGGAACTCTGCTTCCTGGAGGACTTCGAACTGTTCATTTAACCAAACAATGGCAGGATGAAAACACGGATGAATTTAGGTGTGAACCAGGGTCTAGACCCATCTTTTCTTTCAGCATTGCCACTCCCTGGCAGACTTTTCTGATTTCTCAGCTGGAACTGCAGGTTCGCAGGATCTGTAGGTCTTTCCGCTTCAGTTCACATCAACCTCGCTACAGAGGAGTTTGCAGCTTCTTCAGTGTATCTTAGGCCATGCTACTATACTTGTTTTTTTGTGGTAAGTAACTGCCATTTAAAACCCCAGTTCACCTCTGGGATACAGCTTGGGTGGTTATTTTATAGACATCACATACTATATAATTACATACCACATAATAGACAACACCACCATTGTATCTGGAAAGAGATAGCCAAAGCTTCAGCAACCTTAGCATACCAGGATGCTCTAAGACTTAGCAATTTCACTGGTAAACTTCCATAAATAGGAAATGAGTATGTAAGCACTCTGTTTGGCAAAGGCAGAGATGCTGTTGAGAATCTTCCTAAAATAACCCTAATTACCTGCGAATCTTCCTCCCGAAACCTTCAATAGATTCAGTATCTCAGGTGCCTGAGCAGTTTAAGCATCTTTCCAACTTGGTTCCCTTCATGTAGGAACTGAAATCCCACCTATATATCACTTTAAACACTTGAGTGGTAGTTGAATGCCTGCCTAAGGATCTCAAAGACATTTAGGTGCCTGGACACATATGTAGCTCTATTTAGACACAAAATTCGGTGAAATTCATCTTGATGATAAGGCAGACTGAAGAGAGATATAAAAAGGCTACGTGTCTTCCTCTATCTGACATTGATTCCCTTTACGTTTTGCTTTGGGGAGGGGCGATTCTCTCCCTTTATAAAAGAAATTAATATCCTGCATCCTATATAGAGGTGGAACAAATATTATTTACTCACTGTCTTTTTTTACAAGTGTGGAAAGACCAGATCCAGGCTGATGACTCATTTTAAAAGACTCAATGTGATTTTAATTGGAGGAGGTGTTGATTTCATACCTCTTGTGAAGTACCTCGCTGCAGAGAATCGGAATCTTAACACGAACTGTGCTGAGATTAAGTAATATCCCTTTTAAGTTTTCTTTTTTTTGTCCTTTGAGTAATCTGTATCTGTGTCTTGTGGATGCAGAAGATCTTTATTTCAGAAGCTATTAACTCAGAAAAAAATTCTATGGGATTATTCTTCCTAACAGCCAATACTTATGGATTTTCTCGGGCCATATGGACACTACTTCAGAACTTACCGCACCACTAGTGCCATTGTAAGCAAGAAATGTGAGGTAAGAAGAGACAAAACCCCAAAATATCATTTTTCACTGCTGAATCCTCAAAATTTAGAAGGAGGGTGACTTTTGGAGAGTAACTGCTATGAACATCAGGTCATATGGTTGCATAAACAAATAGATGAAACATGTATTGTGAAGATGGAGAAAGGAAGTAGTTATTTGAAAAACAGGATCCAGTAGAGATCCAGAGCTGTTGATGGGTTGAAGAATTTTAAGTTTCATGGATACGTATTGCATATAGAGGGCGAGAGAGAGATTTCAAACTAATCTGAAATGTCTCTAGCTCCTGATGCTCATGGTCTTTTGGCAAAGGCAGGTAGGGTCTTGTTCTAATGAGACTATGGAGACATTAGAGAATCAAAATATTCAAGGAGTATATAGATTCCTGAAAGCGTAATCAGCACACCAGCAACAAGGTGGTAAGATACTGTGGGGAGGCTACATTATCACAGTGCCACTGAATAACGTTTCCTGCCTTGTGAAGCTTCTAGAAGATTTCATTACTTTGATGCAACCTGACAACTTTGTCACGACATAAAGCAGGTGACCAGCAAAATTTGTCTCCTATTTCCATCCTATACTTACTCGTCGCTTGGTTTCTTTTTAGGACATATATCTCTTGTAAAAGTGCAAGACCATCACCAGATAAAATCTAGTAGACATTGACGGGTTTGGATCGAATCTAACGTTTCTTGACAAAGAAAATCCTGTGCTTCTAAGTCTTGCGATATTAGAGTATTCCTGAGAACCAGCAGGATTCTGGCACTTGAGGAGTTAAGTCAGTCCAACACAGGCTGAGTTACTCACCAAGGTAAAATGTAAAATAAAATGCATTGAAAAACATCTCATCAGCACTCAGTATTATTTATGGAGAGCGCCTGGGCATTCCGGCGGGTAATACTTCTGTTGTTTGTTTAAGTAAAATAACTAATTTGTCTCTTTAATAAGAACATTATAGATATCCTGTGAATTTGTATGTCAGCAGCACTTCGAAAAGATGGTGTGTGCTTAGACAGACTGACTGAGAATAAACTACTAGAGCTTTACTCTGTAGCTAGAAAGATGAACCTGAGGGTAAAATATTTCAGAACTATTCTGACAACAATGCAAGTTTATGAAATGCTTGTGTTGGGAGAAAAAAAGATTATAATAATACTCTGCACATGAGTTGCACTTTTCACCTGGGAAACCTAAAGTATTTTTCAGACATCAGCACTCCCAAGAGGAAGGTCTTGTGTTATTCTACAGATGGATGAACCAAAGTACGAGGGCATCTATCACCTTTCCAGCTCCCTCTGGAGTAGAGAAGACTGTTCCACTGGGCAGTAAATGATGCCCTATGTTCTAAACTGATTTTTAAAAGAAGGAGAAAGAAAGAGAGGAAGAGAAGGAGAGAAAATATCTTTTAAAGTTTCAATGAACTATCAGAGTTGTTGTAGATTTGTTGCAATTTAGCAAAACTAATTTCATCAGAAATGGTTGGAAGCTTTTGCAGGTTTTAACTTATTTGTATCATTTGATCTTGATGTTGATTAAAGCAGCATGCAACTTTTCCCTTCAATACTCTTGTTGTTGTGAAGGTAGTTTCTCTAATAAGTGATTACTAAAATACTGTATGCACATAATGTGTTAGCGAAACCAAGGACAGAGGTGTAAATGTTGGGACCTCTCCCACATAATGTGGGACTTTCTCACACATAATACTATAAATAGAAGCTATGTTGTTTTTTATATTATTATTACTATAACTTTTATTATTAATATGATTTCAAATCATACAAGATTTGTAGTTGGGGAAAAAAGAAAACTTCTAACCAGACAACTGCTATTCATTCTTTAGATTTAATCGTTCTGCCAGTGGATTAGTAATGTATTACTTTATCAGAGGAAGGCAAATGTAGATTGTAAGATAAGATAAACCAGAAGGCACACTCAGTAAAAATGACATGCTTTGAACTCATATTTCATGAGGTAGTTGTGGAAGTTACATTAGCGCAGACATTTAATCAGACTGATTAACAGGTGTATAATCTGATACTACTAACTCTTTGCCTTTTCCCATCTGCTTTTGTGATTTGTTATAAAGTTTGATTTATGGACAAAATCGTAGCTGTGGAAGTTTAAAGGTCTGAACTCCATTTTTTTTTTTTTCCCCTTTTTTTTTTTTCCTGCTTGTTTTTAAGAATAAATTAATGCAGTGATGCACAGGACAAGATACACTTCACACAGAACCTTGGGTTGAAACCTCTCTTGGAGGAACGGATCCATTAACTACTGACTAGTGCCAAGCAATAGGAAAGGACTTTGGCTTCTATAGATTTGTAAACTCCCCAGATTAAGGAAACCAAGATCACGTTAGGCAAACTTATCAGATAATATGACTGAGAAGAAATCATCCTCTGCAAGGAAAGATATGCTTTACCTTGATCAGTTCAGAAACTGCTTCTGGGGGTTGCTGGCTTAAAACGTGCTCCGTGGGGTCTCTTTGTAGTCACTCAGAAAGTCTATCATAATTATTGAGTTTGCTTTCTACGTTTGTTCCTTGCTTACAAGAGGGATCTTACCTCTCTCTGAAGTCTCTCAGCTTGAAATCAAATAGCAGGTTCTCATATGCCAATTTCCCTGTCACCACTTCCAAGCCTGTACAAACACACCTGCATAGGGAACTGTAGCCATGACTGAGAAAATACTTGATAAATTTTCTTGCGTCCTATCAATGTGCTAGAATACCAGAGGATACACCCTTCAGAGCATTTTCAGTTAGTCCAATAAACCGGAGTGGATCAGAGTTGAGGGACATATGCTGCACAGGTGGTCGCTGCATGCAGAGGTGTTACCAGAGTATCTCAGAGGACTTAACATACCAAAGTTACTGTACTTACAGTCATAGTGGTGCAGATTACAGTATTGTAGATGCAGATTACAGTATTGTGATTAACGTAAAGGTAACTCAGTCATATTTAATAGCCTGTGCTAAAAGAACAATAAAAGTGTTAAGAAGAACTACAAAATATTTTACTCTACCGGTTCCTTGCAAAAATGCATGAGGAGGGTAATACCCTAACACAAAGAATAAGGAGATTAAGGTCACATGTGCCATAATGATGTAAGAATTTAACGTTTACATGAAACTTCCTTCATGAGGAATGTGGTAACACCAGCTCGATGGCAAAAAAGGGGGAAAGAGTCCTCTGAAGTTATAAACTTTAGTATTTAGAATTGTTTGTGGTTTTGCCCACCATATTTAGATTTGTGATGGAAGCTTGAAATTTCAATATAGCTTGGCAGCCCAGGGACCACTGCACTGCTCCAGCCAGAGAGCAGGATACCTTGCTGGGGACAGGGATTGGCCGAGAGCAGGACAGGCTGTTGGCCTGTGAGTGAGCCTGGCTTGATGGGGCCCATGGCCACACTAGGCAGGGTTGTGGGGAGCTGGAGACCAACATCCAATGGTCTTGCTGTATCAGGGACTGATGGCGCCCAAACTGGTTTCCTGGACTGGGAGTAGCATACTGAATTTACTGTACTTGCTTTCACAGAGATGAAACAGTGGGGCCCATGGGTGCCTCAGGGTCCTGACAGCGCAGATAATCCCTCCATGGGGTGAAGTTTTTCCAGATCGAGATGAAACCTTTAAACCTTACCGAGAGATATGGTGATCATCTATCCCCACTACACAGCCAAATGTGACAGCACTTGCAATCTGTTAGGTCTTTGCCTGAAGTTGAAAGAGGAAAAGTTACACAGAAAAGAAAGTTAAGATGTTTCAGAATCAGTACGTACCAATATATAACCATAGTTAAACTGCTTCATTTTCATGAGGTTTTACTTTGATTCATTAATCCATTTTTGATGCTAGTGAGGGAGAGCAAAAGTGGCTCCCCACTCTTCTCTCTCTGAAATTAAAAGGCAGTAAATTTTAAACCAATAAAAGCAAATGTTGTTTTGTTTTCTTTACCCTTTTTTTTTTTTTAATGTTGCTGATAGTCAACCTGAATAATTCACTGTCAGACAAGGTCACTAAAAGGAACTGCAATATCAGGATTTTAGAAAAGGTCTGAGTAATTTTACAGCCAGTAATAACAGTTTTGCTATTATGGAAGCTAAAGAAATGCTGGAAGGATCACCAGTCTTCATGCTTCTGGGTCTGGACGATCACCTATGGGGTCAGGACAAAACTCAGTATTGCAGTGTGCACACCCACACGTACATATTATGCATACAGTGCTTTCAGAATTACTCATTAATAGTTTTTAATAGGTGATGTTTTGTTACCAGAGAAATGCAGTGTCTTAACTTTGAGCTGGTTGGTATTCATTGTCATCTTGTCAGAGGAGGGCTTCTCATGGTTTTGAGTTTTCATAGGAAGATCTACTTGGATACTTTGCATACGAATATTATATCATGCATCACAATAGTGATCAGATCCCCTTTTATATCAGAGTCTACCTGAGACAACTGACAAAGGACTTCTCTTTGCTGGCTTTGATCCCCCTTCCCCTCCATCTTGGGGCAGCTGCTGAACTCTTGTTCCCTTGCTGTGAAAAAGATGGCTTGACTATCTCCTCAGTGTACAAGGTCATGGTGAAGATGCCTCTATTCTGACGCTGTAGAGACCAGTACACGCATAGCAGAGTTTTTTCACTTAACACGGTGCCTCACCACTGAGACCCGCCTTACCAGCTAGGAACCATTTTGTTATTGTGTTGTTGGCAGATTGTACTGTTAACGGCACATTTCTTGCCTTAGAGATCAAATGAAATCTGAGGTTTGAGCTAAGAGGGAAGAGTGAAAGCTTAATCTGACCAAATGGAAGAGAAAAAAACCATTCAAGTGAGTCTGAAGGTTCAGTGGAATCTCTTATAACTGGAGATGTTCATACCCAGCAAGTGATCAAGTTTCTTGTAGTTTTTGAAGAAAAACCCAGAATACAATGTTCTCGTGTAATCAAATCTACTCAAAGTGCTTTGAACCTTTTAAAGCTGATTAGATGACTCAGTTCATATTTGGTAGAAGATAGCTTAGACTTATTACTCATACCTAAATTCATTACTTTCTACATGGGCTATAGCGGTATGAATATGAAACTGTCAGACTTCACGACACCAGTTACGACTTCTTAGTATTGTGAGCTTCCTGAATACCTCAGTCTTATTTTATGTGATATTTTACTGGCTTTCTACAGGATATCATTACAAGTTTGAGAGTGAGCTACTCACTCTTACTGATGTCAGCCTCCTAGGGGGATGTTCACTTTTCCAGCCTGAGAAGCGTGGTCATTACCTTACACAACTTTTCATATTGTAACTGGATGCAAAAGGAGGGAAAAGTTTGTATACTTTTTCTCAGGTATCGACTAAAATGGAAGCATGAACATGACTGAAAAATGAAGGGAGGTATATTACAGTTACAGACAAGATGTCTCTTTTACTTATTCATTTATTTACTTACTTACCAAAAGATGAAGATATTTAAATTGAAAAACTCCAGTGGGTAGTCATTGTTTCTCAGTCTCCAGACACCTTTGGACAGATGTGTTTCTGACAGATGTGGATTACAGTATTGTAATTAACATAAAGGTAACTCAGTCATATTTAATAGCCTGTGATACAGAAGAACTTGATCTAGACCACACAGTCATCCCTTCTATCTTTAACCTGTGGTTTGTCTATGATTTTATCTATTATTTCCATATTCATAACAAGCTTTTTAAACTCAACATTCTTCACATACATACACGCATAATACAACAGATATTCTATAGAAAGTGAATATTTTACAACAGGGAAAGAAGAGAGAAAATAAGAAAAAAACCCCAATACAGATAGATCCTCCTCACATCATTTCACATACTCAAAGAAGGTGCTCAGGAGAGAGCACAAGGAAAGAAATGTAGCATAACAATCTGTGTAGGAAGGAATGGAATAACAATAAAATGTCTGTTAAAGAACTGAGGGAGCCTCAGAACTCACAAAGGACACTCAAATGACTGAGTAAGATACCATCCTTTTTTGTTTTGTTTCAACTGAAAGTAAGGGGTATTTATTACATTGATGAGTCTGCAATATGTTTCTTTGGACTGATTCATGAGTTGCATTTTGCTGTATGTAGAAAACAAACTTACAGGAAAAAATTGACCTTCTGCCTACTCTATTTTCCTGTGATATATTTGAGAATAAGATTAGCTGAAACATCATAGGCATAGTATCTTAGAAAGTAAAGGCGCTTTTTCTCAATACAAAGCAGAGGTATTGCTGTATGGGCTAGGTCAAGGAGACTGGAAGGGTACTATCCATCTGAGTAACCGCAGTGGAGAATCAGCATCTGAATGAGACCTCCTTGGCCCTCTTTACAGTCAGTGGAGAGAAAATGGGACACGGAGAGCAGCATTTCTCCCCTCCTAAAATCAGTCTCTTCTCTCAAAATATTTTTTTTTTTTTAAATGGATTCGTCTATACACATCAGCTATGTAGATGTCTGCAGTTGGTTTAATCACATTTGGAATATAATACATTTAATTTTCTCTGCTGAATAACCATGTTTTGTGTGTGTCTGTATCAAACATAAACTCTCTCCCTTTCCCTCTCGGTCCCTCAGCAATATGTTTTTATACAATTTGTTGATTTCATCCACATTTGACAGAAAAAACAAAGGTTTCAAAGACCTTCTGTCATATACTGCTACAATGCTGTTTATGCTGGGAAAACGTACATCTTGAAAAGACACTCTTGTCATACTCCCCTTAGTGAAACCCTCAGATGCTCATACTTTATTAAACATCAGAGAATTCACATGGTGAAAGTACGGGAGAGAGAAAGAAGAAAAGCTGTAAGCAGGTATTTATTAGATCTGGTACTCTCTGAACTAATTACTTAAACATGGTGATTATCTTTGACCAGGGTTTAATGGCAGATTATCTACAACATTTTAAAAGAAGCTGACAAACTAATAGTTGATGCAGAGGTTTCAAAGATTTAATTTCTAAAGAGAATGAGACATATTTTAAATTTGGAAACAGTGTCTTCTCGTCAGAACTGCAGCACTGATAACAAGGACTTCTTTCTATTGCATATCATTTCTCTATACAGGACACTTAGTTCTCCAGGATTGTCTATCTGACATGCTTTCTCTGACATATGTGGTTTTTGAATGCAGAAACACAGCAAAGGTCTTTTCACTTAGGAAAGAAAGAAAAAATTCTCAGACATGACGTACTATGTTTCCTGGGATCTCTTAGATGATCTTATTAAAAGGAAATGCAACATGAAATAAAATCCATTATTGTGTGTTCCTGTATGGAATGCACGTGTGTCTGTCATATGTCATTAGGTGAACTACCTTGCTGCATAACTTGTACCTTAGAGCTTAAAGAACACATTCTATATGTTACATATTGAAAATGATTACACCGAAATGAAGATCCAGCTCACAAACATAACATTTTTTAAACCTATTCAAGGAAAATGCTGTAGTCTAAGTTGCAATCAAATCTCTCGGAGGGATTAGGCAGACACCATTTTAATTTATCCATTCCAGAATTCAGTGCCAAGAGCGCTACAAAGATGAAAATAAAGAAACCGCCGACTGTGCATTTTTGTTGTTGGAGCTGCTGCGGCAGCAGTCTCAGAAAAAGGAGGGAACTGCTGTGCTACCTCGATCCCACACATACTGAAAGCCCATAAGAAGCTGGATTCTCACATCCTTTTGCCAAATAACTGGATAGCAGCTGAAATCCACCAAGTGCAGCTTTGTATAAAGAAAGGACGAAAAAGAAAAGGACAGAAAAAATAGCAGATGTTTGGAATAGTGACTGTACTGCAGATTACTCTAGTGCGGGGGGTCTGAAGAATGGAGCTAGCTATTTTTGGAGTGCCTTGAAAGAAGTAAATAATGATGTAGCTGTTAGTAAAGCACTACATGGGGTTCTGTATTTGCAAATGTTTCCTTCTTCTTTGTAGACACAGGTTGATTTTTTTGCAAATGTAATGTTGAAGTTCAAATGGCAAAATGCGTTTGGAAACTACCTTTAACCAGTTCTGCTGAGATGAGAGGACAAAGGAACCCTTGTTACATCCCGGCAGTTGTTAAAAGACCGAGATGCTCACCTGCCATCAGCTATGATCCAACCCAGGACTTTGCAGTTTTTGTCATTCTTAGGTCCTCTGCAAAATCGGTATGGTCTGCTTCCATTTTGCTCAGACGATATATGGCACTGACATGACATTCATTTTGCACTTGCATTATTGATGTAAATCTACAGTAAAGAGCTTGGGCCATAGTCATTAGAGTGGCCAACAGCATGATGAAATTTACTTTGTGTGATGGCTGGGTATTTGGAAACTACAGAGACAGCTGGCTTGTTATCTCTCTTTGGACTAGCCTTAGTATGTTTAATGAATGGTAAGCTTGTTGGTAAGGTGACAAAAAATTGGTTATGCTGCTTATTCAATGCACAGTAACATTTTTCTACAAGGGGAAACATACAATTACAACAAAAATGACCATGATAAGCAACTTAAAGCAGGAAGCACCATTTTCACACAAATACATTTTCCTACGTCTTGTCTGGTTTTGAAGGCCACATTTAACAAAACTCTTGCCCATATCTATACCTTAAAGTAAAGAGATAATCCCCTTGGTTGTGTCCATCAATATTCCTGTAGCTGTTCACTTGATTGGGTGATCCTCTGGAGATGAGAATTTCCATCTGATCCAACTGAAATCTGGAATCTGGTTGTCTGTAAGTCGTTTCTCTCTTAAACTAATCAGCAGAACTTTTGCCAAGGAAACCATAAGGTTTATAGCTTCAGTTCCATGATCCTATAAATCTTTCTATTAATTAAGCAGGAATTAAGTAACTATGGTATGTCAATATTTGCTTGTGTTATCTATCATTTCCTTCCTACAATATTAGTTACTGTTCCAGAATATTAAATTTTGTTAGTCTTATTGAAATATATTTTTTACAGGATACTGTTCTTAAAAAAATATTAAATTATTACTGTATGACCTCCTGTTCCTGCATCTCACATGAGAAGTGTATGTGTACGATATGTATAAGTATACCTATTTGCATACACACACATATTTATGTTCATGCATATGAACATAAAAACATTCTAAACCAAAGCAAAACTTAAAAAAACCCCAAACCTCAATAGCTTAAAAAAATGCTGAGAGATGAAAATGACTTAAATAAAATGAAACTTGCAGAAGTGCAAGCATCTGCCATGAGTGTTCTGCAATAATTCATATATTTTATTGTTCTGTTTTGTTTTTTAGGTAATTAGTTGGTGGCAAAGGAATAATCATGTTGCATGAAACATTGTGAATTTAATTTCACAATGAAAGCTGTACACTGTATCTACTGTGAGTTAAAAGGACAAACAAAATCTGTTAAAGGGCCAGACTCAAAAGAGATTTCATGCCCACAGTATCCTGTTGGTTTTTTTTTCCTATCACATAGTTGGTCTAAATTTTCAAGGTTTCAAAAGCAGCAATGCAAAATCTTTCTTTCTGTTTATTTATATGTTAATTTTAAAGCTCTATCTAACATTGCTTTGATGAGTGAAATAATCAGAGAATGAACCATCGTTCTGCAGGAAATGTATTTCACTAGAACTCATGATCAAGTAATAAATTCTTATTGCTTTCAGTGGGACTATTCCCCTGAGTATTAAAGTTAAGTTCTTGTGCTCATTTTCAGGTTCAGCCTCTTCATTGTTCTGAAGGAGTGAATAGCATCCTGCTGATGGAAAAGAACTAGGAAAGAAAGAAAGAAGTCTCTGTTATTTACAGGCAATAATGCAAAGACAAACAAAAAGCACATTCAGACACAAGAGAACCACACGAGTCCTAGACAATAAAGCTGAATTTTCGCATTCCTTTCTTTTCCCATTTGTGGTTTCAACAGTAACTATAGTCTTCCTATCTTGATGTCACCAGCATTTTAAATAACACCTATCAGCAGGCAGTTTACTGTGAGCTCCACAAAGAAAGTGGTTTCAAAGTTGTGCTAAAACCCCACCAGCTTCTGAAGCACATTTGTTTTGTTAAGTGATGATGTATGCTCTGGCGATAAGGATCTCACACCCAGGGAGGCAGCTTCAACAGACAGTTGTCATGGTGTTATTTTCTATGGACGGCTTGCTTGTTCAAGTTAAAATGTCATGTCTCTGTAGTTTTAAAGGAGGGCAGAGGGCACGTGTCTGACCAATATGCTGCAGAGGAGTGGAAGTCTCATTTGCCTGAAAACTGAGATGCATGCTGTTTACTGTTTAAATGTCACTGCAGCCTCCAAGAGGCAGGTAATTCCTGTGTGTTTACTGGGCTACTCTAGAGTAGAGGCAACTCTCAGTCATCTCTCTGCAAGGTTTGGGTGGGTTGCTTAGACATTTCTCATCTTGGCAGATGCTCACTGGCTTAGAAACTGGTCAGTTCTTTTCTCAACCAAAGGACTATATGTTTATTCCATTCTTGAATAAAAAACAAGGCTAAGAAGGTGTTCCCAAAAGTATGTTTTATGATACCTGATCCCGGTTCTGCTCATAATCACAATTGGCATAATTTAGTTTTACACACAATTTATTTTACACATAAATGAAAGCTCTGTTGAAACTGAGCTGTCATTCTTTGCAGGTGCAAAGATCATGATGTTTCGTCCCAAAACCAGTACCTGTATTCAAAGATCTTTTGCTCAAATTCGTTGACACATCCAATGTAGATCCAAGATGGTTTTCCTCTAGCTAACAGGTAGTCAGTGCAGTGAAATGGTCCACCAACAAGTCAACAGCTTAGAAAGCGTAGATCACCACATTGTGTTCTTTGTTATGCAGACTTTCGTGCATAACCCGATCAGGTTCCTATGAGGAAGAAAGACAACATGGTTGTGGGAGGGATAGGGAAATAAAAGCAGCACAAACCAACCTTTTATTTTTTTAAACATTCCTAGATTAAAAAGTTACCTTCCTGGTGACTTACAGAGTCCTAGAATGGGTTGGGTTGGAAGGGACTTTTAAGAATGACCTAGTCCAACCCCTCTGCCATGGGCAGGGATGCTTTCCACTAGATCAGGTTGCTCAAAGCCCCATCCAACCTGGGCTTGAACACTTCCAGACATGGGGCATCCACAACTTCCTGGGCAACCTGTTCCAGTTTTTCACCACACTCATAATAAAAAAACTCTTCTTTATATCTAGTATGAAACTATCCTCTTTCAATTTAAAACCATTACTTTGTGTCCTGTCACTATAGGCCTTGCTAAAAGTCTATTCCCATCTTTCTTCTAATTCCTCTTTAAGTACTGGAACGCTGCACTAAGGTCTCCCTGGAGCTTTCTCTTCTCCAGGCTGAACAACCCCAACTCTCTCAGCCTGCCCTCATAATAGAGGTGCGCCAGCCCTCTCGTCATCTTCATGGCCTTCCTCTGGGCCCGCTCCAACAGGTCCATGTCTTTCTTATCCGGGGGACCTGACAGCTGAAATACAACAAAATTATTTAGACACTTAACAGTGCGAAGATGTGTCTCCTTGGATTTTCCAAGCACTAGAGCACAAACAGGCTCAAATCAACAGTTAGACATCTGAGCATGGTGGAAAGCCTCACCAAAACCTGCTTATTTTAGACACCTAGACAGTTCTTATATCTGTCCTGAAACTCCAAAACCACAGAACTCGATGGAGCTCTAATGAAGGCCACAGAATCAAGCTGACTAATTCCTACTCAGAAGAAGGTTGCTACTTCCTTTTACAGATTATTATTTTAAACACAGCTCCCTTTATAGCAATTCTGTATATAAAAATGCTTGGCTTACATTTGTTCTTTGAGTATTATACAGCTCTTTCCATTAAAACAAATAATTGATACATCTAACTGGTTTCAGCAGGGAAGAAAGGAGTAGGTGGTCTCATTAAGAACACTTGTTTCACAAGAAAAGCATTTCTCATTGTCTTTACCCAGTGATATAAATGACCTTTGCCATGGAATTAATGAATGTATAAATCTTTCATAATATATTTTAATGTCCTGCTGGTAGCTTTCTTTATTATAACACAAAACAAAAGAAAACAAAAAGATCTGCAAACAAGAAATCTATTATTAAAAGCATATGATCCTTGCACTTTTATAAACAAGAATTTGAAATATTTTTTTATTCTTTGTGTTGTATGCAGTAATAGAAGCTTGTTCTCGTCTTTCTTGTTTTGTTTTTTTTTTTTAAAATTGTCAAAACAGCAGTCTTTCTCCATGTCCCACATAGTGTTATATCTCCAAATTAAGATCTTATACTGACTTTTCAGCCAGATGATACATTCCCCAAATAAAATCAGAAGCTTCCATGGTCTTCTAATAGTTATGTCTTGAAAAGTTGCACAAGTTGCACGTGCTTGAGCATTTTATTTTATGAATTTTTTCAGTCTGCATATCTAATTTACACCAGAAACAAAGTACTGACCTGGTTAAGATTCCTAGAGGACTCTGATCTGCTACTCTGTATGCTGAACAAACCCAGCAGGCTTAGGCCAGCAGTGATGCCTCATGTCTTATCTACTGCAACATTCACACAAGAAACGAGTGGTTTGATTTAAGACATGATTTTTTTTCCATCTGACTTAATTCAAGCTTGTATCTCTACTCTCCTTGGTAAGTTGACTCCATTTTTTTTTTTTTTTTCAGTTGTGCTGTGCACAATGCCAAAAAGAAAACTGTATTTGTTGGGTCAGAGACAGCATACCTAGCCAATGTAAAATTTAAGATACTTGAGTAGGAAGTCCTGGATGCTGATTATTGCATGAAGGTATATTTATCTAAATGTTAGTGAGTGAACTGCTGTTTACTTGCTAGCTGTGTGCTATACCTAATTCACTAAGCAGAGCACAAGAGAATTAGTACCTCAAACTGGAGTCAAGTGCCCTCAGGGCGTGTAACACTGAGAAACCTGAATCTCAATTCCTGAGTACGCAGGACTAGCCAAAAGAGAAAAGATGAAGATAATGAGGAGTCTGTAGTCTCCTTCCTCAGTTTCACTGGTTAGTAGTTTAAGGAACACATTACCAGATCCCCTGCCCTGAAAAGTTAGAAGCACAAGAAGAAGATGCAATTGCCCCACCTTTTATAGATTAACTTCGCAGGCAGAATCCAGGGACTCAAAATTAATCCCAATGATGTGATATAAAAGTTGAGCTTAACTAAGCACCTGTTGATTGGGACAAGATAAGCAGAGGTGAACTCCACCTGCTCTTTCGGTAATAATGCTGTTCAAGTCTCTTTGTGCCATGAGAAGTATCTCTCCTTGTTTCCAGGGTAAACATGAACTGTTTTAAGAGGGGAATGGGTAAGTTGGGTGATATTTTCTAATGCCTTTGAAGGTTTGTCACTGAGGAACAGATAATTTATACATTATAAAATGAGAAAACAACTGTTAATCTTTCCTAATGTTGGTCTGTAGTTAGAGCACTTACCTGGTAGGGCTTCATTTACAGTTCAGAAAGACTGTATTTGTTTTTTGTAGTTAGTTAGTTAGTTAGTTATATAAATTACTGCTTGCTTTTCTCTTGTATGTAAATGTCTTGTTCTCACTTCTATCCTTTCATTTCCATCATCTTTCCTGCCTGTTCAATGATTCTTTATTCGAAAATGAGCCAAAATACTTAGAATCAGACATATACCGCCTTATCTCTACCCAACCTTGCTGCATATGATACTGCTCATACTTTTGCTGCTCTCTTTTTTATTTACGTGACTGAAGAGCTTTTTTGTTATTTGTTTTAATATACTTTGAAAGGCCTAACTCAGCTTGATTCTTGGCAATTCTTACATTATTTCTATACTTTGTGACCTCTAAGGTGTTCCTTTATTTGCTGATCAATCTTTTTTTTCCCTCGATTTCTCGTAGGCTTTATGCTTACTCTTAATGTCCTTTTCGAGGTAGCTATACATCCAAATACATTTGGAAACCTTTCCTGAAAGTTTTATTCTCATTTGCTAGATGTGCAAGTTTCAGGTAACTTTTCATTGCTGACTTAAAGAATTTGGAGGAATCCGTCACACTGCAAACCCCTGAACTCTTTGCTTCCATTGACTTCCCTTGTTTGTTCATGCAATTTATCAAAGTTTTCCCATTTGAAATTGAGTAACCCAGCGGAAGACCTGCTTTTGCTTATTTTCCATTGAATTCATATTCAACCAATTTATGACTGCTGACTTCAAGGGTATTTCAATATTATTATTATTTTCAGTAACTGCACAGGATTGGAGAAGTGTTTGGCAAGCTAGTTGAAGTAGAAGCAGTAATTCCACCTGGGCACCTGAAGATCATTGTCATGACCCTTGTGCATGTGGAGATCAACACTACTTCATACATTTGTCAAGCGTTTGTATTTGTGGAAATCATGGCAATAATTGTGCAAATACCACGAAATCTTGGCATGTAGATCGTATCTATGTGTTTATGATACTGCCAGTTGATTATAAATAGATTCAGAGTATGATGCTTTTAGGATTATATGGACCTCCCATTCATGATTTGCGGTTACATTGTTCATGTGCATATACAGTACAGTGAGAATAAACAAGGTTTAATGCAAAGTTATAAAGGGTGAGCATGCAAGAATTCAGAGAAGTTGTAGTCCCTGTCCCTGCACTATATTACATATATGTATATGTCTCTGCCTTGTCTTTTTTGCTCAGATTTTTCTATGGATATGTTTACTTTAGATGGTATAGCGTTACTGATAACATGTAAAGCGGAAAGGACTGTAACTTGATGTGCTGTGGGTTTGTTGTAGTCTTGAGACTGCACGCCCACACTGTGTTTTTACTGTTAATGAAGTCTGTGCCAACTGCCAATCGCACATGCTGCACATATATACTGAGCTCACTTTTGGAGGACCTTTCATGCATCCACCTTGCCAGTTGAGAGCTTCAGATGGTGTCATGTTGTACAATTTTGGTTTTGGTTGCATTCAGAGGGAAACAATTTTGCCTACACCTGGGCACTAGAGTTTGGTTCCATAAGATTCCCTGTAAATCTGGGAGGCAAATTCACATAAAAAATAATCTCTCCTTTGAACTAAATCACCAACATAGTCATAATCAGTGAGTTTGCCTTCCTGGTAAAATTCTTCAGAAAGGTGGGATTCATTCAGCCGCTGATGTTTTCATTGTACATACATAGAGCTGAGGTAAACACCTGAAATACTTGTTACAATCTGTAGAAGCAACCAAGAGTTTTTTTAAAGGCTGTAACACATCTTATTCTAAAAGACATATGTATCGAAAATCTTGTTAATTATGCTCAAAGTGCACATTTCTTCTTATTGCCTGTGCTAAGAATATAGAATGACTGGTTCTGATGGTCATATCTACTTTTTAGACATCTGAAATTAGATGCCATGAGCCCTTCTCTTCACTGTTGACTTTTTTGATCTTACTTGTATCCTCAGTCTCCTATGCTCATATCCATGTACATCTCTAGCTCTAAGAAATATTATAACTTTAAGTAACTATTTGAACAGAGCACGTATCCTGAAACTTCTGCAGCAAGTCATTTGCCCAGTCACTGTGGCTGTTGCCATGCCCATGGCTAGTTCAGACACCATGTCCAGGTTTTCTTTCTTGTCCACACTTTTAAAGGCAGAAGAATGTCAACAGACAGAATTCCCCCTACAGAGAGCCATAAAAAAATCCAAACAAAGCCCCTAAAACAACAACGACAACAACAACAACAACAAAAAAAAAAAAAAAAAAAGAATTACCTTAAGTCCCCCTAGCTTGATTTTTCTAAGACTCCTCTTCAAGTTCAGCCTATATTTAAGCTTATGGTTCAACTGTCCACAAGCTGGTTGGGAAGTTGGGCTCACCTTGAAGTTACGAGGCTGCTGTCTGCTAAGCGCACGCTACCCCAGACAGGGCTTTGCCAACCAAAGACCCAAAGTCAGGCTGCCTAGCCACAGACAGAAAGGAACATTCACTTACCTGCAGGGCAAAAAGGATTTACTCTTTTCTCACCAAGGAATATGTTGAGCATTTAATATTTTGTTCCTTTTGGCATTTGAACGCATTCTCGCTCTTCAAGAAGCCTGTGCAGCATGAGGTCTGTTACTATGACACCTTGTCACTGTTAACTTTCATAGCAGTAAGTCAGACCACAAGTGAACTTTTACTACATTTATGATGCCTGAAAAGCAAGAAAACTTCTAAAAAATGGAATGAAGTTGTCCAAATTGCACTTTTTTTCCTCTTATTACAGATAATTACTATTCAAATCTTGTTGAGCTGGAAAACACTTGCAGGGAGTTGAGAATAAAATTGTATATCACAGAAATGAGCCTTTAAATGTGGAGCTTTGTTTGGGTGTTGTCTCCAAGCTCTTACTGCTTTACCAGCCCAAGGAAAAGAAGTAAAACAGTTTTAATTCATCCCAAAGCAATCAAGTGATCAGTCAAGCACTGGCACAATAGAGAAGGTGCTGCAACACTTTTGGGTCAACAGGCTACCCCTAAAGCAATCTTAACTGTCAGAAAAGTGGCATTAATCTAAAAAGCTGTAAATTCTCTTACTCCAGCAAACGCGGTGTGTGTATGTGCGGATCTTGACCAAAGAATGTAGAAGTGAAATTGCAAGGCTAGAACAAACAAACAAACAAACAAACAAATGAACAAATTAATTAGACTAAAATTAATATATTGGCTGGTGTTTTAATTTGGAGATCACGTCTACTCATGGACATCTTCGTGAAAATGCATGAATTAAAGGAATATGGAAAATTCCCTTGGGCTGGCTAAAATTAAATTTTGATCTTTTCCCGGTCACTCGTAGCTTCATACATCTTCATAGACATTATAACTTCAGTGATACAGTATGGATATTTACCACTAAATCAACAAAGAACTGAACTTTCTCTTTCCTTCCCAACACTTTTGCTCTTTTTTTTGTGTCTGTGTTTGTGGGGTTTTTTTGCTTTTCACCTGACTCTGAGGTCTACTGTACTGCACGGTTATCAGCATGATAAGAGGAGACAGCTTGTCTAGCTCTGCCCAGTCTTAAAAAGACTGGTAAAGAAAAGGGGTCTGACTAGATAAGCCAGATGACATCCCAGACCTGGGAAGTGAGCCAGGGTCCAGAGCAACATCTGCTGTGGCCAAGCTGCCAGCCCAAAGCATCCATCCATGACTGACCAGTCGCCTTGGATCCTGAGAACATCAACAAGCGCTTTATTTCCCCTACCTTTAGCATCCCTTCTTTTTTTCCCCACTGCTGTCTAGTATTTTGACAAAGTCAAGGAAAATGACCATGGTTCACAACTCAGAATTAAATGTGAAAAACAACCCTTTCCTCATCACCAAGACAGAGTACTTGACAAAATAAGGGATTGTAATGCCATCCTTTATTCTAAAGAGAGGAATCTGCACATTTTGAGCACGTACAGTTTTCAAACCCACTCTTGGTGTGTAAGATTTGTTTTCATTCTTGGCTTTTTTATGGTTAATTCATCCTATTCAGGGACAGATGTAACATGGTCTGAAATAAGGAGGTTGTATTGATGTGGCTTTGAAAACAGTGTTGCATGATAGGGGTACCATCTGCTATACCAAGCAGAACCAGTACAGGAGATCTAAAGACCCATTTTCCAACTGGTAAATAAATACTTGCTATTCAGATTGTATCTAAAAATTGAGCTGAATTTTTTAACATATTTTCCATGAGCTGAAATCCATAAGTCATGCTTGACTGTTTCTGTGACAGAAGCATCTTAAGATATTGTTCTGTATTGAGATAATTTATTCTATCTAAACTAGAAAAATCTAAGAAGCCATCACAAACTTCTCTCCTTTGTCATTTGTTCTCATGACAAAAAAAATGCATAAACTTGGTTTTATCCCTGGGGGAATTTATGCAGAGAATATGTGGGGGGGAAAAGGAAGATGGGACGTGAGCAGAGATGGAATCACTTAGTTATAACTTTCATCCACTGAGGATTTCTCTATATAATAGATTTGTTTTGGAATCCCACTCCTCATGTGCATTTTATTTAAGTTTGAACCCATGCTGGGAGGACATCTGGTTGTGCAGTGTCCCGCTCCCTGCCCAGTCTTTTGCAAGGAGGAGGAGAAGTCATGGATGAAGCCACACAGCTTTTCAGTGTGTACAACCAGGGGAACAAGACTGGGTGACAAATCACAAAGGATGCTTGTACCATCATGTGGATTTAGCCCTACTGTCTGTTCAGGCTGCCTGCCAAGACAAGAAGGACCAGGGAGAGACATCTGCCACTTAAATACAATCTCAGCCAAGGTGCACCGTGTGAAAAGCCCAGGTAAGATGTGGATCCATTCCTGATAGTACTTGGAACTTTGATCCAAGATGCCCCACAGCCAGTATAAAGACAGAAATTGTTTTCAGAGTGTGCTCGAAGAGATGTGAACTTGTCACGCTGAAATAAATGAGATTGAAACAGTTACAGGTACTTGAGGGGTGAAAGGAGGGATTCCCAAGGGCCTGAAATGTACTAAGAATAATCAAAAAGGAGGGGACAGAAGGGCAGGAGCTGGGTGGCAGAAGTTTTCTTGCTCTAAAGAATAAAAGCAGCAATCACAAAAATCAATAGAGAGCCTTATTAAAGGTGAAGTAGGTGCTTTTGCTCTGGCATTTTGTTTGGTTATACTAGGCTTAGATACCTCACAGGTCAGGTATTTCTAGACCCAGCATCTCTAGAGATCCCCTTCTTGTATTGCAAAGCATTCCCTCCAGAAATCTGCCACTCTTTCAGATGTACTTTCTGGTTCCGAGTTTGGAGTGAGAAAGCAAGAAGAGAAAGAAAGAAAAAGGGAAGAAAAAGGCAAGAAAGGGAAAGCGAGAGAGAAGAGATCGAAGATGAAAAGGAAGAAGAGAGGCAGGAAGGGAAGGAAGAGAGGAAAGGGGAGATCATTCAATTTTTCTCTCAAGACCCTGTGCTTCTGAACAACCTGTACAAATCCCCAAGCTGAAAACATCCTCTTAGAGAGCGGCATCAAATATTATCCCCAGGTTTCAAAAATGCCAATAAGAGAACAAATAATATTTGTTCATAACAGTGTTCAGTGCAAACCATGACTGATTAGTGTTATGTGTGACATCAACAGAGACAGTAATCAAGGTTACCTTACCATTGATTTTTTACAGAGGTGAAGCCTCTTTGATGTATTACTCCATCAACACCTTCAGAGCCAAACTTTGCACATGAAATTAATCGCAATTAATTAGAACATTTGTAGATAGTGGTGGACTCTTTTATGTTGCAAAATAAATATTAATTCAGTGGTGTTTTTTTCACCTTGTGCAGCTTACGTGGCTAGGAAGGGGAAAAGAACCCTATTGATCAGTTCACTGAAATATGTTAGAAAGTTTCTGCACCTGAGGTGGTCTGAAAGGCTGCCTGGAATCAGCTCAAGGCCTAATATAGAAATTCAGGAAACTGGACCCAAATCGTATTGACTTTACCGGTACACATAGTCGTGGAAAAAGTATTGTTTCCAATATATGAATGAGGGTGAAGTTACCCTTGAGCTTTTCACAAAATATACATAGAACAGTTCACTGTGACACAGCCCTACATGGAAGACATGCCCTGAGGGCACTGGTTGAGAGGTATCTTTGCAATTCAGAGACATGTTAGTTCAGGAACTTCCGGTATTAGTGGGTTTTTTAACTAGTCAGTGTGATAAGTAATTTCCTGTGAATGTTTTTGGGTTCTCTTTAACCGACCTCTTCTATAAAGGGAAGACGCCATGTGGAACACCACTACTCCTTCAAAAATTGTCCTCAAATCCTACTTGTTTGTGCAGTGCCATTTTCTTCTTATTCCCAAAGGCTGGGACTCTAATTCTGATTCCCAGAAGAATGTGATATGTGACTGGGAGGAAGGATGGACAAGGCAGAGAGGATTCCCATTATTTGTCACTTTGGACATTTAGTATCTAATGTACTCCTTCCCTGCTAGCGTGTGTCTCCTCATAGGGAAATTTGGCCATGAACTTCTACAAAAGTCTCAACTTAGACTCTTGAACCCACTACACTCAGTCAACCTAAGTCTCAGTCTTACCCACAGATATAATCTCCCATCTTGATTACTCAGGTGTGAAGAGGCTGCAAGAACACTGCGTAACTTTTTCAGCATGCGTTACAGATCGGAATCCTGTGGCTGCAGTCAGCCTCAGTATTCACTGAGTCAGAAAATACAAAATAAAACCCAAACTAATAGTTAAAAACATTCTGCTTTAAACGTCAAATAAGTTGTCAAAATCCTGACTAGGAAAAGTAGCAATAAAAAGTGTCTAACATAATTAGGCTCTTTGGAATGTCATTAAAGGATCGATAAATGAATGCTTGCATTATTACAGTAGTGCTTGGGTGGCCATCTGCTCACCAAATGTAGTCATCACATAGCATTATCCCAGGCAAAGTAAACCCTTTTCTACACCCCATTATTCTCTGAAAGGAAGAATTGGAGACTATTTAATGCTCACATCCTAGCCTGTGCTACCTGAGTGGCACCAGAGTGGTGAGTCAGTGAAACATTTGTCCTGTCCTGGGGAGCAAAAGCAGAAATGCAAAGTGGTGTAGAATAGTAGGCTGTAAGAGAAGGTAACTTCAATGGGTCTGTGCTTCCTCCTAAATCAAGGGAGAAAATTCATCTGGGGAGTAAATTCCCAGTGACTTTAGTGAGCGTAGGTGCCTGGCGGATAAGGCTCCTGCTGCTGTGAGGTGACAGCTGTGCCAGAGACTCTGCAGGAGCATGTGCTGCCGCAGGCACATAGTCAGCACTATTAGCATTAGCCTGAAGCAGCAGTAACTCCTGCTGGGATATCTGTCCCTGTACGCCAAGGATCATCATGATGGCAGGGATCCTGGCTGCTCCAAACTCCAATTTAGTTCCTCAGTCTTATCCTTCATGGGGTCCCAGGTAAAGATGAAGGGTAGAACAGCCTGGAAGCAACTCTAACATACACTGATCTCCCGAAATTCAACTGCATTTCTTATTGTCATGCTGTTTCCTTAGTCAGTATGTTGAACAAACAGATTTAGTTGGAGGGGGGAAGAAAGTATCTGGACCTAGTTTCTCTACATAGGCTCTTCGATCCCGAACAGGCAAAAAACCCCACTCACGCAGAATTTTGATTTGTTTTTCTGTCCTTTGCCTCTAAGTAGCACAACAGAATGGAGATTTTTGTGTAAATTATTGAAACTGCAGTGGAGTCTCACTGATATAGAATAAAAATTAATCCGAGTAGGTAGAAATATGATGGATAGTCCGACTGTCCACCTGTTTGTATGGGTGACTGAATTCTTCTGGTAAAAGACCCTGAGTCGGGTTATGTGTTCATGCAATATCCAAAGCAATGAGAGTAGCAAATAAGTTACTGCTGATAATAAGGATGATGAAAGACAGAGATAGGTGGTCTGAACTTCCTTAGTATCACAGCTGTTTTATATTGTAGACCTCTTATTAATTTACCTCTGATTCACGGTGGTATAAACAAGAGGAAAAACACAGTCTATGCATATATACGGCATTAGTATTTTGAGTGTATCCATGTCTTTGGATTTGCATGTGAATATGAAATAATTCTATGCAAGTATGGGATGGGATTTAATTGTTTTCTCAAACAATGTATCCTTATCTTTCAGGAAGCAGTTCAGACCATCAAAGAGTTGTTACTGATGAACTCACTAATTAGTTTCCAATACTTAACCTTGTATTTCACTTCATTACTGGTGCTCCGTTCCCTCTTGTTTTACATTTGGTATCAGAAAGTTCATTTAGAATCCAGTCAATCTTCCAAAGCCAGCTCTGCACTTTAAATTTTTCATTCAGTAAGGACACAATGGGAATAATGTTTGTATCTGTCAAGGAGATGTATGAAAACTTTTGAGTTGCATTGTCTAGAGAAAAAACCAAATCAAACCAACCAAACAACCACAAAACAAAAACCAGGAAGATGGGACGCAAAAAAAAAAAACGAACAGAATATAATTAAGTTACTAAGGACTGACTGGCTGTTATGGCAAAATAAGTTATAGGCAACCAATAGGTTCATAAAAGTAGAAATCTGAAATCCTGGGGTTATGATTTTATTTAAAAATTACACCATTAAAAATTGTTTCTATTATATTTTATTTTCTTTAATGCTTCATTGTTTGCTTTGATATCTTCGAAGCTAGGAAATAAGTGTCTTTAGAAAGAGGTGGCAATTAAGTGTTTAAATGTCAATATTTCATCTGATGATCTGCCCACGCATGAGGTGCACGATATCCGAGTCTTCTTCTGAGTTGAGGAGCACTTTGGGGCTTCTACCCTGCTCTGTAAAAGGGAGTGGTGGTCAAGTGAAAACACATTTCATGCTGGTCAGTCCTCTGATGTCTAGTTTGTGTAACTTCACTTTTTGAAACCAATTCACATAAGAAATAGGGTCTAAAAGCACACAATAAGGTTAATTAATCAACAGAACAGCTTAAGGTTCTGGTAGATTCTCATTCCATGGTGATCTTTAAATGAAGATTAAATGTTTTCTGTTTTGTCTAGAGAAAGACGTGCTCTTGGACTTGGAACAGGATCAAAGTCAGAAAGTGTCCTAGCCAGCATTATTCCAGACATTATACTATATCCTGCTGGACTTACCTTTTATGAATTCTTACTTTTGCAGTGTGCATCAGTACAATGTATCTCTTCTTGTACATGGTTTACAAGGACTATTGTTGTAGTGACATTAGCATATCATATGTTCATAACATCATATGTTCATAACATCACGTGCTCATAACATCATATGAACAATACATTTGGTACAAACACGCTCTGTCTCTACAAGGTGGCCTGGGATCACTTCTGGGCGCTGGGTAAGGACATATATCTCAGATGTGGTTTGCCTCTTGGCTGGAACAAGGCCCAAATTTACACCAGTGCTTTCACTCTCTTCCTTCCCTTCTGTGCACTGATTTTCACAGAAGGAAAAGAGGTAATCCAGCAGGACTAACTCATGGCGTGTCTGGCCAGTTTGCCAATCTGGATGATTTGGGAAATCAGGACCTGGAGGCGTAACACTGGTTATGCCACAGGTCACTTTAATTTGGTATCCATCCAGTTATATTTTTCTGCCTTGAATATGCATCCATCACCCTGCTTGGCTCTCCTTAGTCTCATCTATTATTTTCTCTTCTAGGAGACAGAGCGAGCCCCAGACTTTCCAGATCTTACTGTTACACAGTAAGATGCAAGTAAGATTACTGTTTGATGCAAATATGTACAGACTGTTCCAAAAGCATTTCCAATATTCTGTGATGCTTAGACAACAGGGCGAAGAAGCCCAAAGAAGCTCCTACCAACTTTGGTATTGAATGAGGCGGTTTAGGTACAGTCAGTGGGTTTCCACTCAAATTTTTTTAATATAGAGATATCAACAAGACATTTTTGTGACATCAAGTATCCTGGTTGGGTTCATTCTTATATGTGAGAAAAATGTACCATCATCATGTTAATGACTCCCAAGGCAGTTCCTCTGGGGATTTTTCACCATTTACTAAAAAACATTCATTGGTCACGACTTCCTTTGGGACTTAACTAATTGTTTACACTTTTCTGCTTTCAGAAAATTTTACAGAGGAATTTATTCTGTCTTTTCAACCACACATGAAGTATTTCAGTTCCTTAAATTCTGTGTCCTGATATTTGTATTTTCTGAAGAAACAGGGCATCTTGTGACTGAATTCATAACATATCAACTCATGAATTTGATAGGTTGCATGCTAAATGTTTACTGCTTAGCAGGAATCACAGGAAATTCCACTACAGCCAGATCTTGCTGGATATATTGGAGAGGAGAAGGCATGATCTGCTTTTAAGGAGCTTGAATAATTTCCTGCTGTAACAGAAATGATGGCTGATTTCATCAGTGGTGCCTATGACATTCCCTTCATCTGCTGGATTTGAAAACAAAGTTCTTTTTGACTTTCACAGTAACTATAAAGTCACATATGTTCTGGGAGAACAAAAAAAAATGTAGATGAAATACTAATATTCATTTAATTCCATTCATTTTTGCCCTGAATTTTTACATTTTCAAATGGATTGGAGTAGAAAATTCTTGATTCTGCCTTCCAATTCTTAGAATTCTGAGCCTTAACGAAGCTGAAAGGGCTGGAATATCGCCTTTACCAGTCTCAAATCCCTCAATGAGAGAAATCCTTTTGGAGACATAAAACTTTGGGCAAGATCAAACACAGCTGTCACTGAGGATCCAAATAAAAGGCTCCAATCAGATGGAAGAACTGAAGAAATATCCTTTTGTATTCACTTTTTTGAGCATTCAGATTTGATCTTTACTGGCATGAATGCAAAAGCATATTATAAACTTGTATGCCTGAAACTGCACAAAGTTAATTTCAAATTGCATATTCATTTAGAATAATCTGAATTTGCAAATCATGCTGTATTAGTAACTCCCATAGTTTACAAAAGGGAATGATACGGCAGGAGGGATGTAATTATCCAAAACAAACAACCAAATGAACAAGCACACATTCAAAGTAAAAACAAATTACCATGGACTCTGTAAGATCCTCATACAGGAAAACAAGTTTCACAAAAATAAAGAAATACAAATGCCAAAAATTTGAAATAATAAAGAGGCCAAACTCAGCAAATTAGTTCTTTGCAATTAGATAAATTTAATTCTATTGTTTTATAGTTTTCCACCACACACTAACTACAGTCATCAGCTAGGACTGTTTATTGTTGCCTGATGAACCACTTTTGTCCATGAATCACAGTTTTACTAACACTAACATAACTTAGCCATTTCTTTTCCAGTCAAAGATTTTATATTTTTCCTTTTTGGTAGGTAATTGTTTAACTTTAAAACTGCCCAAGGATCACAATTCCAGCAGTCTTGTTCCAGTGTTTAACTGTATTTGGAACAGATCATCTAGGAAGGTTTTGTAATTGGTGTTATACAAAAGCAACCTCTTACATGCTACGAATGCCTGAGTTAACCAGAAAAAAGTGTGTTATGTCAGGAAGGTCCAGGGCCGTAATCACCATCTCCCACCGAGAGAGATATATCTGTCTATCTATCTATGCGTACTCTGTTTACCTAGTTGTGCAGTACACATCATCCAGTTAGCTCTAGATTTATGAGTTCACTGTCACATTACTCTCTGGAGAAAAGGAAGAGAAATCCCTTTTGGTTTAGTTGGTGTGTACACTGTTTAGCATATTGATAAATGTTTTGTAAGAAGACCTTAACAGTGAAAGAATTTCTGATGATACCTTAAAAAACTCCAGTTGGGAGTGTCAGATTTGAAACTGCCTCTGAGGAACTGTAGGAAGATCTCACAGTGCTCGCTGTATGGGCCACCAACTTGCAGAAAAAATTCAGTAGTAATTAGTGCTCATGGGTAGGACCAGGCACTTGGGGTCAGCTAAGCACAAGCACTTGGGCAGCTCATTCCCACAGACTCCAAACATAGTTATATCAGCAAATCCTATGAGAATGCAGGCCAAAGTAAATTGCCCAAGGTCGTGCAGAAAGCCTGTGGCGAAGTGAGAATCTCAACCCAGTTTTGCTGAGGTCTTCTGCAACAATATTAAGTGTAAGGCCACCTTTTTTGTCTTTCAGCATGCTTAAGATTGGGGCCCCTTTGCAATTATTTGTAGACACCAGTAAAATTCCATGACGCACAGCATTAAAGAAAATCTGCTACTATTTATCCTCACTCCAAATAAAGTAAAATATCTTCCAGAGCTTTATTCTTGCTGGCAGGGTTCTCCCAAAACCCTCTCAGCTGCACATTTCAGACTCAGTATTTAATACTAGTGATGCAGTTGCATTTCCATAATTCAGCTGTTCAATCAAGGTCCTCCACCTTTTTAAATGTGTAAGTCATAAATATGAAAAAAATAAATACTGTGTGCAATCTCTGCTGACTGAATTAAAAGTCTTAAAGAAACTTTCCGTGCTATGAGGACTGTGAAGGATTTGGCAGAAACGGTGCTAACAATTAAACCAGCCAGAGACAGATTAAATTTGCTGATGACAGCTCATTTCTGAGATGGTTACAGCAGAAGTCTGATAAAAGCTTATCTGAAATTCACAGTTTTGATGAGGCTTCTGCTCATACCAGGGGAAAATGAAACACTTTAAATAGCATGTGATCCAAAGGAAAGGTCTGCTTGGTATTGCAGAGGGGAGCTAGGCATTCCTGCTGCAGTTAAGATTGTGAAGTATTACAACCCTTTGTTTTCACAGCAGGAAAAATAAGTCTAAACGGTGTCTTTTAAGTGAAACCAGGGGCAATTTCAATTTCCATAAAAAGTTTTCAATGTTTAAAAAAAGAAATATATATATATATATATTTGAGCCAACAGGAAAATAAATGCGTATATTTAACAGGAGAAAGAATCAGCCATCTCAGTGTATTGTGAATTCCTCGAAGTCAGACATAATAACATATTGAGTGGATCATCCCTGACACTGCTCTGGTGTGAACTGCACCTGCACATGTGAAGCATGGTAGGAGAACCAGATGGACCCTGAAGTCCGCACTCAGTTTGTCTTAACTTGTATGTTTGCGCGGTTCCTGCAGCACAGCCCTGTACCACCAGCTCTGCCGCTCTCTGCAAGACTTTACACAGGGAAGTTTAGCAGAGAAACGAAAACACAGTGTCTGGTCCCCTGGGCTGAGCATAAATATGAGGTTTTAATCAGCTCCAGTGGTTTCTTATGATGCTTTTCACAGGTGAAATGCTGGTGCAGCATACAGCGAAATCATTTTAAAGAAAAAGCCAGAAAGAGGTAGACAAATGTTATTCCAGGCAGCAATCAAGACCATGGAGACATTAAACGAAACAGAGCTAACTAGAAATGAACTGATGAAGAAAAACGCTTTTGCACACACAGTACAAATAGACAGCGGGATTCTTTGTCACGGGACCAAGGATTTAGGCATAGTTCTTAAAGTTATTAGATATTTAAATGGCTAACATATCCTCTAGAGTCTGCTTTTAAAGGACTGTCAGAAAAATAATAAATGTTTGTGACAGAAATTAATAGCAAGGAAATTAAAGATTATTTTTTTCAAGTCAGAGCAATATCTAACTTAGAGACAATAGGTAGAGAACATCTATGAAAAAAAAATAAACCATCAACACACTCAGCTTTGCCCACTAAAGGGTTTTTTGGACCTTTCTCTGCATGGCCTGTTTTGACTCTTGTCAAACTAATCCTGTTTCTGATCCAGGAAGGCAAAGCTTGTGCTTATTAAGTTCTACTGAAAAGGATTTGAGAAAAAGGGGTAAGGGGCAAGAAAAATAAGAAGAAAAGGAGGCAATAATCTTTTTGAAATGAAAACACAAAGTTGGTTAAAGCAGTAGCATACAGACACCACTTTTTGTACTGCATTTTATATATTAGATTACTCGCACAGGGATTTAACTAGAAAGATATCTTTTATTAAAATCGTGTAAATAAAAACATGTCCTTCTGCCCTCCAGCATGTTTACAGATGCATTTATTTATTTTACAATATTCTATTTAATTAAAGATCTGTTGTTAAAGGAATAAAACTTTCTGAGATGCTTATACCTCCAAGGGCAGGTTTGCATCAGCACCACGGACAACTAAAGCAGCAGTCGGCAGAAGTGATTTGTGCATAACTTAACGGTTGCACAGTTGTGTTATTAACTAAATGGGGGCTTACACAGTCAGCATTCAGTAAATTGGAATATGTGGCTGCATCTCGATAGCTCCTTCCCTGTGGAAACAGAGGGGTTTTGATTTGTTGGGAAACAATTTTATTCAGTACAACTCAGACAGAAATGCAAGTGGAAAATTCAAATGTGGATGTGAACTTTGGCTTATTTGGCCCTCCAGAGAAAACAGGAGGAGGAAAATTTGAATGAGTCAAGCTTTGTCAAAGCTCCTGATGTTCAGCTTTTTTGGCTTTGCTCTAGGACTGTCTTCGACTCATGAGTTAACCTATTCATGGGAAACAGCTTTTACCCGCATCCCAGTGGCCATTCACTGCTCTGCAGTTCTGATACCTCTGCATCAAGAGTTTCATGCTACAGAACTCCAGACAAGGAGTTCACATCCTTTTCAAATACACTAAATGTGCCACATTTCTATGAGTTTATTTTGAATGACTGATGAGTTCTGACTTTCTTGTGAATGAAAGATTGTTTTCCCATGTAATATAGTGGTTAGGGTTTTTTTCGGTCGTTGTTGTAAACAGATTGTTGTAAGTGCATGTAGGTTTCAGATTTCTGTTTGGAGATGGTACATTTCAGATTACTTTGAAACCAAAATTATTTCTTTGGGACATTTTTTGGTTATGAAAGGGTATGGAGAATACAGAGATTTAGTCTTGTAGATAACAGACTAACTTCTTACCATGTATACAGGCACTTTTTAAAAAAATATTTGTTTTATTTGTACTTCTGTGAATTTTAATTCAGCTTTGAAATTCTCAATACTCTGTCTTTCTGTAAAGTATTATCAAGATTACAATTCAAGCACTGGAAGATTAGAAAATAAAATCAATGTTTCCTACATAACTCTAGTCAAATGCCTTATTGCATAGTCAACATTGTATAATGTTTACTTACATTATATGGGTTTTTTTTCAGAATTCTGTGAGAAGCATGGGGAGGATGCAACTTTCTCCAATTCCCACCCCCACCCTCCCAAACTAGATGAATGATTCATTTCTGAAAATCTAATGGAAAAAAATAAGAAACAGGAAATTCATTAGCCTCAGAAAAAAATCTGTTTAAAGTAGATTTAAAAAATTTTAAAATAACAGCCCCCTCCAAATAGAATCTTTTAGTATACAGTTATCCATTCAATTGTAATTATAATATCACATTAGAGTGTTATATTTTATATGTTGAAGAATATGGCAAGGCTTGTGCAGGAAATTTTTCAGAGAAACATAAATTAATAATTTAGCTTTCCCCATATATTTTCTATTGTACATAAGAAAACTGCAAATAATAAATTGTATTCACAAGCTGGATTTATTTTAAGAACAGTTCAGATAGACATATATTTCCCTTTTTACTTTACTTATCTTCTGCTTTCCTCTTTCTTAACCGGGAAAGGAAAACTGAAAAACAAAACAGAAACCAAAACTACAAAGAGAAATTTCTGACAAGTTCGTTAAGTCCATTTGTACTTCAAAGAAAAAAAAAAAAAAGGAAAAAGTTACAAGGCATAGCAATATTATATCTCAGAATGTGAAATTACCTGATCATTTTATTACCCCTGTACATGAATACATGTGAACAGAAATATATAAAGGCAGAGTAGTTATACTTACAAAAGGAGAACACCATACTCATCACATGATGGGCTTGCTCCCCTCGTTCTAGTTGCTTTGAGCATCAGTAAATTCATGTATCTGTGAACAAATGCAAGAACTTGATTCTTTTAAAAATCGGTTGACTTCATTGCATCACAATGTTTTCAGAGTCTTTTTCTTTGCTGTTATTTATTTATGAATGGAAAGGCAGCGGCTCAACAGCCAAGTGATCAAACAAATACACATTAACGAAATAACAGAAATAACTGTAAAATGGTGAAATAAATATTTGCATCAGGTTGCTGACAGGTAAGTGCTATAAAAAATAAATTACAGCTAAAATTTTATTTTCTACTCAGATTTACAATTTAGGGATCGTTACCACAATAGATTCAGCAGCATTAATAACAACACAAAATTTTAGAGTTAGATTTTACCCTCAGTGTATGATGCTATGATTAGAACAGTCCTCTTGCTAATGATGATGTATTAATATGATAGCAGAGGATGTTCACTGACACCAAGGTAAAAAGAAAACTAAAAATAAAATCTCCTGAAAGGGGTTCTGGTCCAGCTCTCATCAAACTCATTAGAAAAATCCTGTTTACCTGCTTCCATTGAATTTAATGCAAGCCAAAATATTTTCTTCTGAAATTTTTAGTAAAAATGTAATTTTCTTTCTATTTTTTTCTTCTGAAAGAGTCATACAGACATCTGCACCCCATCTATTTTAACATCCTTACTGTGTTTGAAAATACACATGTATTTCCTGTCTTTTTGGTGCTTTCCGAAAATTATTGATGAATACATTGCGTTCAACTTGGTTGACACTGTTTTCTCACACTCAAAAATAGATTTGTTAAAAATAAATACTTGCAAAATGTTATTCTATGTTGTTTTATTAAATCTTATTGCATATTTATAATATTTTTCCTTTTAACAAAAGCATCTAGCATGTCATATTTTTTCCCCCTAGTTGTCCAAATACTATATTTGATTTGAAACCTTTTTCCCCCTTTTTTATTTTCCCTTTACTTTCCTTCTTTTTTTATCTGTTTATCTTTTACAATTTAATACTTTACCAGTTTGTCATTTCTCTCTTTTTTAAAAGGGCAAATATAAAGAAACATAAGGATTTTGGCACGTCATTACTTTCTCAACACAGAAAAGAAATTGAACTATTATTAAAGATTTCAAGACACTGTGTTTTGGATTGGATTTAATACTGTATAATTTTTCTGAAACCCAAGAAATTTTAAAAACTGGACATAGTAAAGGCAAGGGAAATAGAAAATCACAAAATATAAACAGGCAACTTTATCCATTTTCGTATACTTTGCATTAAAGTAAAGGTTTAATAGAAAACAAAACATTAAAATAATTATCTGATTTTTTTCCTTCTGTTAAACTTAAAATGAAAACAATTATTTGATCTAAATAGAAACATGAAAACTTAACATCTTATTTATGGCTCCAAGGTGAATGTATTAATCTGAAGAGTTCTTGGGGAGCACAAGTGGAGTTCTGAGTTTGCTCTGTCCATACCGGGAAAACAGATAGAGATCTTTGTTTATGTGTTTGGGGTAGTGTGGGAAGGGAAAGAGTTAGAGCATTTTGTAACCTGTTATACACCTGTTAACGAATAACAGAGCTGCACTGAACTTTCTTTATATTACTTCACATTGTAAGTTCACATCTCATTTGCTGCTCTTATGAAATCTCTTTCACACCTTTCTGGTGTTCAAGGGTATTAATTACTGACATACTATTGTATAACTTCATTAATTTTTTTTTTTCTCAGAAAATTTAAAGTGTTAGTTTTGCTTTGGTTTTCTTTTTTTTTTTTCTGAACTTCAGCCTCATGTAATTTATATTCTGCTCGCATATTCATGCTCCGATTTCTTTGGTCTTGTGTACACTGTAATATTCTAAAAGGAGAAACAGTATACAGACTTCTACCAACAATGCTGACTGGACATTGAAAATAACTATACATTCAAAATTGTTGTTTTATTTTCTTTATGTATTATTTTAATAGGTTAATTTCTTTCACCTGTCAAAATACCTCTGTAGCTTTTCTGTATTACAACAAAATACAACTTTGCAGTTGATCTTTCATCTGCATTAGCAACACCTTCCTGGCATTTCTGTGCCAATAAACTCCTTTTCATACCCCAATGAGTTCATACCTTTCTTTTTTTCAATGTTTTTTTCAATCACATATGTGGAGTTTTGTTTTGTTTTTTGTTTTGTTTTGTTTTGTTTTGTCTTATTTTGTTCTGTTTTGTTTTTGTCTGGCCAGTGCATATAAAAGTGTGGAGTCAATAATATATCTATAGTAATAAATAATGTCCAATGCTCAGAAGCTTTACAGGGCTTTGATCTGTTAGTGGGATGTACTTCATTTGGGGGATTGACAGCAAATATTACCCTGCTCTTGATTTTCACAGCAGATACAATAGAAGGCCAGAGCTCATATAATACCTGATTTCCCAAGCTCCCAGCCTTATGGATAATTGTTGCCCAGAGGAGAAATTTCTTCCCAGCCTGCATCAGCAAATGGTAGGTTTATATCACAAAACATGAGGATTTACACTCCAATCTATTTCATAGCACTATCAGACTCAAAAAACTTCATTTGAGGAGTAGAGTTAATGTGCAGTTAGCAGTTTTACTGTACCTCGCCTATTTGTCCAGAATTTAGAGAGATCTTCTCAAAATATGACTGCAGCAAGCAGGCATTCAACCTTACTGAACCTCAGCAAAAGAGGAGTTACAGCAGTATAAGATCTTATCATAGCGCTTCTCTTATCCTCAGAAGATCTATCTGTCAGTTGCTGGTCATCTTAACAGTGTGGATCAATATATATCAAAAATAAGCGAGTAAAAAACCCATGAACTTTCTTTTCCTTTTCGCTAACATGAGGGCTGTGAAAAGCAGACTTATTCAGAGGTATGCTAGCGCTGAATTAAGTAAGCTACTAAGACTGTCATGGGGGCACACGTTTCTGATGGGTCTGTAGGGTCAGGGGTGGGATGCACCTACTTGTTCAGGCTGAGTAAGAAGAGCAGTATGGATGTGTTTGTGAGTGCCACAAATGCTGCTTTACACCTCTAGCAGCCTTTTAACTGCTGCTGCAGTGACTTCAGAGACTGGCCTGGTGTGTAGAAGCATGGTCTACAGTGACTCTATCAAGTGATAATTACAAAAGAATCATCTCTGCTGTATTTAGTAACCTACAATCAAAGTGTCTCCTCTGAACCAGCCACTTGTACAACAGGTAGAATCAATGGAAAGACACAGGCAATTCATCCCATCCCTAAATAGTGAATGGGATGGCTGATCTCTTTAGGGGAGTGCCCATGTCTTTTCAGTTGCTACAGGGGACCGAGTAAGAATAGACAACTAACTTTTAATTAGTGAAACTTAAATGAGATGAATCTTTATACATCAAATATATTCTGTTGCACTAATAGGGTGAAAATATTTGCTTAGTTACCAGATACTTTCAGAAACCTATTGGAGACAGCAATATGTCTTGTAAAGTGCTACCTAACAAAATTGGAAATACAAGAGTGTAACCTCTGATCAACACAACAGCTTTAAGCTTAATCTGCCTTGGTACCTGCCTTTAATAACAGCAAAGCCAATTTGATTTTGTTCGCTTTCTTCATTGCACCCCTGCTGGGGTTGGCACTCAGTCATCAGTTGGAAAGCAAAAAATACAGGGCTAACCGAACAAGATGGATCTGGTAAGAAACCATCAAAGAAGGATCTTTGTTACCTTTTGAGCTCTTCTGACCTCAAGGTCTCTTATTTTACCGTACAACATAGAAAGGAGGAAAACTTGCTAAAATAAGGAGAGAGGTAACATTAGATTTGTGTGGAAAGACTACACTACTTATAAGACATTGAGTGATTCATTCTGTCCCAGGTGCCTGAAAGTTAGAAGAATCCGGAAGGTGAACTATGACTTTTTCTGCTAGGACAAAACCTAGTTGCCAGAAAAGTTCAACATTTTAAAAATCAGGTTATTATTTTCGAAATCTAGTGTCAGAGTGAAAGTTAAGGTAAGGAGATGCTCAATCTCTCAGTACAGAAAATTGTCTCTCAAAAAAACCCATCCCCTAAAAGAGACACAAACCCAGTCCACTGCACAGCTTTTCTCATGGGTGCTTCAGTGATCTTTTTTTTTACAGAGTGTGATTGAACTACTTTTTCATTTAAATTCCACTGCAAACCAGCATGCCAAGCCTGTACAGACCCTTTAGAGAGCTGCAGTGACACTGGTTTCCTTGCAGCAAGAGTTCATTTCCTCATCGTCCCTGATCTAACAGAGGGGAGGTCATCTTCATTTAAGAAACCTCTGTTGAAATGTAGGACTCTGCATACCAGAGAACTCTCCCCCTCTATTAATAATATCCTGTTACCCAATCCGTAAATCTATATTCAAACAACATGCATGACAATTTGCCTCACCTTTCTCTCTCGGCCACACTATTTGCCTCACAAATTGCTGACATAGCCAAACAAATTGATTGGTGATTTCTTCTTGACTGTCACTGGTGGTGCTATGGAGAAAAATCCCTATTGAATCCAGTGTAGCGTTCAAGACATCAAGTTTATTTTCCGTAACATATGAGTCCTCATTAAAAAAAAAAAAAAAAAAGTGGGAAAAGAAAGTCAATAACTTTCTATATCTTCACATAAAAATGCTGTTGAGTTTTCAAAACTAATGGCTACCACTGCACCCGCTGCAAAGACTAGAGGTATCTTTTTTTTTAACTGCAGTTTCCAGTGTATTGTGGTCTTCAGATTACAAAGTGCAGCAGCATCCAGCAACATCATTAAAAATCAGCCCTTGAAGTGCACTGTACTTATCACTGTCCTGAAGAACTTGCAGTTTACGCAAAAGAAGACTGTTGATATCTTAATGTTACAGAGGATTGATGAGGTGATGAATGGAGTGACCATCCAATGGGCAATGTGTGGCGAAGAAAGCTTTTCTACTTCCATGTACCTCGTTCTCACAAGCACTGCTAAGTGTGAATCCAGGAAGCTAAGAAGCACCAGCTCATCTCTTACCTGATATTAACTGTTGTTGGCTAAACCCTGACATGGCTGTGGAAACAGTCATCAGAATGGCATAGTCAGAGAGTTTGTCTCCAAGACAAACTGCTCAGTAATTTAGTTCCCAGGAAAGAAGTGACATGAAAGGCTAGGTAACTGATATGAATCTTTCCACTGTCCAGGCTGTACACAGGTGTTTTTTGAAAGGAGTGGAGGGAGCATAAGCTTCTCCTCTCCCAACCTCTGGAGATGTGTCTTTCCTTAGCAAGAATAACAGCAGCAGAACATGTTAGTACCGAGGTCCAGGTTGATACGCTCCTTTCAATATGTATTAATTACTTCAGGAGAAGTGTCCTAATACCCAGACTTAGCTTGAATCTAACTTTCTTGCAGTCTTTCTTCAATGGTTCCTTTCCCTAAAGAAATTACGAAATTTTCGCATGTATCATGATGCACTGGAAGCTCTCTGGCATTCTGTGTTGGTTGATTGATTGTCTGGTTGGTGTCAAAAGGAAGATAAAAATGAAAAAAAAAAAAGAAAACAGAACTGGGCTTTTTAAGCAAGAATGCTCATTTTCTGCATAACCTTTTGGCACCTGCAGCCATTACTTGCACAGAACACTTATATTTTAGAGGCATGTACAGAGAAGAAAGACATATTCTTGATTCCTTTTCCAGTACACTGTGGCTGTTGAAGATGCTTTTGTGCTAGGACTAGGGGCAGTCTCTTTCAAGAAAATTTATTCCTTGGAGGCCCATTTATGCTGGATAATTATGCTTACAGTTATTTTAAGATAAAGATCATCACGGAATACTATCTTCTTGTAAATCTACAGTGACTTCTTCATTATCTCAAACCTTACAAAGACATTTGGAAGAAGATCTTCACAGGTACTGATGGGGGTTGAGTATTAGCGTCCATAAAAATGCCTAATTTCCATCTATACTTTTTGGAAATTTTGTCCATGCTGATTACAGATTTGTTAAAAAAAAAAGAGAAATAAAAAGATTTGCAGAGATATGAAGGAGGAAATAAGGGAAGTAAAGTCTTTGCTCTCAGATATGACATGCATTGTCCTTTCTATTGCTTTAAGTTAGCGATGTAACATGGTGAGCTGTTACTTTTGTAATTAAGTAATCAGCAAATGTGTAACTCCTTTATAATATCCCAGTTGTGCCATGTTTGTTAATTGATAAACACAAGAACAGTAACAGTGGCTTTAAGGTTTTTTGTTCAACATAGAGTTTGGAGATTTGGAGGACAGGAAATCTTTCTATTACTGCTTCTGCCAGAGCTCCTAAATGACCTTGCACAAGTCACTTCACCTATTGTGCCTCGACTTCCATCATGCTAAATGAAGACCATTACTACAAAAGGAAGGAATTATGAGAATAAATTTGTGCGGGTGTGTAAACCGTGTACAAACTGGGGCGCTGAGGACTGTGTAGTGATTGTGCAGAGAGAAATAAAAAGGATGCAATGGCAAAGGAACAGTTAACTGCTGTTTCATGGTAGAGGTGGAAGAATCTGATGACTACCACATCTTTCAGAGTACGTATAAACTTCGTATGCAGTGGCAATGCACCTTTTTGCTTTGTTTTGTTTGGAGAGAGTACAGCTCCTTTGCTTAGGAGGAGTCTGCTATTGCTTGAATAAGCCTGAGTCTCTTTGTTATTACACAGCTGAGGTCATGTAAATCATGCCATCATGAAAAGGTGTTTTCATTGTGTAGCATTTCCTTGTTATGATCTGTGACAGGAAAAACAAAGGAGGAAAAACTAGCATGGAGCAATGATCTTGCCCTCTTGGCTCAGTTTAAAAAAAACATATCTGAATTCAGCAAGGCCAGAGCCTGTCCCCACTGGGATATGTCGAGCTTATTGACTGTTTCAGACATTGCTGAGGAGTAAAGGGTTTAAATGCTTCAGGTAAACCCTTGGAGGTAGACTGTGATTTTAGTAATCCAGTTCACTTCACTATACCTCACTTCACCTCACCTCACCAAGCCTGAGTCCTTCCCACAATCCTCCTCACTTCTCAACAGTATTGTGTGTGATCCACAGCCTGGATACTGAGGAACATATCTAATATGACCACATGGACTCAATCTATAAAACATGGCATCATTATTATTACTGTTATTATTTTGACTATTGCTCTTTATTGTTGCTGCTCTTATTTTTTAGTACCTTAAGTCTCTCTGGATGAGATTTGAATGTGTTGTGTGAACATGAATGAGATGTATGAACACTCAAGAATTTAGCAAACCCTCCCCTCCACTGCCGAAAATACTGGTAAAAGCTTCCTTTTTATTAGATTTCTGATCCTTCTGGTTGACATGAAACTACCACAGTAAGAGCCTTTCTCAGGATATCTCAGCAATTTCTTTTCTGTCCTGGCTACAACTAAGGGATGCAATAAAACATAAAACAACCCACAAAAATAAAAGGTAACCGAATATTTCTCAACTGTTAAAGGTGTTTGTTCAAAGTTAGGTACTTCAGAACATGCAAAGGCTCTAGGGTGAATGGATGCTGTTCGTATACTTGTTTTCTATATATTAATAAAAATTACCTTGGAAATGGCTGGCTTTACTAATGCTTCTATTGCTTGTTTTACGTGACTGTCACTTGCATTGCGAGGTCACTGATGCAGCTAACAGTGCAGCAAGACTAGCAGCCATGAGGGATAGTTTACTAACAAAAGAGGGAATGATTTTCAGGATTTCCCTTGCATATTGCAGTCTCTTTTTTTTTGTTTGTTTGTTTGTTTGACTTTTTTCTTTTTCCTTTTGGACAAACTTCATTTCCTTGGCCTCAGCTTCATGGCATTTTGTTTGTGGATGAGGATAAGTCCAATACCAGTAACAAATCTGTCTAACTTTCTCCCCTGGGACTGTATTAGGGTTATAGCTCTGGAAAGCAAGTATCACCAGCTGGATTATCTCTGATGCTTGCACCTCGAGTGGCTGACGGTGTTGTTATGGGAAGACATTTACGTATCTCTGAATTGTTGTCAGTCTTAGTTCCTGATCAAACCCCATCTCATTGTGTTATTTATCAGGTGTGGCACAAGATCACAACAAAAGCTCACTAAAAGGAGATATTGCTAATGATGTTAAGATTTAATGTGCTAAGTGGGATAGTGGGTCTTATAGCAAAGTATCCCCATAAGCTGTGATGCTGGTAGCATAAGAACACGGTAAACAGGCTGCTGGTGCAACCATCTTCCCTCTAGCATTAGCTCACAGGCTGCTTTAATAAATGTCCATTGGGACTTTATGAATTCCTCTTACACTGCAACTGTAGAAACTCATCCAGGCCCAAATCTGTAGCCTTTATTAAATGAGCAAGAACTTATGCATATGCCTGCCTTTTGAGCTTATACAATCAGCAAAGCACTGAGCAACATACTGAAAAATGGTGAAGCTGATAATTAGTTTAATGAGAGGGGCTTTACCTATATAGGAAAATTCATTACTGAAGCGAGGTGTCAGAGTCATTAACTGTTCTTTTTTCTATGTTTTTCAAATTCAGTTGTCCTCTTCATTTCTTAAAATACTTTCCTGGAGGTTAAACTGGACTATCCTGATGTCAGGTATGAGATGTACTCCTCGTCACTGAACATGCCATGCAGCTTTATATTACATCTGCATTAGCATAGAAATAACTGCATGCCTTCATTAGTTATGCAGATTAATCACTGACTCACACTAGTAGGCTTCTGTAGAGGACTTCGTAACTCACCTGTTCATAAAGCAGCAAGAAAATTTCCAATGTACTCTTCTAGATGTCCTTTGTCAGAAGGAATTCACTTTGTATGGAAGACTCCATCTGAATATCATTTGATGCATCCCATGTCAATTCTCGTTGTCATGTTATTTATTATACCAAGTCCAGCCACTATTGTATGTGATATCTGACCCCTTCGCAGGTCATCAGAGATGACAGTGTACTGTTTCATGCAGCTGTAACTATAAAGACATATAGAAGAGTTATAAAAAGTGTTTCCTCAGAAAGAAGTACCTGTTTTGCCTGATGGCACTGTCAAAATAGCTCAGGCATTATTAACTGACCAGAAAAGCAGGAGCAGATTCTCAGGGTTTGGAACACTGGATTTTAACAATCTGTTTCTGTGGGGCCTTGGGTAGGTGAGTAGATAGGAATGCGTCTCTGTCTACTAAAGAAAGAATTAAACGGTGCATTTCATGAAGGACCAGACGATCCAGCTCAGGAAACTTCCTCTTAGCCTTTACAGGATGATGACAGGGAATAAAAAAAAATACATCATAGCTATTTTCTGCATAAAAGGGTTTACTTTTTAGTTCAAAGTATCGTTATGCTGAATACCCCCAGGCAAGGCTTTCATAAAATATGTGCATGTGTAGAACTCGCAATGATACGAGTAGTGTCTGAACAAGTTCCAAATTGCAATGCAATTAAATTTGGTGCCAGAAGCCTAGTGCTTCAGAGCACCAGTACTCTCAGCGTCACCCACAAAAGCCAGCAAACATCTACTCACTTTTCAAGTTACCTAGCTGCCATTCCACTCTCAGGTGTATTTTACCTAGGAAACAATATGCCAGCAACTCAGCAGTTTTAGCGTGGAAAATGTCCTAAGTTGCCACTTACAATGGAGACAAAGAACCCTCAGATCCTTATGAGTACAATAAAAGCGCTACTACACCATGGAGCCAGGTACCATTCCAAAGGAGAGAAAAATAAACACTTAAGAAAGTATTTTGTCTTTTTTATCTTTCCTTATGCCCTAGCCAGCAGTAACATTGAAGAACATCACAAATATCCAAAAACTTGGACACCTCAAAATCCCTGATTAAGCAGTCCACATGCAGAGGGAAAGACTACAGTCTTATAAAATGCCCACATTATTTCTTTAATTTCAAATTATGGTGATGTTTTGAGTATAGCTATTGTTTTTCTAGAAAGTAAAAACACGACAGGAAAGCATACTAGAGTAAAAAAAGACCCCGGGTTTTTAAGAAGCAGGTATGATAACTGCATATCTTTTTGTTCAGTTTTTTTTCTTTTCATTGACACATGAAAAACTGCAGAGAAGTGTTGCCTACCAAAAAAATCTGAGAACTCAGATGTTTAAAAAATGTTTTGATGAAAAATCTCTAACCAGATGAAGAGCCTACACTTCCAGTGATATATTTAATATTTTCAAATCTCTTCTCTAAAAGGATATTTTCTGTCCCAATCTGTATGCAGAGATATGCATTGGCAAATGAAACATTACTGCATGGTATATATATAAATAAATGCAATAGCGGTCCATATTTGAAGGAAATGCAATTGAGGCACTAAAGACTACACCTACGCTGATAAACCAGTTAAAAGATAGGCTTAAGCCCTCGCATGTATTCATCTATACTATTTAATAATTCCTGTGCTGAGTAGCACTCCCCCAGGCAGTCCCTAGACAGGGGTTCAAAGGCAGAAAGATACTGTTCTCAGGAGGCAGCATGAGCAAGGCCACTCTGTTTTAAGGTGGGCACAGAGGAGCATGAATATTAAGTGGTAAATCCTCGAAATGAGAAAATTGGTCCTGATGATAGAATTATAGAAATCTTTTGGTTGTAAGGGACCTTCCAGATCATCAAGTCCAAAAATTAACACAGATTTGCCTACTAATCCATGTCCCTCAACACAACCTCTAGACGTCTTTTAAACCTCTTCAGCGATGGGGACTCCACCACTGCCCTGGACAGCCTGTTTCTTTCAGTGAAGCAATTTTTTTAATGTCAAACTTAAATCTCCCTTTGGCACAACTTGAGGCTATATCCTCTTGCCCTGTCGCTTGTTACTTGGGAGAAGAGACTGACCTTCACGTCATTCCAACCTCCTTTCTGTTAGTTGTAGAGAATGATCAAGTCTCCCCTCAGCCTCCTTTTCTCCAGACTAAACCACCCCAGTTCCCTCAGCCGCTCCTCAACACACTTGTACTCTAGACCCTTCACCAGCTTCATTGCACTTCTCTGGCGATGCTCCAGAACCTCAATGTCCTTCTTGTAGTGAGGGCCCCAAAACTGAATACAGTATTCAAAATGTGGCCTCACTGGGGCTGAGTACAGGGAGACAATCACTGTCCTGACCCTGATGGACACACTATTTCTGATACAAGCCAGGATGATCTTGGCTGCCTTGGCTACCTGGGCACACTGCTGGCTCTTGTTCAGCTGGCTGTTGACCAACACTCCCAGGTCCTTTTCAGCCAGACTCTTCCCAGCCATTTTTCCTCAAGCCTGTAGCGTTGCAGGGGGTTGTTGTGACCCAAGTGCAGGAGCCGGCACTTAGTGTTGTTGAACCTCAGACTATTGGCCTCAGACCATCCATCCAGCCTGTCCAAATCCCTCTGTAGGGCCTTCCAACCCTCCAGCACATCACCAGTCTCGCCCAACTTGGTGTTGTCTGCAAACTGACTGAGGGTGCACTCAATCCCCTCTTCCAGACCATTGATAAAGGTGTTAAAGACAACCAGCCCCAACACCGAGCCCTGGTGAACAACATTTGTGACTGGCTGCCAACTGGATTGAACTCCATTCAGCACCACTCTCTGGGCACGGCCATCCAGCCAATTTTTGATCCAGTGAAGAGTACACCCATCCAAGCCATGAGCAGCCAGCTTCTCTGGGAGAATGTTGTGGGAAACAGCATCAAAAGCTTTACAAAGGTTTAGGCAGACAACGTCCACAGCCTTTCCCTCACCCACAAGTGGGTCACCTTGTCAAAGAAAGAGATAAGACTAGTCAAACGGGACCTGCCTTTTATAAACCCATGCTGAATGGTCCTGATCTCCTGCTTGTCCTGTACGTGCTATGTGACGTCACTCAAGATGATCTGCTCCATAACCCTCCCGGCACCAATGTCAGACTGACAGGTTTGTAGTTCCCTGGATCTTCCTTAGAGCCCTCTTGCAGATGGGCATCACATTGGCTAACCTCCAGTCGATAGGTACCTCCCCCATTAGCCAGGACTGCTGGTAAATGATAGAAAATGGCTTGATGAGCACTTCCACCAGCTCTTTCTGTACTCTTGTGTGGATCTCCTCTGGCCTCATAGACTTGTGCATGTCTAAGAAGGTCACTGACTATTTTCCCTTGGATTATGGGGGCTTCATTCCAATTTCCGTCCCTGTCTTCCAGCTCAAGAAACTGGGCACAGAAAATAACTGGTCTTACCATTAAAAGCTGAGGCAAAGAAGGCATTCATTACCTCAGCCTTTTCCTCATCCTTGGTTATCCAATAAAGGATGGAGATTCCCCATAGTCCTCTTTTTGTTAGTCCTCCTGATCCTTTCTAATTTATAATTGTCATAGGGACAATAATTTTGAGTTCATCCATGCCAGGAATGGCCAAGAATTGTTCCACTTCTTACAGGGGTGAAAGAACAGTTGTCAGGAGGTAAGTTCCGGTGTGAGGGTGAGATCCTAAATATGTGCAGTGTCAAATGATAGCAAGACAGGCAGACCTTAGTACTGTCATAGTTGTCACTATGAGCTCGCTTTGCTCTGTCACCATGTGTAACCTGACCTGACTCGGCCTCACAGAACCCCTCCAGTCATCGTGCTGCTTCTTCCCCTTGCAATGCTGCCATCCTCCCTAGGATTCAACCAGTGACTGCACTCCTGCTAGTATTCATTTAGTTAAACCAGGCATATCATCATGTAACTACTCCTCTTTGCTGCTGAAGATTACTAGTTTGCTCAATGAGTATAAACCTAAGCCTTTAGTGATGTTTAACATCGGTTTATTTCAGAGGAGATCTGTTCCTGACCCATTTAAGAAGAAAGTTTCATTAAAATGAATGTATTTGACTTTACAGCCCTTTGTATTAGTTCAACCAATTTGTGTTCAAATGCAACCTGAAACTAAACTGCAATAATTTTTAAAGTGCTTATCAACAGGAGTATGAATACCAGCATTTGGTCTTGGAGAGGAATCTGAACATGCCTCTGAGCTGGGATCAATGCTCAGGACAGGACTGAGATGTAGAATGCTCAATTGCAGAAAACTTTTCAAACCAACTCCAGAAAAGTGGTGAAGTCAGATCATATTTACACATCCATAAATTTACACATCCGTAAATTGGGGTCTCTACTTAAACCAGAACTATCCAAAATCTCTGAAGAAACATATTGAAAGTCAAGAGCAGAGTTTCAAACTAGAGGTTATATCCTGACTGTCTGCTCTTCTGTGAAGGTTTATTCCTCAGTGTAAGGTGGATGGTCAATCATTGGAACAGGCTTCCTGGAGAAGTGGTCGATGACCCAAACCTGCCAGAGTATAAGAGTTGTTTGGACAATGCCTTTAAACATATGCTTTAACTTTGGGTCCTCTCTGAGTTGGTCAGGAAGTTGGACCCCTCCAACTGAAATAGTCCTATTCTATTCTATTCTATTCTATTCTATTCTATTCTATTCTATTCTATTCTATTCTATTCTATTCTATTCTATTCTATTCTATTCTATTCTATTCTATTCTATTCTATTCTATTCTATTCTATTCTATTCTATTCTATTCTATTTATAATAATAACAACATCTTGATACTTTCAAGATATGATTAAGTGTCTAGACTCACGGTTTTCATGAGTTGTTCTCTATCCCCTCTGATCTTGCTTCTCACTCCCAGCTCCAAAAGGAGGCCACATTCCCTTCCAATTGTTTTTGCTGTTACTGTTAACATTTGTTTTCGTCAAACAATATCAAGGAATGTCTGGAAAATCAATGTTTAATAAGTTACAGTAATGTTTTCAATTTCCTGTCATCTGCTTTAATGTACATGTGTACCCTGTCATTTCTCATCACTTTCTAAATCCATCTTGTTATCAGCGAGGTATAACTTAATGTACAGCTAACTCTTTCCTAGGTGACCTTAAAGTATACACTACTGGGGATGCTTCGCAGAAGAGTCATTCTTTCTTTGCAGTGAAGGTGACAGAGGGAACAGCTTGGAAGCAGCAGCACAAAACTTCTGCAAGGACTTTTTCACTTGGGTAAATGTCTTGGGTAAAAAAAAAAAAAAGAGACTATTTAGGCAGAAGTAATTCATTATGCCTGCAATCATGTGATCACTATGTATCAAAAGAGACTTTTTCCTTGCTTCTCTGTGGCAAAAACAGAGTCTTAAGTCTGAATCAGACTAAGTCTGATAGCACTGTCTGAGGATCTGACCTTTCAATTAATTGCTATTACTTTGCTATACCCTTCTCTTTATAGTGACTTAACCAATTGACAGCAAATACAAAGAAATGAGACTGTGATGATTTACTTCAATGTCTCTCAATGGTTGGACTCAATGATCCTAAAGATCTTTTAGAATCTGAACGATTCTAAGATTTTACGATTTCTCTCCCAAAAACACTGTGCTTTAAGAAGTTGCTTGATGTGGAGGAGGGGTATGAAAGTGGAGGGTGCAAGAGTGCATTACTATGGTGCAAAAAAAAAGAAGTAAGGAAAGTAACAGGAGGGAAAAATAAATAACAAAATTTCACTGTCCTGAGATTAATCCAATCATCCATCCACATCCACACAGTTCAATTAGACCTATTTGGTTATCACTATGGTGTCAACTCCCTTAGATCAGTGCAAGTTTGCTGTGGAGAGTAACTCTAAAAATGGAAAGAGCAATGTAGGGCTACAGACCTCTTCAACAAGAGCCCTTGGCTCAAGTCTCCACTGTTTGAATGTTTGATGTGTTGGTTACTGCAAGTCATTAAATTTCACCAGACCCAACAGCATGGCCTATAAAAAAGGATGAGGGCACCTAAATGGTGGTGCTGGCACTCGGCCCATACTCATATCTTTCTAGTAATTCCATCAGACACTTGTTACTCTTGGTTGTGCTTCCCTTTTCTCTTGTTCTTTTTAACAACTTTAAATATAATTGCTGGAGCATGCAAATGTCTCCCTACCCAGATGTGTTAATGTCTTAGGTCAGCCTTTTCACATGCATAAAGCTCTCCAGACCCAGATTTAGTGAAGACTTGGGAGATGGAAGAGGCAGAGAAGTAGTGAATCTGGGAACAAGGGCCGTCCTACTCATCCCGATCCTGAAGACACTGAAAAGACTGTGAACTCCCACATAGATTTCTGCATTCAATTCATTACCAGTTGGTACTTAGAGATAACATTATGGAAGCTTTTGTTTCTCCACTTGGCTTTAATTGCCTTCCTTATTAGGATTTATCTTTCTGATACGGCAAAATATTATTTCAATAGATGCTGCAACATTATGCAAAAGGAGTTGAAAATTATTTCCCATAGAACATTATTAATGAATGTTTACGAGTTTCAATGCAAGCAATTTAAAGGGCTCGGGAGATACCTTTCTTGAGAGCTCAATTCAACACGGTAGATGTTTGGTTTAAAATAAACTAAGCTTCATGTTTGGGTTTTTCTTCACCCACCCCACCCCCACCCCCCACCCCCCAAATACATGAAACTGTTCTTCAAATGCTAACTAATCTAACCGATTTTGTATTGAATTATGAATGCATTTTAATTCACTATTCAAACCATTGTAGCAATGAATATTTCTGCATCCCTAGCAATAGGGCTTTCTATTGCCTTTAAAAAAAAAAAAAAACACCTCTGTAATTTCTATATACAGTCTGATTAAAATCCAATTAATTACAAACACAATTAAACCTTTCTACCACAGTTTGAAGAAGAGAGCTGCTGTAAGTAAAGTTGTCAATCAAAGATGCAATAAGGAGTAGTAACTTGTCATCTCCATAACTTTTATCCAGTAAAAATGTGAAACTAAAAAACCGATATTAACAGTGTACTACCATATGCAAGTTTATTAGGAAATATCTCACTTCTTTGATTGTTGTTCTTCTTATCATCAGATCAATACAATTTTGTTTATATAGCACCTTTCTTGATAAAGTCATCCCAAGGCATTTCACAATAATAAATATAAATATAATAAAAAGGCAGTTAAAAATATAATAAAAGGAAATTAAACATTAATGTACAATCCAATCATACTGCAAAATCAGTGCTGCCAAAGAGCAATTTGATGGCACCCAAACTTTTTAAAAATTCTGGTTTTATTGGTATTTTGAAATTTTATAAAACCAATAAAATGCATAACCATACTAAATAACAAGTAGAGAATATGCATCAATATACCTACAATATACATCAAAATTTCCCCCAGTCCAGATTGTCAAGTAGCATAAATCAGCATTGCCTTAATGACTTCCATGAAGCTATAGCAAGCAACATTTACTGGATATTGGGTCCATTACACATTGCCTTAAAATTTAAAAAAAAGGATGAACAAAAGTGAGAAAACTTGTGGGTTGAAATAAAGGCAGGTAAATGAAGAGCTGTGCACACGAGCAAAACAAAACAGAGAATTGATTCACCACTTCCCATGGGCAGGCAGGTGTTCCGTCATCTCCAGGAAAGCTGGGCTTATCACACTTAATAGTCACCTGGAAAGACAAATAACATAACTCTGAACATCCCCTCTTCATCCCTCTTCCCCCAACTTTTATTGTTGAACACAATGTCATAAGGTATGAGACATTTCTTTGGTCAGCTGGGGTCAGCAATCTCGGTTGTGTACTCTCCCAATTTCTTGTGCACCCCTAGCCTACTCGCTGGTGGAGTGAGAAACAGAAGCCCTTGATGCTGAGTAAGCCCTGCTCAACTATATCTGAAATATGAGTGTGTTATCAACACTGTTTTGGTGACAAATCCAAAACATATCACCATATGAGCTACTATGAAGGAAACGAACTCCAACCGAGCCAAAATCTGTACAGCTAGAAACCTAGCAAAGCCAACAGATGATTGCTGATGGGTTGAAAATGACATGACAGAAAGGCTGGACAGAGGAACAGGAAATGGCCACACCAAAGGGTGATCCATAGACTTCAGGTGGTCTATCTGGGCATTTCTGTTCCGACATTTCAATAGTACAAATTCAGCCTGAGTATAAACCGCTGCCCTTACAACCGTGATTTGGAGATGATTCAAGGGAAGAACACCAGCCTATATCTACATTAAACTGGTCATGTAATACGCATCTGGAATAGACAGAGACTGCCAGGCTTGGTGCACAGGTGTATACACTCTAAAGAGCGCTTTAAAAGGAAAGACTCAGCTGGGGATTTTCCTGGGCATCCAAGCTAGGTTACTCTAGATGGACTTCAAGCAATCTCAGGCTGAAATTTTATCCTCCAGCTTTGCCTATGGCCTGCTTTACACAAGAAATTAGCAGAGGCAAATTCACCAACCCTCCTACTGCTCTTATTTCTCATGCTGGCCTCAAACTCACTACTGCAAGCTGTCCTCGGCCATCTCTGAAATTGCTTACTCCACTGTGTGTTTTATTTTGGACTTGTCCCTGCTCCACCTGTATGTCTATTTGGAGGATGGGTCTACAGCAAAAGCAAAGTCACTAAACCCAGTTCATCCCACAGAATACTATGTCTTCTGCTGTGGGACCATCAGGAATGACAGTTCAATGTAGAGAAAAAAATCATCGGAACAGACAGAGCGATGACAGTCTTGGGCACTCTCTGCTGCATGAGAACTCTGTAGGCTGCCAGCACCTAGAAGACTCGATTGCTTGAATTTATGCTGGAGGCTTTTTATAGTAGTTACTGACAAGAGACTGGGACATAGATATGTGCACACACCCAGGCAGATAGCTTATGCTTGAGAAAATATGAGAACTGTACCCTTAACATTGTTTTTTTAAAAAGTAAAAATCAATCTGTTTTGAATGCCTTTTTAGCACATTCATGTGCTTATCTCCGATTGAAGACAAGTGCACCTTAGTGCTAAGTATGCCTTTGAATACTTTTCTTAATACTGACTATCTTACCTGTATCTTTCGTTGGTTGGTTGGTCTTGTTTTGTTTTTTGTTTTGGTTTTGTTTTGTTTTGTTCCCCGAAAGGTGGCCCCAGACACTTTTGGTCATATACAAAGCCAAGAGAAGTCAACAGCAAGACTGACTTTATCAAATTTTTATCTTCACCATCTTCAGTCCTTAGAATCATAGAATAATAAAATAATCTGGTTGGAAGAGACCTTTAAGATCATCGAGTCCAACCTTTCACCCTGCACTGCCAGGGTCTCTAAACCATGTCCCTCAGCACCACATCAACACAGCTTTTAAACACCTCCAGGGATGGGGACTCCACCACCTCCCTGGGCAGCCTGTTCCAATGTTTGATGACCCTCTGCGTAAAGAAACTTTTCCTGATATCCAACCTAAATTTCCCCTGACGCAACTTAAGGCCATTTCCTCTCGTCCTGTCATTCATAATGTGGGAGAAGAGACCGACCCCCACCTCCCTACAACCTCCTTTCAGGTAGTTGGAGAGAGCGATAAGGTCTCCCCTCAGCCTCCTCTTCTTCGGGTCCCTCAGCCGCTCTTCATAAGACAAGTTCTCTAAACCCTTCACTAGTTTTGTTGCCCTTCTCTGAATCCGCTCCAGCACCTCAAAGTCCTTCTTGAAGCGAGGGGCCCAAAATTGGACACAGTACTCAAGGTGAGACACTCTGTATAGTCAGTGGGGAGAACCAAGGCATCATTTGCTTGATTTGTCTCCGAGAGCTGTTCTAGGGTGAGGTGAAGCTTATCTTTATGAGTTCCTGTTTATTTCCACACTATAAAGGGAACGTGTAAAGACTATAAAGGGAATCTAGAGCAACAGATTTATATTTAGATGTTTACATTTATTCAGTATCTTTAACTTGTACTGTGTAAAGGTGGGGAGGAGTCAGTATCCTAGCCAAAGTTACAAGGTTTTTTATCTAGAAATTCCTCTGCTCCAACCCTTAGGCCGTCTCCACTCACTATGCCTTTTAAACAAGAGGATGTCACTTTTCACTGGTGGCTGGTTCAGTTGGGAGGCAAAGCGAGCGACTGGAAAGGGTGTAATAATTACAGCACAATGTGATGAGTCTCTAGTGTATTCCCTGAAGAAGTATGATCTCAGAGAATTTCTGCTAGGCCCTCTTCAAGTAATTACTGTCAATTCATGCTTATCTGCCAGCTCTCTCACCAGGTTTTCTTTTCCTTGCCTTCCTTAGTGAAGATAGTGATTTTGACAAAAGGAGCCATTTGTCAAGGAGCCGGCACGCCAACTTTTCTTTCCCTTTCTTTGCTGAAATTATGCAAGAGATTACAGTCCAGCCTGAAACAACCTGTACCTTATCACCTAAATAATAGAGCACATAATAATCAATGTCAAGTGGACATTGGTGGCAGCAGATAGAGCTATGTCATTCAGTAGAGGGCTGCTTGACACAGCCATTTCTGGACATCTCAATTTTAAACATGAGAAATCAGAGAGGGCTTTTAAATAGATCACCAAGGCTGATCAAGTAGTTGCAAAGCCTGTAGTTGTTAACAAACCTCAGAGGGGTTTTTGAACATAGACTCTTCTCTGTAGGGACCATACTGGAAGTGAGGAGTTCCTTCAAGGTATCTCTCACAAGATGAATGTTGCTTACCCATAACACAGGAAGAGATAGGTCTCCTCAAGCAGCTACAGCAATGACCCTGACTTCAGCCTGACCTGGAGCCGAGTGATAATTCCAGCATACATCTTTGGTTACTCTCCCAGGGTTTGGACAGAGGTACCTTCTACTTGCATCTTGTGCATAAGCCTGGTTTAGGAAATAACAAATTCAATCCACTAATGACTAAGTACAGATGGATTCCTAATTTAATCACTGCATTAGTTAATTCTATGTTCTTGAAAGGAAAATGGCATTGGCTCAGACCTCTGGCGAAGGTAGCAAAAGGGACTGCTATTTAGAAGATTTTACCATCTAGTACTGTAGACAGTAAATCTACAGGAGTCAGGTAAAATCATCTGGTGCATCCATGTGCTTTCAATAAAATCACAAGGGTCATGCATCAACAATTTAGTCGAATGAAAATTCCCATGTTGGTTTCTTAGACTACAGAGCAAACATGAAACTGTTAAATTCTTTTAAAGATCTGAGATCCTGAACAAAAATTTTATTCCTGTGTGATTTCTGATTTCAGCGTGAGCACACCTTAAGAATCAAGAGAGCTTTGGGGTCCTTCTGTATCATTTCATCAATCCTGCAGCTGTTGTGATGCAGAACAGAAGATCAGATGTAGGACTTGCATGTCCCACTACTAAACCAACCTCACACACACACCTGTGCCGCTAGACAGGGTCGCATTTTGGCATTCCTGTGTCATTGTTCAAGAGAATGCTTCTCTTTTCTAAAGCACAATATTCACCTTCTCTTGTAGGTCAGTCTTCACTACATAAAAGAAACAAAGGTAGTCTCCTGAGGAAATATGTAGTGTGGAATTTGTACCATTTTTTATGTTCTAAGCAAAAATTTTAGTTTCAAGGCGATCCATAAAACACATGAAGGATAAAATAAGAATGTAATAGGAGAAAGGTAGAGCTCTGTATCCTGACAATTTGAAGAGGGTACTTTAGCTTTCTCAGATGCTAGCACTTGCCTCAGGATTTGAGCTTATTATGAGCTTGATCTGACTGTCAACAAACTGATCCTAAATAACTGTCTTTCCCATACTAGTTCCTCCAAGCCTTATAGTCTCTCTGGAGGACAGGTCCTTTTTTGTTTGTTTTTTTTTTTCCTCCCCTCTTTTTCCCCTGGCATTGTGAGTAGTTCACCCAGTAACTTACTTGGTACCACATCTTTTAATTTCCTAGTCTTTCGGTGGCTGAAGAAATCCAGCAGTGCCCTCTGAGGACCTGCACAAACATGTCACTTCTTTGCAAAACATCCCCTGATTTTGTCAGTTGCATGAGCTAATGCCAGTGAAACTCCAATGCTTTGGAAGAAAATCCGGGGGCACCTTGAGGGTTTTATTTTTTATTTTTTTGTAAAGTTCAAGATGATTAATTATATGGGACTCAAGATATGTAAAAGTTATCCAAGTTTTCACCATTAATCACATAAATGAACAGAAAATAATTAGTTCGTAGTGACTTTCTGGCTTATTATAATCAGCCCAACTCAAATCGACTTAGCCCAGAGAGCCAAATATAGCAAGGAAAAAACCTTGAGGCATTTTTTCGCTATGTGTTGCCTGTTATCACACAGTGAGGTTTCTGTTCAAATGATGTGCCTTATTAAGGCAGGCGAAACCCATTTAAACAATGTATCAGAAATGCAGACAAGCTGCAGAAAAATACATGTATAAAGGGTATATTTACCTTGAAATTTATTGATGGATAAGCCTGCTAAAACTTTAGAAAATGTGTTTTCTAAAGCTCTGACATTACGGTTTTTTAGTAATGCAACTGGCTTTTTTTTTTTTTTTTTTTTTTACTTCGCATTCACTCCTTTCTCTCCTTACTTATTTCCCTTTGTAAAGGACCTCTTATAAAGGACTTGAAGAATGGCAATTAATCCTTTTTATTTTACTGGCTTAAACCATATGCTTATTAGAATAAATGTTATCATTATCCCTTTTAATTTATGATTATTAATTTTTTATTTCATTGCCAATACTTCTACTGTAGGCTTAAAGTCTTGAATATTACATGTGATGGAATGATAATAAAATGGAAAGGCTTGGATATGATTTTTCCTTTATTTTTCCTAATAAATACAACTTTAATTCTTAGAGATCCATTCTAAAAGCAGGTGTCCAAAATCATGTTTAAATTGTTAATTGTTCTGTCATCAGTGGGTATTTGAGACCTCCCTGTTTTTGGCATTTTGACTGTTTGTATGATATCAAATCTACTAGAAGTTGGTGTTTGAAAGTTTGGACACCACAGTGTCAGCAGTCTGCTGAGACAGAGATCCTGTCAGGTGAGTTTCACAGCCAGCACACTTAAGTAAGTAAAGTGATAAACTTGGGAGTATGTAGGAGAGTTGTCTGTGTCACTTCACCAGAGTTGGATGACCGGTCAACTATGCACCAGTCAAGAAAAGTGCATAATTGGGTACAACTAAGACAGGGTCCCGACACTTTCTCTGGCATCAATAGTGAAGAGGCAAGTCTCATGGGAGTATCACATGGTCCTCCTGATAGCTTTTTGCTCCTAAACTTCACTCTGGTGATGCAGCAAACAAAATTCCTCTGTTTTGAAAGCTCCCTGGAACCACAGCATTCAGCTTGGACAATTTAAGTTACTAGCTTTCTCCAAAGGTAACATAGCTCAAAGGCAGAGCTGAAATCTGGTCGCAGTCATCTTTCTAAGTAAAAGAAGCCAAGTAAGTGCATGTAAACTCCAGCCACACAGGATGACGACAACATGGAGGAACAGAGATTGTCAGAAGCTTAAAATTCACCCTCTGATAAAATTCGCAAATATGAACTTCATGGCAACTGCTTAACCTGCACATTATTTCAGAAACAAGCCTGTAAATGGGGTCATTAGATGATTTAGCCTCCTTGAAGATATTTACCTCTATTTGAAAAGCCTTTTTAAAAAAAAAAAAAAAAATCCTGTACTGTGTAGAAGAGATGTGAGTTGTTTCAGAATGGAGTTTACAAGGAAGAGCAAGGAGGTGCTTAAAGTCAGATAAATTATCCGGTAGCACCTTTGCAGCTATGCTGAAGACAGCATTCAGTCTTACCCTTCCTTATCTTGATTTTGGTACTTTCATCCAAATACAGGCTGCATGAGTGCTTTCCCTCAAAAAATAAAATCCATGCTCAATATTTCTAAATTATCACTGGTAGAAAGATGTCATCATGTGCATAAAAGCTCCGTTTTACTGTGATCATCCAGAAAATAAAAATATGCATTTTGATTACCTCTTAATTTGGATGAGATTTTCCCATTTCAGAGAGCTGGATTCAGTTCTCTGCACAAAATTTTCTGAGGAGAACAAATACACAAACACCCCAGGAAATAGAAATAGCATCCAAGTTATAGAACATAAGAACTGACAGCATGTGCTTGAGAAATTAAATGCTTAGGAGAAAAGAATATGTGGGATGAAGAACAGAAAAACTCTGGAGACACTCAGTGCTGTTCCAACAAGATTTAGGGATCTCTAGAAATGGAGATTGTACCTAGGCTTTGATAGACACTTATCAATGAAAGAGTCATGACTGGAAGCTGAGCTCTCACTGACTTCATACTCTCACCAGGATGCATGTATAACAGAACATTCAAGAGATAATTTTCTTTTCTTTTTTTCTTCTTAATTCTCTGGTAAACCAGGTACCAATGATTACAGACCCACACTGAAACCAGGAAGGATTTCTTAAAACAGGGAAATGTATCCATTTCTGAAAGAGATTTTCCAATCTGAAATCCATAATTTTGTTCATGCTTGATCCCTGTCGTGATGTCTCAGAAAGCTTTGTTAGTCTCTGGGTATGGCAGCAAACTGAGAATTACAGGATACAAGTGAGGATTCTGAGCTCTACTGCTGACCTGTGTAACCTTGACTTGGTCATTTTGCCTTTCTGCTTTTCCACCCATGTTTTGTCTGTTCAGGCTAAACTCATCTTGGCAATGCCAGCCTGTTATTAGATTTTGCACAATCCCTTGTACAAAAGCGACTAGAAAACAGCTGGAGCCTCTAGCCACCATTAATACAAATAATAATAGATCCACTTTTCTCTAAACAGCAATGCACATGCATCAAACAGGGTCAGAACATGAAGATTGGTAATAAAATAATAATAAAAAATTGAAAAACTGTTGCTAATACAACATCTCTTCAAGTTTTCTTTTTTAAAGTGCATGTGTATGTGTCTTGGTGAACGTGTGCATGTTTGTCGCAAACATAACAAAGCCAAATTAAATTTTGCATATTATATCAAAACCAGTGCAATCACAATAATCATTTAGTTCTTGGCATTTTCATTTCTTTTTTTTAATGAACTTTCCCTGAGGACATTCATACAATTGAGCATTTATTTATTATAAGTAACAAAAGGAATTTTGATTGTTCTAGCTGTGGCAAAGAAACACACTTTGATAAGTAAACTGTGAAAATAGCAACACAAGTAAGTAATTAAAAGCTTTGGAATTTAAGGATGAAATCCTCCACTGACATTTCTCTGTAGGATTTAATGTAGTTAAGGTAGAGAATTGGGGCTTCACCAAAGTGAGCTCAGGAATGTTTGACCTTATTTCACCATTTCTCTAGAAGAATTTAATTTCTCCCATCTTTGGCAAAAAGGAGTCTTAATAATATGAAATCTCAGCCTACATGGTTTGGAAGACTGAAAACATAGGAATAGAAATTATGTTTTAAAAAATAAAAAGGTTCTGTTTGTTTGTTTTCATATTTATGCACGAGCTAGGGAGTAAAGAAACAGCGTCATGCAGCAGCATCCCACAGAGACAGTCTATGTTAGGTACAAGATCATCCATTTTTTTCTGGATGAGGACACACAAGCAAGTTGCCCTGGAGAAAAAAGTTCTTATGCTAATTTTATTTATTCTTTCACCTCGGTGTGACCTCAAGATTTTTGTACATCTTTAACCTGTGGCCAAAAATGATAACCTATTTCACATAAACAGGATAAAAAAGAAAGTATGGTAGCACCCTGTGCTTTGAAACAGCACTTGTATGGAAATAACAGTATGTAAAGTGTTCGACTGCATGTTACACCATTGCAAAAAAGTTCTTTTTCATAGTATTGATGAAAATTTAAAAAGTGTTTAAGAAAAACACTTTTAAATATTTAAAAAACACTTCCAAATTTTGTGGGGTTTTTTCAAATTATTGTGATTACTCTTCATATAAAGATTCATGTCATAAGATATCAGAGATGATTAACAGTTAACAGCTTACCTGAGATGTCTCTTCAGCTGTTTTTTATTCTTCTTTGTAAGAATCTCAGATAATTTTTTTCCCCCGTGGAAGTCAAATGATATGGAACTGAAAAGCAGTGGAAAACTTGTTATTCATGCCGGCGTGGCAAGACCTGAAAACCCTAACGAGAAAAGATGCAAATTTCTCCCTGCCATCTTCTCTGGGTCACAGTAGTGCACCTATTACTTTGTGATGTAAAATTTGGGGTTTGGATGCAAAGGTTTTGGGTTGGGGTTTTTTTGTTGTTTGCTTTGGCTTGTGGGGTTTTTTTTATTTCTTCAAAAATCTGCCAGCTTTAAGCTGAAAATCTTTTCTCTTCATCTAATAGAAGCCAAAGAAACTGAGCCCCCTTTGCACACCCTGGGGAAATGCCTGTTTCTCAGTATCAAATTTGGCAGGATATCGCTGCAGTTTTAGGAGCATTGCTGGAGGAGCATGATTCAGGTGTTGATTAGGGAATATTTCCCCTCCCTCAGCAAAGCTTAAGGGAAAGCAAAAAAAGTACTTTTGGGAAGAGGATTTAGGTGTGTCAAGGTTGTTTTTTCTAGCAAATAAAATTCAGGTAATATAACAGCTCCATCAGCAAAGTGGAGTAGGTGGTAGAAGACCTGAGTGTTTGAGGCGATGAGTTTGCGTTCAGAATGACAGAAGTGCTAGTAAGGCTTATTTGAACTACTTTGTTGTGAAGAGAGTAGCAGCAGTCAATGTGAAACTATATGAAAATGTATGTGAGAATTTTTAGTAAATTCTTTTGGGCATTTGCCCAAGTTTAGTCACAGCTCAAAATCTTTGCTCCCGCCTTATTAGTTTAAAGCTGTGATGGAAACTCGAAGTGACAGCGCTGTCAACACACTGAGACATAATGCCACAGAGCATTGTGCTTCCGGGCCAGCAAACAAAACATCAGCTTCCAAAGTGAAAAGGCATCGGAATAGGGGGAAAAAGCGACTGTATGCTATGTATCATCACCATATAAAGCTATAGAAGTAAACCAACATTTTTACTAAGGAATGCAGGGGCAGGAGTGCATGTGTAGGGCGTTTCCCTTCACAGTATTGCCATAATCAGGAACCTAATTTGTTTATTTCTAAATTTGCATGACAATGGAGTTCAGTAGTGGTAGTAGCCCGCTATTGATCTGAAGGTTTAATTAAAAAGAAAAAGAACTTCCTGCTGTCTTTCATATATACATACACAAAATGAAGTGAGAAAACCATAAAGACCTAGTATTTATTTCTTGCACACAAAAATAAGCAAGGCAAGATGAAAACGCTTTTCAATTATATGTAATGCCATAGCATCTCTGCTCCCTCATCTCTATTAAACTCAACAGCTGAGAGGATACAAAGAAGTTTGTACTCTCTCTTCTGCTCAGGTTCAGATCTCTCACACCTTCCCAGTGCTGAGATCAGGCATTATTGTGTAGATTTACTCGAAGAAGAAGCAGCATTTTCGGCTGCACTGCTTCATTTGAAACCTCAGGAGAAAACTGCAAAAAGAATGAACAGGGCCATGGAAAATATCCATCCTGGTTTGAGCTAGAATAGAACTAATTCTCTGTTTAGCAATTTTATTCTTCAGCTCAGTCTCTTCTCAATGACGGCAATTCCTGAAGTTAATGGCACATTTTTGCAGACAGTGGCTGCTTCTAGAAGTGATAACACTGGATGTTTGCAGTTACTGCTAGGGACTGGGTTACGGAAAGGCTTTTGCTCATACATGCTCCTGTGCAGACCAAGGTCACTGCTAAATCCTGTGTGCCACAGTGAGGGTGCAGTAAGTGAGGGGCTGCGGCTGTGGGGAGGATCAGACAGGACAGGTGACCCTACGTTGACCAACAAGGTGTTCCATCCCATAGACATCATATTCGGTATAAAGCTGAGGAATCACAAGGGTCAGGCCCTCTTCTTCAATGGCCGTTCTCTGAGGAGGACTCTGTCTGTTCTTCTGACTTTGATCCCAAACCGTGAGTTCCTGAATCCAATTCCTGAATCCCATTCCTGTTTGCAGCTGAGTCCAGCCTGGACTCCTGGGGAGTTAGATATTGGTTTTGTATGTATTTCTATATATTTTATTAATTTTTATTAATATTATTATCTTTTCTTTTTATTGTTAGTGTTTTATTAAAGTTGTTTTAGTTTGGGTTTTTTTTCCCAACCCACAAGTCTCTGGCCTTTACACCCTTTCTTTTCCCCTTCTGGGAAAGAGAGGGCTTAATAAAGAGCATCCATAATTCATCTATTGGCTAGCCCAGCCTCAACCCTTGACAACATCGGTTTTCCTCCTTCCACCTGCTCCAGTGAAGTTTCCACAATAGTCTCCAAGTGCTGATGGGAAGGACAATGGGGACCAGCAAAGAAATGACGCAGAATAAACGTAGCTCATTTGACTTCATGGCTGTGGTCAAATGCTGTGACCTTTAGATCTTAGACAGGCACGCATCCCATGGATAGTAACAGTGAAATCAGAGTAGGTTGAGGCCTTTCTGTATGACATATAATTTGGTTAGAGTTAGAGAATGAGAGTGAGTCAAGATCATCTTAGGGGCACAAACATCTTCAGGATCGACATGGGTTCTACAAAATGTCCCTGCTGTCACTTGATACAGGAGGGCTTTTTTTGCTTGAGTGATGCAAAACTGAGGTCTAGGAGTCAATTCTCTTGAAACTGAAATAAATATAGACTAACTTGAAAATTTCCCATTAATTTAAAAAAAAAGAAATCCACTCCCATCAAAGCCCCAAACCTAGTTTTATGCCCACTCACACAAACATGGACACACAAAATCTTGATTGACAATTTGCCATTATATAGTTTCCTTGTTACTGCCATTAATATGTGACTATTGTTACTACTGTGAATTACTAACGTTATTTTTCATAACTGTGCAACAAGGGCCCTTAAAAAAGACCAGGATACTTAAGTGCCAAGAGTTAGAAAAGCCCACAAAATGACACAGAGTAGAAGACCCCAATTAAACAGCTTTAAGTCTAAATGGAAGTGCTATTCTGGGTATACTGGGAGAATACCAGCCACAGAATAGGTTGTCGTGTAAACCACTAAACATGCCAAATTCCTGGTGTTACAGCAGCACTAGTATGAGATATCTGCAGTCTCCTGGTGAGATTCCAAAAGGGAAAAGGGGAGCATTTTCTTTAGTTTCCTGCATATCTCCCTCAATGATATAAGCTGAGGCAACAAAATGCTTTGTTGGCAACATTGCATCTGCTACAATCATCTTTCAGCATAACAGTGTCAACAAGGTGATGCGATCTTTTCCTACCCTCCTCTGACACAAATGCATTAGCCAACACTGGAGATTAAGCTTTAGAGACTTGGTAATGAGCACATTCTAAAAAACCTAACATTTTCTTCCTGCAAAGAAACAAAAAAAAAAAGCAATGCACCATGAAAGTGAACAGCAGATCCTACTGAGAATGCCCTATGAAGGTTTTCTCCTAACCCTCTTTGCTCCTCACTAGTAACAGAAGGATGAAAAATTCTACAGATATAACTTAGATACACAAACAGAATAGACTGAGATTTTATTAAAAAAAAAAAAAGAAAAACAAGGTTTTGCTGTATGCTTTCTAAAAAAGAATATAAACAAATAGTGTTATCTCAGATAGTTTTCCAAAACACCCAATTCTTTTGGCTTTGAGGAAGTCACAAAGACTTGGTGAGTTTGCATACTTTAATGATGAATGAGGCCCTGAGGACCATCGACAAATCAATTGCCGTAGTGTCAGGGACTATTTGCCATAGTTTGTGATCAGGACGCTTAGATATGCTATGTGATGTAAGACGTTTGCTTGTAGTAACAGGTTACACTTCTCCTGCCTCCATGTATTATGTCCTTCCTGCAATTTTCCACAGCTGACTGGTTAAACGTAAAGGAAAAGGCTTTAGGACTGAACTGCATTGTGAAACCAAAGTCTGAAAAGGTTGAATTTAATCTCTGAGCTTTCTTGGTTCTTCTTTGTTCATGGCTCCATTTGAAACTGTTATCTGAGAAACAAATTTTCTACACATTCTACCACATATCTTATTCCAGAGGTCAGCTTAAGCTTGGCCTATAGATCTTTATGCTAGACATTCATGTAGCATCAATTAGCAAATAGAAGATATCCTCAGTTTCACTGGTTCACACAAATTGAGGATATGGTTCTACAATTTTTGAAGCAAGGTATCCACAGATTAATTCAATGAGAGTAATGACTAAATAATGTCATGAAGCCTTCAGTATTTTAATAAGGGCAATTAATGACTTGCCAAGACTTGGTTTTCATTGTTTTACTTAGAATTTTCTTGGGGTATACAACACCGCTGTTTTTTATCTGGCATCCATATGTCTATTATAATAATTAAATAAGGACGATTTATCATTGACAGAAAATTTCCAAATCACACTAAACCTAAAACACTTCATAAGATTTTAGAGATTCTGATGATTCCACCCTCATGTTCTTTTCATATCCTCTCCAAGGATTTATCAGTATTTTAGGATGGAATTCACCTCACTAAAGCACAAACATCCCCAAATCTGACATTTAAAATAGTAACCTTCACGGAGACACTGTCACTTTCGAAAGGAATTGAGACATTTTACCATGATTTGCCATTAGGAAGTGGACCTACCCCTTGCTATTGGCTCAGGAAGAAGATTAGCCCTGACAGCTCAGACTCGGCACTGGATTTTCAGGATGATATAACTTGATTAACAAATCCCATTCATTCCATTTAGAAGGATTCACAGAAGCATAAATGTTTTCCTTTTTCTTCTTTCCTACATGCAGCACGACATGTGAGCACCTCCAGTGCTTTAGAAGAGAATTTATCTTTGACACAAAAGATGCAAAGCCTTTGAACAACTTCTGTGCCATAGGAAGAGGGAAGTTGAGCTCAAAAGCCCTGCTGATGTCCCACAATCCTGCAATAGCACAGTATTTGTTAGCTGATGCTAAGAAGTGGACTTCATCCCATATTAGAGAGGAGAGGAGAAATAACTCTACAGAGTGTGCTAAACTGACCTGAGGGAAAATTCCTATTAGCAGAATATAAAACCGAGAAGTCTAGTTGTATTATAAAACCAGAGCAATGCAACTTGTTCCAGAGGCACTGTTTGTGTGTGGAGCTCACAAGGCAGTGAGGCCATATTCTTCACTGTGGCAACATTGCTCTAATGCAAATACGAAATAAACGAAACAAAAGCACCACAAAGGCAGAAGAGTAACACCTGTCTTAAAACTCATCAGATTAATAATGCAAGGAGTGACTTCAGGAAAGGAAATTAAGCTGTCAAAGCAAAATACAGCAAGCTCTGACACAGAAAATGCTCCCTGTGATCCCCATGGTAGTTTTGCTTTAGTAGGGAATGTTGGGCTCAGACTGTGAGTGAATACTGACAGTCCTTTCTGTATAGCTGGTAAGGTTTAAAATGCGGAACATCCCATGGGGAGAAGGGTGGAGGGAAAGAAGAATGATACTGTGACTCCTGTATCCCCAGTTAAAACTTGGATCCCTGGTAGTTAAAAAGGAGAGGACAGATGAAGGACGAACAGGAATAACATGCGACCTGTGGCAATCTGTGAGAGGATTGCAGACATCATGCTATTACAGTGTCCTGTGAAGGACATGTACAGTAATTTTAAATGTGTACAAATCATACCGTCCATCTGAAAGCCTTTCACTACTTAAGACAACAATTCTGTGAGTCCTGGAGAACTTCTGGTATTTCACTAGCTACCTCAGCTAGACAGCAGCACCAGCTCTACAGTAGAAGAACTTTAGGAGGATTAGCAAATTCTGTGGCGAAAAAGATTCGTTTCACCTGGCCACCTAGACTCCGAAGGTGATTACACTTGCACCGCAGAACTGAGAGCTCATATTCCTCATGAAAGCCCTTTCATCTCGATTGTTAAGTATAGTTCATCATGCTTCTTCGTAAGGTTTACTGGCTTAGACCATTTTATTAACATAGCTATGTGGCCTGCTGACTGGAGCCGTACTGTGTCTAGACAGTTCAGCATGTGCCTTGCGCCATGAACAAGGGTGCTTCTAAATGTCTAAATCCCATTAGCTGTATATTGGGTACAAATATGCTGTTTTGGATCTGGCTGTAAATAGATAGCTCAAGGTTACATGCTAAGCAAAGCTGAGAATTTTCTTCCCCCTTTCCATGTCCGGCCCTAGGCTATACTCTGATCTGTTAGTGGCTTATGCATATTCATGTTTTCATAGCCTCAGGAACCAGGACCTTGTACAAGGCCTCAGACATAGACACAAATCTTCTCTTGGTGGAGAGCTACATAAAATGGTAGAGCAGAAAGGCAGCCATAGCTAAAAAGAGGATGAAGCCAAGGGAGGCACCAGGACATCTCTCAAGGACCTTCAGTGAGCTTGAAAGCTGTTTCTTCTGCAGGTCTTCTTGCCTGCAGATATGCTGTTTGCCCTTTGAAGGATGAATTCTCCCTCCAGCACAGAAAGCCTGGTGGTATGGGGAAGGTATGACTTTCCTTTCTCCTTGCAGCACCGTTGTTCAATTTGTAATCTAGTGGGGCTGTACTCCCATCAGCCTATGAAACCGCCATACCAGCAAATTGCTCAAGGGTTCCTGAATGGTCCTTACTTCTGTTAAAAACATCTCCCTTGAGCTTATGTTGAAGTGACACGTACAAAGACTAAGCTCTTCATACATATAGCCCCACAGTCTTAACAAAACTTGCAACTCAGTTTTCCAAAGGATTTCCCTACCTTTTCTTCTTTACAGATTTATTCTTCCCATCGGATTTTTCATATTAATGTAACAGTATAAAGCACACTATGGTGGATTCATCATCTGAGCCACCAATATACGTTTCATCCATCAAAACACCAGCTATAGACTATGGGTCCTGTCTTCACAAATTACATTGGAAACCTTAATGGGGGTGTCATTCATTCCTACTATTATGACAACACAACAGGAGATGTGTATGCTTTAAAAATTAAAGTACATATTCATATCCATAGTAAAGTCTCTCTGTATATAAGCTATAATATGCAAATAGAGAGTTACTAATCTGACCTTTCCAAAACAAGGTGAAAGTATTTCTCCTTTTTTTCCGATACATTGCTTTGACAAAAAATTACTTTCAGAACACCCAGATTTGGTACTGAAAACTTTCCAAGTATATGTGTACAGATACAAGCAGGCCACATGCACATTTGATAGTCAAAACTGAGCTTCTCAGTTTAATTTCTGCACCAAAAAGGAAAGTAAAATCCTAAATGTCTTTCACAGAACCTGACTGGGACTTCACGTATCTTGCCAATCCTTGCTATATAGCCTTTCAGCCAGAGCTGCCTAATTTGGAGTCAGTTTGGTAAATCTGCTAAAGTAGGGCTGATCCTCTGCTGGAAGAAGTTATGGATGTGATGATGATGTATGATGGAAACAATATCTTCAGTGACTCTGTATCACTCTCATTAGAGAGCAGCCAAAACCTAGGGAAAATGGAGCCAACTCATAAACTAGCATCAGCTTTGTTGTTCTGATACCACAAAGACACTCTGGCAGCTCTTGTGCAGTCCTAGGATCCGGCAGAAAAAAATACTGAAAGAAGTTGCTTTAAAAAAGAAACAGTCTCCTGTTTTTCATCTTAGGCCTGCAGTTTCTCTAGCAGATTATTCACACGATTGTCCAGTATTGTCACACTGAGCATAATTCACTCATCCTGACGACTACAAAGAGCAAGCAACTGGGGAAAATTGACTGATACTGATTCATGTAAGGAAACCAATCTCTATGATACAAATGTACTTGATGGGTATCCGTTTGATTCCCTTTGATGACTTCACTTTCCTTTTGTGCTTGAACAGTCCTCCAGACAGATGTTCTTTCTACCCTTGTTTTCATATGAGACCCAACCCAACCCGTTCAAAATCTCGAGTATCTTGCAAAACGAAGCAACATCACCAACAGCTGCATACTGCACAATTCCACACAGTTAAATCCATCCAAAATAAAACAGTCACACTCCTCTCATGAAATAACTGGAAGAATCCTAGTCCTAGAGAGTCAGAGGAGATTGTAATTAGTCAGAAATTGAAGAAAAGTGTGACCTGCACCATTACTTTTTGTTACAGAGAATTGTAACCTATAGAAACAAAAAACTTCCAGAGTATGTTAAGGACAGCCATTAATTGCTTTTATTCATTTTAGGGATCAGGGGACTTGAGAACTAGGGAATTTTGTTTTCTCTCTTGAATGCTGCCATCTCCCTAGGCCCCAGGAATGCTGCTCACAGGGAGAACCAAAGTCTATATTAAGTGCCTTGGACAACACATCCCATTTATATGCTCTAAATAGCAAAGACTGAGCACTGTAATTTCCTCCCTTCAAGCATCATGATGTTAAGGCTGCAGAATAGTACTACTGGATGTGGAAGAGTTAATTCTGATCCCTAAAGGAAATAGGTAGCTGCGTTACTAACGCCAGAAGAGTGAAACAGTCTTTATTCTCCCTGTGACCCCGTGCTGCCAGCTGCAAGCCTTTCGCAGGCACAGGTTATTACACGGCACTTGAGGAATGCTGTAGCTCCCCTCCATTATTCTGATGAGGTTTTTTTGTATTTTCTTTTTTTGCCAGAGCACTGTATCTTTTCCTGGGAACAAGTCACCAGGAGGGAGCTTTTTAATCTGTCACTCAGGGACTCATATAAGCAAGTACCTGTATAACAGGGTTTGTGGGATCTGGGGAAGATTGAGTTCTTCAGTCAAGACTTGAAGGTGTGACCTCCTGATTTAGAAGACAGAGTGCTACTTCTGGAGTTTACCACTTCCACCATCCTCCCCATCTGTTTTTGTCAAGCTCAAGAATTGTGCTGCCAGTGGAAAAGGCTGCAGTTCTTAATGAAATCAGAAGTGCTGGGAATTAAATCTGTGGTTTCTGAAAGATCATCAGCACTCTTGTTTTAACCCCTTCTTTGTTCCTTTTTCAGATTCAGATCTTTTACTATTAAAAACTTTGACACTTCCTTTTTTCCTTTATGCAATTCAGTTCCAGTATTTGTTTACAAGGGCGCTCATTAACATTCCAAGATTTTTTTTTTTTTAATTACTGCTTTTTGTTATAATGTTAGACGAAAGTGTAAAACAGACAAGCAGACAGATGTATAGCTCTGGAAAAAACCTCAGTAAAACACAGGAGAGAACTGTGGAGCAAAGACACAAATACTGATTTTGTTGGAGTAAATCCGAAAACAAACCCATGGCAATGAATGGATCAAATTTTCAACTGATGAGGACTGGTTTAACTCAACAGCAAAGGATTCAGCACTCGGTTTGCCTCTAGCTGAAATAAAAACCTGATGTTTGGAGGCTCCAGACTTTGAACCTGAGAACAGGAAGAGCCATACCCTCAACAGGCATCACCCGGTATGGAAGCACAACTGCCTATAGGACCTGAGGGAATTGGTACTGTTCTTCACTGAGGCAGTTAAAAATCTTTTATAGATATATTTGGCCTTCTTGTTTGTTTTTGGTTTTGTTTGGGTTTCTTTGGGTTTTTGTTTTTTTGGTTGGTGTTTTTTTTTTTTTTTAATTTGCTTATTTTTAATCAAGAAAATGTAGGTAGTAACAGAACTGCACCCAACACTGTGGAGCCAGAGTTGTCCTGTGGACAGAGCACAGGACAGAAGATTAAGTTTGTCTTCCCATCTTTCATGATTGTTCTCTGAGTGGCTTCAGGCAACTACCTTCCCTATCACTCAATTTCTCCATCTCCAAAATAATAAATGATCTAGAGCATCTTTGTAAGATTTATTGCTGTTAACATTTATTGTGAATCAGCTGTTTGGGTGTTATTATTGTCCTCATTATTGTTAATACTCATTACTATTATTACTGTTATTATTATTCTTCTGCACTGGTGAGAACAGCTTACAGTATACACCACTGTGCTGAGATCTACAACTTGCAATGGAAAAACTAGCCTGAAAGATAACCTTGCCACTAACAAGGTAAAAATGAGAGCACCAAGCAACTCGATAGCCTGCTTCACTGATAACAAGGCTTTCAAATACCCTGAGCCAGATTCTGTTCTCAGCAAGATCAGTGTAAATCTGAGGGGTCCTGCTGAGGTCTGCAGGACTATAGGGAAATTACTGAAAATCAGAATTTGGCCCAGCGGTACTTAAAGTAAATGTGCTCTCTGTAAAGGGCTTGCTTCGCGTTGGTGCTCAGTGAGCTACACAGAGAAGGAAAAACAACAGAGACTCACACATGCTAATTAAAACTGCAGATGTGTTTTGGTGGCTAGATTAAATAACACCTCTGGAAAGAGGGGGAGCTGCCAGATATAGAAGCAGAAATCTCCTCAATTAAATGGCTTGAAGGGCTGTTGCTGATCTAATTTCTCCTAATTTCTAGAAGCAGAACCCATAGCCCTCTCTTTCTGGGTGATGTCTGTAAGTTAAATGCTGACCCATACATACTCCCAAGTGCAGTTCGACTTTTTCTCTATACAGTTTACCCAAGAGGTCAGGAGAATATTTAGAGACATCTCTTAATCTCTCCTATTTTATCCTACTTCAGTGAAAAGAGAGCAGACAGGGCACATGTGGGACTAAGGCTACCAGAACAGCTCATTTTCAGCCCTCTTTAGTTGCAGAGTGAGTATGGAAAGCCTCTTAGAGACAGGACTACAATCCAGATGCAAAATACGTGGGTCAAGGCTATGCATGCCAAAGTCAGCTTTTGACAGTGTTTTTAATACCTCAGGCAAAATCAGTCCTGTTTCAACTGGACCCGGCTAGCTGGCTTGCAAGAGAATCGTTGCACTGCCTCGAAACACGCACGAAACTTTTCTCTTGGCTTATGGGAGTCGCTGAGAATTTAAAAAATACATACCATTTCTAAGGAAGAAATTAAACAGCACACACACACACACACACACACACCCATAACCTGAAAACTGAAAATAAAGTAAAGCTAAGCATCTCAGCCTGGCTTATCATTGTTGAAAACAAAGTCTCCTGTGGCTGCTATTCCTAAAACAGCTGCTGTGTGGCATTGCTCCCCTTCAGATGAAAAGCAGCAGTGTGCAACAACAGTGAGTCAACAGCGCTCGCTGTAGCGCATTTTTTGAAGACAGTCCTATTCCCTGTCCTCATAACAAAGTGTTCTAATTGTTATGTTGACTACTATGGTTAAAACTGCAATGCTTTGCTGTCCATGAATTTTTGTCTGTATTTCTGTAAAGCCACAGGGAGCAAAAAAATGGTCCTTTTACAAATTATTATTTAGGAAAAAAAAATGCTTTGAAAAATAATCTGCTGGCTATGAAATCTATTATGAAATATATTTCAATTAAAAGGCTACATAATTTACATGCATAAGCTTTTCTTCTGTCAAGTTTATATTTTTGTTGTCTTGTCATAATGCCCTGAAGTAAGCACTTCTGAATTTTAAACTTTAGCATTTATCTTAGCAATCATGCTGTGAAGATAAATATCCCTTGAGGTAGATACACAATTGGATCTTGTATACAAGTAAGTTAGGCTTTGTACCAGTTATTGCTGCACTAGGAAGCATGGGGGTTCAATAACAACAATTAGCATTTAGAGATACACTGTTTATGTTCAGCGTATTGTACATGCACCAGTTAATTAAAGTCATGCAATGGTTGTGATTCTGAAGCTCAGTTCTGGGATACTTGGGAACATTTGGGTAGCATAAAAGGGTCATAAACCAGTTGCAAAATCTTCATTAAAAACTTCTCCTGGTGCTAAACTTTCTGTAGGGGTCTTTTTCTCATGTCTCTTCCGGCACAGGGTGCACAGAAGCAGTGTGGCTGAGAACTGCTATGGTAAAGCAATGCTTCAGAGCCACAGAAGCGACTCCTGAAGTGAAGAGCACAGTTCAGCTTTCCATCAGTTTAAACAGTTCCTACACACCGCTTCATGGTCAGCATGAGCCATTAGGGTTGAACTGGAAAATCACCATTTTTTGGTATACAGGCTGCTTTTTAGCTGGCTCTGTTCTTTGATCCAGACTACTAAGTGGCCATGTAAAAATGCTTGGGGCCAGCACTACCTAGGGAACAGCTTGAGAAGAAAATATTTCTGGACTCTAATTAGGTTAGGTTTAACTTAAGTCAGGCTGTGGTGTCCTTTAAATCCATCTAAGACTATGCTGTCATGAAAGAGGACAGCTATCCTCTGTGTCACAGCACTGGCACTCAGACGGCCTTGTGACCAGCCATAATCTAGAAAAAATGAATAGGAAAAGTGCCAGCACTGACATGGGGAGGAGGTGTCAATGCGCAGTTGGGAATAGAGTGAACTACACGTTCATGTCTCTTGGTATCTGCATAGATTTATACTAGCTGAAACTGATGGTGAAACTGAGCCTGTAGACTTGCTCTGGACTGGCCTTTTAAGGAGCCTTTTTCACTTTGCTGACCACAGAAATAATATATGACCACTAGACCACCAAAGCAGGCATTAAATTAGCATTTGAATAAAAATTAGAAGCAATAGGGGCCTCTGAGCTGATGCACAGGGTTCTAGAAACGGAACTGGCTTCCCAGCACATACTTCCTGACATTTGTTGCAAGAAAGGCTCTGCTGAGAACAGCCCTGATGCTTCTTTGACTTACATGGGAGCAATCTGTCCCCCTGATGTGGACAGGAAACCTGTGACAAATGAGAAGATGACCACTCAACCAGGGAGCAGGAGAGCCAGGAGCTAGTCCCAGTCTCTGTTTGCTGGCTGCTCTCCCTGTAAGTTGCCTGCCAGCCTGCAAGAAGCCACTGCGGTGGTTATTTATCTCTACAGTGAGGACTGGCTCTCAGGCACAGTCTTATCGATTTCAATGCTGGCTACGGTGCTTGTTTTGTAACCTGAACAACTTACACTCTTCTCTGCCAAGCAGCATGAAAGCTGAGCAGATATTAGGACCTCATAACATTTCAGAGAGTATTACAGACTTTGTCCAGTGTTGTTATTGCCTTTAGACCTCCTAAGAGGTGAGGATCCAGATCTATGATTCTTATGTTTGCCAATATACGCTCAAGAACCTTTGGTTTTTTATTAGTCCTGGTTCCTGAGTTCCTACAGAAACAAAACCTTTGTGATCATGATCATTCTGTCTAATTCTCCTCTCCCTGCCAGACTTTTGAGCTCTTAGACAGTTTCCACTAACTGTGGGAGATGAAAATTTATATTTAATTTCTTAAGTGTTTTCAGGAAAAATGACAATTTTTTTAGGCACGTACATGAAAAGATGTTCTGCCTGGAAAGGATGCCTTATCGATTGTCATGAGGTGTTATTGCCCAGCATTCACCAAGCACATAGCTCAGGACCCACTTCCACATGCAGTGATCTTGCACTATCTTGTAGAGACACTTAGGAGCATCGAAGAAAGCAGGAATCTTCTGGGACTGTACGGGGACTTGTAGGGTGATGGGGTAGTTGTTAAAATCAGGCTTCTGTAGTTGCTTCTATTGGATGTTGGATTTATTTCCTCTCTGATCCCTGTTGACTGCTGTCCTGATTGTGACAGTCTTGTTTTTATATAAAGAATCTAGCGATAGGGCCCCAGTCAGCTGCTCGGTGCACTGGGAACAACTGTCTGTCCTCAGCAGTTGATACATTCTTTTCCTCTCTCCACGTAAGTCTGAGAAAGCAGAAAAAGACCTTAAGACTTGCCAGAACTGTGGTTCATCTCCCTCCGGTGCTTGAATAAGCTGGTAGGTAGGAGTATTTTGTGCTAAGACTGTGTTTTGCAACTGACCAATTGCTCAACTCAGATTATTCGGAGGAAATTTCCTGAAACCGTATAGGCAACTAGAAAACAACCTGCCAGTGGAGTGTGCATATACACACATATTCAGGTGCAGAAGGTTTGAGATTCCCTTTCTGAAAGTAAGAAAATGCTGCCGTGATCAATGTAGATTGAGAATTCTGGGCAGTCTTACTTACTGGTGCTCTCTAGCCATCTATTTTTAATTACAAGAGTTAATGTGAATTCTTGGAGAAATTTACTAAAGCACAGTTCTTTTAGATCTTTTCTGTACCAGTCCAGTTTTTCTTCTATGTCTCTCTTTGTGACATCCCCTGAACAGACTAGGCAGACGTTTGTGATCACTGTTACCATCTCTTCAGCTTTACAGCATTACATTTAACGATTCTAGGACTGAATTTCAGGCTAGTGTGCTTTCTATAGCGTCTCACCACCGGGTAATACCTCTGGGTATGATGGACAGAGCTGATTCCCCCTCTTCCAGGACAGTAGGGTACACATTTTACTACCACCATACTGTTCCCTATCATGAGATTCATCTCACCCTGAATATATTCATGCACTGGAGCAGAAAATGAGAACTAAAAATTTAAAATATAAATACACAAAAATAAAAAAAAAAGACTCGTGTATAGTGTAAATAAAAGTAATTGTACTCAAGTCAATACAGCTCTGCTGATATTCACTAGATGAGGGTTCAGCTTATAATTTCTAGCAGTAGAAGCAGCCGTGTTTCAGCGTTACCTGCAGCTTACTCAGAGCACCAGTATTTTAAGCATGCAACAAAACAGCAAACCACAGTGTAGCCATTGCTTTCTCGTAGCTGGTTGCTTATTTTAGACAGGAAGAAATCTGTTCCTTTCAAAATATAATGGAAAAGATTACTAACCATCAAATATATAGCAGCTGGAGATGCCAGTTTGAATGCAACATACACATCAAAACACAGACATTTTTAACAGGTTCTAGTACGACTGAAAAAAATTAAGAAACTATATATAGATAGCAAAGCACTTGTTCTATCCATGCTCTCTGCTTCTGTGTGTTTCGATCATTTAAGGATATTTAAACAAAAATAAATTCTGAAGAATGCATAAAAAGAAAAAGGATTCATTTTGCGATTGTAACCTAATCGGCTCCGAATCTCTGCAGGTTGTAGGGCAAACCACTGAGCTGAAGTCGTGTTGAAGAAACAGCTTAAAATGACTCACAGTCCCCTGTTTCTGGGAAGATCAGATATCTGGAGGGAGAGGGAGAAAGGGGCGGTTTGGGACTTTTTGTCATTCTTTCCCCAAAACAGTAAGGAACAGCTTCAAATGCTACAAGCATCCTGTTTGAAAAGGTGGCTTCAGAGTGCAGGACTACCTGGATTTATTTTCCCAGACATGGGAAGTGGCACTAGGTGGGCTGTGTGATCTCCAGGCAGTTGTGCTCTTTTTTTTGTGAAACGCTTTGAGATTTACTATTTCAAGCCACTGGTGCAAACGAGAATTCTTAGCAAAATTAAGATAGAGAAATAAGTTTTCCATAGGATTTTTAAAACGATCTGAACAATTCTGTTTGCAGAGATATTATTCTCCCTTCAGATTTATCATATGATGTGAAAATTCTACAGAAGGAGTAGCATCCTTTATTAAATTAAGTGGCTATTTAGAGTAATTTCTATAGAATCCAATTTAATTTCTATAAACCTCTATAGGATTCAAACCTTTTCCATTCTGTAGGATTTCTCCATAGGGACAGTTATTAGTGGCTGCAGGATTTGATTCACAGCAAAGTTGTTTTGTAGAAAGGAAAAATGGCTTCACTATGAAAGGTTTCAGTGTAAAGCAGAGTCTGCTTTTGCAGGCAACAGCCCTCGGCTGATGCAACTTCTTCAGCCAAACTCGGGCTGGATATACCCACAGTGGTGATGTAAAGCTACACAGGGGTTCAGTGACACTTTACCCAAGTGACATTTTGAGGGTTCAGCCCCCAGGCAGTCCACTTTTTTGTTGTTTTTTTTTTTCCCCCCGTTTTTAAAAATTTTTGCAGTGGACACGCACAGCTACTAAGATGAATGGGAAATCAGACTGCTTGTACTGAGTAACTCAGGTATAAAAGCAAATTCTTTCAAGGGGGAAATGGCTTCTTAATCTGCCATTTGGTAGAAGCTGGTAGTTTCTCAGCACCAAGTTAGATCTTATCGATCCACCTATGATTGTCCAGCTCTTATTGCCCTCCCCATTACCCAAATGCTTGCGAACTATTTGAGGCTGTATTTTTTGAGGCAGCAATACACATGGTCTCTGCCACAGCCAGGTTAGGACAACTCGAGGAGGAGAAACAAGTCAGCCAGAAGCGATAGTTCCTCTACCCCAGCTCAGACGACTAGTTGGGTGGAAAAATCAGATTCACAATCTCTCTTAAACACTGAATCACACTCTTGTGCCTAAAGTACTTTGCAAACACATGTTCACCGTTGCCTTCCCAGCGCAGCGCGGCCCTTTGAATCAACAGCAACGAGAAGCAGCGCAGACCGGGGGTTTCATTTTGCCAGCAGCCTGCAGCATTAAGAGCGTGCAAGTCGTACACACCTTAAGTTTTAACGGTTGCCATGGCGATGAAAGGAGGCATTACAAAATGCACAGGCTGTTGAACATGTTGCCGGAGCTGAGAGGAAGAGCTAAGAATAAACTTTTGGCTAATTCTCCGTAACGGCGCACTCCAAGCAGCTGCTGCTCGGCCAGCATCGCATCCCAGTCAAGCAGCTCATTAATACGAGGCAGATTGGAGCGGGAGGGTGTTGCCCCGCTGAGCGCTCCTGGGGCCTGGTACCTCGCGGCCGTGTCGTCAACTCCAGCGCAACGGCTGCAAATGGAGGTTTCTGCAGAAGGAAAGGGCTAATTTTATTATGATGATTATTATTACTATTTAATTCCTCATTTCCGCGGGGCTGACAGATAAGATCGCGCCAGCTGCCTGTGTATGAGTAACCCTTCTTTATTTTAATACTAACTGTAGAAGTCCCCTCGCATTGAAGGCTTTAGTGATCAGCTGGAACAACAGAAAAGGTGTTCACCTGTCCCTGATGCTGAGAAAAGAGCAGGAGTTTTGAGAGGAGGTGAGGATGATTCACAGGATTTTTCTGTTGAAAGAGACCTGTAAGATTACCAAGTCCAACCATCCATAATTTCTGTAGCTCTGTGTGTGCACTCCCGCCCCGGCATACCAAAGGCAGATCACGTCAGAGGTCCTGGCCCCTAGCGCAGGGCAAAGAAGGCCTCAGGGTTTTTTTCAGACAGAGAATGTCCGCCTCACAAAGCATCCCATCAAACAGACATAGGATCGGAATGAGGCTGAGTCTCCTGCAGAAAACCGGCCTGAGAGACAGTTTTTCCTTTTCCATGTCCCTCAGATGTGTGCCTCCACACTTGCTGATTCGAGGCAGAATTTTCTTAGCGGCAGCGGGTACGAAATCTGTTTTTCTGCCTGATAAATACCCACTAGATGGCAACATCCCTCGTTCCCTCACCGGGCGCTGCGAGATCCGGACCCTTCTTGGCGCAGGGGTGTGTGTCAGTGTATGGGGGGTGGCAGATAAGACACGGGGATCTTGGATGCTATTGTGCGCTGAGATTTCCTAAATGCAAAGAAAAATAACGAGCAGCAGAATATTCATTTGCAAACTCATCCTAGCTTATCCATTAAGGATGTAAAGAACTATAGTCCCTAATACAATTTCATCTCCAAATTCCTTGCCCTCTGTTCTCGCAGACTTTTTCTGCTGCCTTGTCTTTCTCTCAAGCATTTTCTTAAATTAGTTTTGATTAGAGGCTTCATGTGTGTGTATACATATCTCCAAAGTGCTAATCACCCTTTGAGTATAACAAACAAAAATAATACTGAACTACCCAGGTTTCTTTGTGCACAGAACATATGCAGGGACCCCTTCTCAGTCTCAAATCTGCATACATATATTCTCATGCATGCATACACGTACTCGAAGGCTTGAGAAATGCACCTAAAAACATGCAGGGCAAGAAAACTTGTTGCAGAAGCAGCAGTCAGAAGATGGGAAGGAACCTAGAAAAAAGGAGTGGATATGCATTTCCACCGTGCTGTAGAGATCCAGTATTAAAGAGGATAGTGGGATAATATCACCACCTGATGTGACAGCTTATAATGAAGTAGAAAAGGTCAAGTTTTGAGTCTCCAATGAAGGTCAATATATGGCACGCTTTTCAGAGATACTACCCCAGCCCTGCACAGGCATGTGGTAATGATGTCCTGTGTGATGAGGCACCTGTGATTTGATGCAGAGAACGAAGCACTCAGTCCTGTGACATCCCAGAGTGCACCCTGCTTGACAAACTGAAAACCTTCAGTCTTCAGGTTTTATCCACCTTCTTAGTTTCAAAGGCAGGGCAGATGTGTCTCCCATGAGAAAATTAGCCTATCAGTGTATGTTGATTTTTGTTTGCCTGTTTCTGTTCCCTTTTCTTTTGAAATACCTGGTGCAGACTGGATTTGATATTACAACTCTAGAACCTTCTTCCAATTTGTTTCCTGCAGCATGAACAAACGAGAGATGCAAACCAAACTCACCTGTGTGAAACGGGATAGAGGAAGGGAGCTTGGGGAAGGAGTGCTACAGTAATTCTGCAGAAACTGAGGCTAGGAAAAAAGAAGATGTGAGAAACTGAGATCTGACCTGTTGGATTTTGCCTTTAAGTAAGGTCCTACTAGAAAGCATGACACCTCCACACACCGCTCCACCTTCCCCCACCACCCACCACCCCCCACGAGAAAAAAAAAAAAGGCAGGGTTGGGGTGGAGAGTGAGAGGAGGTTCCTTAAACACAGTAAACTAGAGTGTGACTGGCACAGAAAGGTTCGTAGCTTTGTTGGCTGGAGTACTGTAGCGTGAGGAAGACCATCTACACCACAGATAAAACCCAGAGGAAATATTCACAGGGCAACAAATACTGGAACTGTGCTTTTGTAACAGCTAAAGTTAATGTAATAAGAAGGCCTTCAGCTTCAGTAACTCACCCGTAACCCTCAGGTGTAGCTCACTGCAGGTCTTACATGAAGCAAGAGACTGGTGATGTCTTATCTCATGCTGACCACTCCCATCTTTAACCAGCAGATGACATCTGTGCCATGGCAAATCACAGACTTACAGGAGCACAGGACACTTTGGCAATGGATTCAGATAATTTTCCTCCAGCTATTTAAGAATGGTCACTTAGGACATATGTACACTGAATGGCGAGGGAAATTAACACTGCCACATATTGGTTATCCACACCTACGCCTGAAACGAACATGTTTCCAATTAAAAGTGAAAGAGACAATTGTTGAAGTCGCTTTGGCAGTGAGAACTCTCCAGCTGCCTCTAGATTCCTGAATAAGTGAAATGTTTGACACAGAAGCATATGTTTTTGGCAACGTTGTTTAATCCATGTTTTAAAGGGAAAATTGAAATTCTACAAGGTGTGAAAAAAAAGATCACTGGAACATTTTCTGTTTGGAGTGACAGAGACCGTGTCACCCTTCTATTCCTGTTCTCGGTAGACTTTCATTTTGCAAGAACTGTCGTACAAATGAACAGCAAGGGAACATGCAGGGTAGGCACATAGCAAAAGAAAGCAAAGGAAGCTACAGCCTCACAGAACAGAGTCCCTCACTGCAGAGTACTGGGAAGGGACTTGGAATGCAAACTGAATTTAAAAATCAGTGGAATCTCTTACAAGATTGTCCACATCTTTAAAAATTTGGTCTTTCTATCCATTGTGAAAGCTGAAGAGGTGGGGCGTGCAGGGGGAATATACCCTATAAATATAGCTGGTGAAGGGTTATGGTTTCCAGGCATCCCACAGCTCTGCCAAGGGTCTTACATCTCCCAGCGCAGCACACAAACCTAGACTGTCTCTCACTTTAACAAACACAGAAACTTGGATTAGGAGCATTTGAGTCTTCTAACACTGTCTACAGTGATCAACAGGAAGCTTCCAACTGGAAGAGGACCTAGAACACTGTGGCTACTACACGAGTACCCATAGTGCATTATCACAGGATTTGGTTCTAGAAACCAACACTTAGAACTAACTTCCTTATTGAAATTTACCTTTTCTTCACTGAAATGTAAGCATTTTTCCAACTCTCAAATGTAACATTAATGGATAATTTCAATTTCATGCCACAAAAATTCAACAAAGTACTTTTTCAATTAGCAATGAGTAAAGATAAGAAAAAAAAAGGCAAAACAAAAGCACGCTATATCTATAAAAACTGCGCACTTATCAAGTGTTCCTGCCAAATCCTGCTGAAACTGATGCACTTATTCCCCTCCTTTGCATTCTGTTTCTTAACCAGTCTTTGCCCCGTTATAATGTGTTTTCCTTCGTATTCCATGATGGCTTAGTTTCCTTAACAGCTTTTTGTGAGAGAATTTCTTCAAAAGCTTCTTGAAAGTCCTAATAGATTATGTCAGCCATTTCTCCTTTATCCAATATTTATCTGACACTTTCAAAGAATTCTAGTAAATTAAAGAAACTTTACACAACACACATTACTTTGTCCGTAACATATCATACTTATCTAGGATTTTTTATAATCCCACTTTTAATTTTCATTGTAGACCATTTGCTCAAGCAAGGCTTACTGGTGTGTGATTCCCAGGATCATCCCTAATGTCTTTTTAAAAGACAGTTAAAACATCTCCAGTGGATGATGTTAATGAGAGATTGCACATTTCTGTTAGCAGACCAACAACTTCGTCCTTAAGTTCCCTCAGCATCTGGTCCAGGTGGCTTGTTACCCAGGTTGGAATCTAGCCAGGACAGAGGGGTTAACACCTCTACCCATGAGAAAAGTGCTTTGAATTCTTTAATGGCCAGATGCATCAAGAACATCAACCTCCGTATATCTGCTGATGTTCAGCTTTTCCAGGAGCATGGAGCCCCATGCTGGGAAAATATTATGGCTTTTATCTGTGGACTCAAAGGGCAGGATTTTCTTGCAGTTTTATAGGCTACAAAACTGATAGAACCATCTCAGCCATTTGTATACAAATATGCAGCAATTAGAGTGAATGAATGAAGCTCATTCCATAATTCCACTGAGCACTATAGTATCATGTAATCAGTTTATTCTACCTGCAACATAAAATTCTACTTAGTTACACAAGAGTACATTTTATCAATTATTGATTTATGAACATCTAAGGCTTTCTTCAGTCACCATTAATGCTCTTGGTTTTATCATCTCTGCTGTGCCGAGAGTAGTGTCATAGAGTGGCATAGTCTATACTACTTAAAATTCCACATACTTCAGTAGATTACCCCATTAACCATTATGTTTTCCAGGCTGTATAGATTAAAGTAATTAAACTTGTCCTCAAAGACCTAGCTCTTTGATTATGGGATCATTCTACCGCCTGCAGCACATTTGAGGTGATTTGCAGTAATATTGTCTTTGGGAATTTAGTGACCATATTACACTGACAGAAGTGAGAGCTGGTGGCCTTCGCAAAAAACAAATTTCATCTGTGCCCCTTGGAAAATATTTCACAGAGGCATGTTGGGGCAAGGCAGAAGTGTTACGGATGGCTGGATGGCTTTGGGAGACTGGCACCAGCCTGTGTAGCCCCCTAAATCAGGGTTTACTGTTTCAGGCTGTAATGAACTTGCAACTGTGTTCTGCTTGGAAGTGACTGAAAGAGGTTTTCAGAAGACTGTACATTGGCCCATGTGAAATGAGTTGGATAGCATCAGCAGAGAGAACAGGTGCCTATCTTATACTTAAACCAAAGTATCCCACTCAACTCTCAGGATAATAATTTCAGCATCAAAGCCAAGGATAAAATGAGAATGGTGACAGAACTGCTTTTCTCTCCTGTAGAGGTGTCCCTTCAGGTCAAACGAAGGCATGTTGGCCTGAAAATCTGAGGAAACCTGCATATTTTCTGCCTATGCTTTATCTTTTCTATGGATAAAAGGGAGATTTAAGAATGTCTATCCTGCATCTTTCATTGGCATGATACTTGCTAAAAAATGTGTAAAGGAGGCAAAAAAAAAAATAGATGCTTGCAGACAGGCTGCTGATGCATTGTAGAGAAATTTTCAAAACCATTCCGTTTAGAAATGATTCATCTTATGTGTCACATATTTTCTTTTTTTTCTCTGTACTTTTCCTTCCCTACAAAGGACTGGAAAACAGGATCCTCGCTGCTTAAGAGTTAATCTGCTTTGGCTACCTGTTCCTCACCTGCAGTCAATATTCTCCCTCTGCAGCAACCATAGCTATGAATTTATTTATACAACAGCAGTGCCCAGTAGGGATCAGCATTTCATTTATAAGATGCAGCGAAACATAGCATTGTCCCATGTGACTTTTTTTTCTTAATAAACAAAGGCGGAAAGAATATGAGTTTTACAGATGGAGAACTGAAAAACCAAAAAGATTAAAAGACAGGCGCAGAAAAGGATTTAGATGATGTACTGACTGCTACTTAGCCTGCATCCCATATACTCATTACCCTGACTCGTGGCCATCTGCTCTTGGAATGATCTATATATTTCATGGATTCTCAGGCTTTTGATTAAATTTCCCTTGATACACGTATTTCCACCATAATATAACCTATATCTGGAGCTGCCCAGTGTCTATTCCAAGACATAATTCCAGATGGGCTACAAACCCTAGGTTTTCTTTGCTTAGCTCATCAGGTTGCCTACTGGATTGAGCTGCTCATAGAATAATGGTGGTGGATCTCTTTTACTCAAGAACCTAACAGAAACTAGGAACCTGGGTGACTAATTCAGGGCAATGATAGGTTTCCCTTTTTTTTGTTTCATGATTCTGCATTAAATCTAGAATCTGGATGTAGGAGTGTGTCTTTCTTCACTGCTTTAGAGACAAGGTGTAAAGGACTGATGTTAAGCATATTGCTGTCCAGACAAGCCAGGAGGAATAAAAATTAAGGGCCCTTGCTTACATCCCTGAATATAGCAGCTGGATATAACTCCCATGGTCCAAAAGCCTGTTTTAGTTCAACTACTACCTTGAGTAATACCCCTCAGAAAAGGGGTTGGAAGCAGACAGACAAGATACTGCTTTAAGCACAGTCTGTCTCATTTAGCTCTGCTCATCCACCATTGTGTTCTTGAAACAGGACATGGGGGCTTCGAACTAGTACAAATACTACTTCAGCAAGAACATTATAAATTAGTTCTAACAGCTTCAGTGAGAAGTACCTGGAAAGAACAGTGCAAGGGCATCTGTCTCACTGCTGCATCTCCTTTCGCTTTTCTAGCTTTTCTTCCATGTAGCTGGGTTTACAAGCTCTGCCAGCTTTAGTAAGATCCTGAATTTCACTCTGACCCTGGCTGCAGCTCTTGAACCTCTTCTCTTGCTGTACACCATTCACAAAGGGATAACAAGTTAAACAATAGCTCTCAGCAATTCTACAGTTCATATCAGTGAAGATTATTCTAGTCTAGTCTGAGATACCTCTTTAATTTCTGAGTTCCTCTTCTTAGCAGTTGTCTTCTCCAGTGTAAAGAAAAGTCTAAGGTGTTATTTGTGATAATAAATTAATCTGTGTTCAGGAATGTTCACAGGTATCGGAGCTCAAATACTAGGAAAGAGTTTCTGCTACGGTTAATTCAGGGTAAAATTCCTCTTTCCCAGAATTCCTGAGTCTGTTCAGGACTACTTAAGTACTAGGGACCTTCCCAGATAGCACCTTAGTTGTTATCATCCATTCTTGGAGAATAAAATAAATAAAATAAAATAAAATAATTTGGCATTATGGAGACAAGCCATTTTGTTCCACTTGGCCTTGACCAGAAAATACTTGCAATACTAATATTAATGTAATAGTACTGACTAATGACATGGTTCTGTGAGTCAGATTGGGAGTGAAATGTTTTATTTTCCTCTATTTCTAGAAGTTCTTGTTTCAGCATAGCTGTGCACTGTAATGAAGAACAAGATTTATACTGTTTTCTTGGATGAAGAATACCAGTCTTTGAGCTTCAGTAAATTTGCATGCTTTCACTGAAATCCACAGGACCATGATTACATTGGAACTACCGATAAAATCTTTTGCTCAGTTATCACCCAGGTTTTTAGTGCTTTGCAAGATCAAGCGGTAAGGGTTTAATCCAATTACCTTTGCCAAAGGAAGGTTGACTTTGACTATGTGTTGCAGGATGAGTAACTGTGCATCATGATTTCAGAGTCATTGTACCAAAACCCACCTTGTACTGCAATTATGCTGAGAACTTTCAAACAGACATTTCATAAATGTTGCACTCTTAAGAGGTGCCAGAGTGATGGTCCTGAAGACTGAAGTCTCTCATCTCACCCCACAACAGACAAACCACAAGCAGCTTCCATACATGCTGTCTCTAAGCTACACTAAATCGGCAGCCCCCACTTCTGGGACTCAGAGATCTGTTATGACAACACTGTTTTCCTTGAGAGAAAACTCTCCAAACTGGGTCAGGAAAAAAGTCTCAGAGAATGGTCCATCAGCAGTCTCAACCGAATCCAAAACCAGTGCAACATACAAGTTGATTTTCTGCTTTTGCTCCGTATTTTCTTTGTCCTACTCCTTTCCTCCCTTACTTTGCCTTTCTTCTCTGAGAGAGAGCTTTAGTCTTCTGTTTAATATCAGTTTGGGTTAGCCAGACAAGATAATTAATTTCACAAAACTGCCGTGATCTGGTGACCAAAAAAGCAGCTGAAGAAACACCTTAAACAGCCTAACACTAATACAGGGTCCTGGAGAGCTAATAGGACTGTGTGCTGTGATTGCCTTTCTCCAGCTTGGAAAGCAGAGTCAGCATCAGAAAGACAGGCTGAATTTTGTAGGTTTGCTGCGTTTTGGTTTTGGTTTTTTTGTTTCTTTTTTTTTTCTCTCGTCTTTTTTTACTCCCCTGTTTTACATATTTGCCTTGTTTTCCCTGAAAGGAAGAAAATTAGCAACAATAGCTTTCCTAATCCTCCTCAGCTAACTTCTGTAGGGACGTTTCTTGCTTTTCTGTTCCAAAGAACATTTATTACTATCTTTAACACAGCGTTACAGTGTGTTAAAGTACAATATTCTCTCTAGAGGGTTTTTTTTTTTTCCTATAGTTAAAGGGGTAATAAAGGATATAGTTAAAACGTCACTTAATAGTTTAAATTTTCATGTTTCCACTTTTTTCCTTCATCCCCAAAGACTAAGCAGATTAACTCAGTGGTGTTAGACTGGGAAAATAGTGACATTAAACATTGTTTAGGAAAAAATAAGAAAATGATGCTAAAGCAGGAACCAGTCTGCAAGTTCTTCCCTGGCTGAGAAGTCCTCAGTCAGTATGGTGCGTTAACCCACGTCCACTGGTGCTACTGCCTCCACACTTCGTGGCACTGAGCAGACCATATGCTGTTGTACATTTTTCTGAGAGTGGTGTGAGGTTGAAACATCTCTGTTGAATACTGGATCTGCTACACCCTGGACTGAAGATGGCCATCCCAGACACTGCACTAATCTGTAGGCTACTGAATGTATGAAAAGAAATGAAGAAAGTTGCTGCTTTTAAAAGGTGCTTTAAAGCTTCTAAAGCTGGCCTAATTAAATTATTTTTGTCCTGAAAACCTCTACTGCATTCTGCCAGAATAAGACCGTTGAACGTTTGAGCTGAGAACAGCTCTAAAGTTCCATAAATGTCAGAGAGAGCTGGAATGTGTTACACAATTACGCATGGTACAATACACCTAAAGAAGTTATTGCGTATAGGACATCTACCGTCCTGCTCAAAGTCATGACGCCAAATTCTTGTTGAACTGTGAGAAAATTGTTAGGGACCTACAGGACTAGGCATGACCCAAGCAGAATCGTGCTTCCACATACCAGAATTTGCACTTTGGAAATAAGGTTTGCTGTTTCCAGAAAAGGTATTACCGATGTTCTTCTACATAAACATTAGTAATACAATAGTGTACATGTCTGACAATGGAAGTCTTTCGTGCACTTCAATCACAGGCCTTCAATTTATGGCCAAGCAGCTGAACACGTATCTTCTGTGATCCTTGGATTCCTTCTTAACTCTGTGGGTTGGAATCCATCACTTCCCACCATTTTCAAGCGTGAGAATTTGAAAGGTTTATTCTGATCATTAATCAGCCCCTCCAATTAAGCACAATTACACCCTATAATGATAGTTATAATTATTGATTGATTAATCTTTCAACTATTAATTAAGAACCTTAATTAAAGGAGTTTTTTTCATGTTATTTAAACTGAAACATGACTAATTATTTTGTAATTTACCCAGTATGTGCAAAAACTGCATTAGTTAAGTTTTTTCTGTTTCACTGCTGTATTGAAAAAGCTGGACTTAGATTTTCAAAAATAGCTAATGCTTCCGTCTTTGCACAACCAAGCTGGGACATCTTTGTCCAACCAAATTTTCAGAAAGGGCTGAATCTGGAATAGCTCTTAAAATAGAATTACAAACTGATGTCATGAGATTTAATAGTTAATTTGAAAATCTTGGACTGTAGCTGCAAACTATCATGGATACTGGAATTTCTTTCACCTCCGAGGTGTGTCACAATGTGTAAGCTGAAGAAGTCTTTTATACTCGGCGTGAATGTAAGCACAATCGAGGTTGTATTACGTGAAATATGATGCAAAGTTCTACTCCAAAAATTTCAAGTCTCTTTTGTATTTATTTTGTCTATCACAATACTGAAGTTCAGCTGCAGAGAATGGATTGATAAAGACAACAAACTTTCGTCTTCAGCAAGATGATGAGACTCTTAGATATACCCATAAGCTCAATTCTTTCTATTTGGAAGAAAATATGTTTCAACTATATGGCAAACTTACATCAAGAACTATTTAGAGGACTACTGTCATTGTTTAACTCAGCCTTCCCCTTGCATTTCGGTAGACTGAACTCTATATCTCAGTGATTCAAAAATCATTGGTTGGGGGAGTCTTTTACTCCAAAACAATTTTTTTTTTTTCCTAACCTATCTGCTTTATACTGTAGTCACTGTAATGTTTAATTCCATTAAAAATGATGGATGCAAGGCAAGTTTAAAAAACTTATCATAACAATTTTAAGTGTCTACAACTAAATTAGCCACTCCCTGTATAGTTACTGGATAGAAATAAAAAATTCTAAGCTGTGATTCATTTCATGCTTAAACAGATCCTTAAAATGTCAAGCAAATGGTTCTCTTGTTCAGCTTATTTTTCTCTGCTGACTATAAAGGGAGGCAAAGATGACTTGTTCAGCTGTGTAACTCTAAAACTAAGCAAGATCAATCTCTCCCTGTGTGTCCAACTCTTGCACATGCTAGTTAAGATTTTTACTTTAGTCTGTGCCAAAAATTTTCTATGCTGGAATACATATTCTGAGAATATTCATTTTAAGAGTTGTTATGTTGAACATATTACTGGATTATTCTACCCTAAATAAGGTTAAAAAACCATGTTGTTTAGTCCAACAATACAACTGAACTTGGTAGAACTGAGTGTAAAGACATATTCACTTTTTATTAGGAAATTAATCAACAGGGCATATTGATTTACAAACTAATAGATTCTGTTAGAATAGGCTTTTCTAACTACAAAACTTTCAATCTGGAGAATGTTATTTTACTTTAAAAGAATCTGGTTGTATTTTTAAAAGCTTTTCCAGTACAGAGTAAAAGAAAGTTATGTCATTTCAAGTTAATCCCTTGCCATTTAAAAAAAAAAAAAAGGCAGAAAAGAAGCTCAGAAGAATCCGTCAGTTGCATGTATGGCAGATGCAGTGGATGTAACTCAGTCTATGAGTAATGGATTTTGTTGATAGTATACACAAGTAAGCTGGAGATTCTCTAAAGCTCGTGACATATTTTGAACAATACATGAATTTAACTGCCAGAAAAGGCTGTAAAAATACAAAACTGTCTGATTCATAAATTCACTTCTATCCGACCCTGATGCACCTGTCCCAAAATTGGCAGAGATCGACTGAGGCAGAAACCTTTGCACCAAGAGGATGCTCATAGCTGAGGACTTGCCTGTTTTTCAGGTTGTGAGAAATCCTTGGGCTTTTTTCTTCTTGTTCTTGTTTTATTTTTAATCTAGCCTTAATGTCTAAATGATGACTAAAGCAGCACCTTGTCGAGGGAAGCTCTCTGGCTTAAATCACCCTTTGCTCTGTATCAGCAATGGGATGAAAACACCACTTGGAATGAAACTTAACGGCCTGAGATTTTCACTCAAGTCATGATCATGTCTGTACAAGAGAGATATTCAGGAATGAATACAATTTGTATTGTATGAAGTGCTGGAAATTACTTTGGGCAGCTTTTCACTGTAAGATCTTCTGAGTCCTCATCAGAAGTCCATTGTAGCCAACTGAAAAACTCCCCTTTTCTGTGAATCTTGGGCTGGGCTTGTACTTTGCTATGAGATTTATATTCTGAAACGGTAGTAAATCCAGTCTGCAATAAAGTGGGGACTAAATATTGATGCATTTTCTGTATTATTTGACCAACTTCCTTTGGCTTTCATTGAGTTTAAATGAAGTAAAAACTCAGCAGAAGCCTGTACGCTCTCCTTCGCATTTTGAATATTGATGACCTCTTTCCATGAGCAACTACATAGATACCAGTGCCTGCCAGTTGCAAAACCATTTACGAACACAAATTTGCCAAAACTATAAATAATCTGCTTCAGAATTACCTGTGTAAAAATCAAGAAATTGCTAAGATATCTCTTACATCGTTTTTTCTTGTTTACCTTCTCTGATTTTAAGCATATCAAAATAATGCTGTCTCTGTTAATCTGTCAACTGATGAATATTAATAGAGAGCTTTAAACACTCAAAGAGTATATTACTGAAATGGGCGGTGATTTTTAAACCATTTCTGGTTCACCTATAGACTTGTTAGTCCAAGTCTTAAATTATCTATTCATTTCATGTCTCTGGGGACAATAAATATTGGCAATGACTAGTTTGGGTGCTTTTTCTATCTCATTCAAATTATACCACAAGGTGAGTTCTCAGCAATGAACCGAATATCCCTGAAGTTCACAGAGCTTTCGTTATCAGCATCTTTCCCTAGCACACAGGGCCTTGTGTTGCTCACATAGACAGCACCAAAATGCACTGCAGAGCTTTTAATGCATTCTGAATAGCTCTTGTCATTCAGGATCCTTCATTTCATGTTTCAGATTTTCCCAGGGGGCTTTGATGTTAATCCATTTCACACTTCTAACACATCTGTTCTTCTTCTGGCTTTCTTATCTCTTCTGAGCATTCAAATAAAAAAAAAAAAAAGAAAGAAAAGAAAAAAGTTTTAGCTGTCATTGTGCAGTTTCTGAAGCAAGACTTTAATGATGAAGCACATTCGAGCTAACTTCATTGATACTTGATTTTAGCCACGCAAGGAGTTATGTATGCACAATATATCCAGGGCTAACTGTTTCCCCATTATTTTGAATTTCTCTTGACTTTTTATACACTTAAGAAACAGATGCCTGTCACAGTCCCTAGGAATAAGACAGTGTGGTCCAGTGATTAAATTTGGAACAACAACAGTTCAGTTTCATAAGAAGAAGCTGCCCTTCACCAGCAACATTTATTAAATAATGACCAAACAAAATTGCATGTGTAGGTGTCCATATAAAGTAATATCCTGAGCACACACCTTGCAGTGGTCATTTCTGCTTATAACAGGAGTCGCTAAAATTCAGCGTTCTGATCCTTGATGTAAGATCTCAGACAAGTTACCTTTTATTCCGTCAGAAGGCCATAATTTAAATTGGAAATAAGTAATATCAATGAGCAACTCAGAATTCATTACTGTTTTCCATCACACTAGAAGTGGGATTTATCTCACGTACCTATAACAGCCTCACTTATCTAGTCACAATTTGATGCTCAGTCTCACTCCATAGTGGCTGGTGAAATACTGGAAGCTCTGGGTGTGATTTATCCCATTCTAAGATTACTGTCTAGATAGGTGGGATGAGTCACCATCTCTAGGTGTCACTTCCCATTGACACGAAACCTTTCTGGATGACAGCTTAAACTAAAAGGTTAACATTCAAGTAGCTAAAGCCAAGTAATAATAATCCTAACTTGTGATTTAACTGTAGAGAGTAAAAGAACTATGATAAATGTCCTTAAGAATTTCCTCTTTATCCTTTTTTCCCCTTTTTTCCTGGGTAAAGCATTAAGGCTATTAATGATTGTCCCTATTTTAAATATGAAATGCACAATTTCACGGTTAAACTTTACAGGAAATGTTCTATTGTACAGTCACACCTTATTTGAGGCATGTTTTGTGGAACTGACCAAAACTGGTTGCTTAACAAAGGCAGTAATTTAATAACGCTGGAAAAGAATTGTGTTCAAAGCATCTCTATAGACAGGAGGTTACCTAATAACATTCTATTCTAGGCCTGTCACTGTCTATGAAAGACATGTATTATCATATAAATGAAAAGACTGCTTTTTTCCCATCATCCATATTCTCACTACCCCTAAAAAGGAAAAAAAAAAAAAAAAAAAAAGAAAAGGCGAAAAGAAAAAGAAAAATCTGTTCAGACCAAATTCTATCAACAGGAAGTTCTTTGCAAATTCTTATCAACTCTTGACAGTTCTCAAGCATTTTTAAGTCATGTCAAAATGTAAATAAACGCAAAACTATTGTGATGTCTTAATACTTGTTGGTCAATTAATATTAAAAAGCAGAGTGATCGAAAGAACAGCCTGTGGATCACAGCTTTCCCATTGGATGACTGCTTCTGGCTTACTTCCTTGTCTGCTGCTGTCCCAGTATTCCTGCTTAGCACAGGGAATCCCAGGACTGCTGGCCTTGACAGTATGAAAAAAGCAGGATGTTCTCATTTGGACATTGCAGATGGCGGTCTGCAAAGATGCTTCAGGCATTAAAGATGATTTAAGCATTAAAGATGATTCAGGCATTAAAAAGTTTGTCATAAACTGTTCAGTCTCTAGTGAACAGGGAAGTCAAAGGATGTGTACAAACAGGGAGGTAATGGATCTGCCTAGCAAATCTGATTAATATAATGAAATGTTATTCACATAATCAATCCTATTTTGTTCAAAAGAAATCAACTTCTGAGCAGTAATTACATTAAAGCAAAAAGAACTGCTTTATGATGGAAAAATTTTCTGTCAGGAATGCTGATTTTCCAAAGGAAACACTACACCAAAAACATTTTCATTGCTATTTTCACCAAAAACCTGATTGATACAATTTCTATGAAGTTTCACATCATTAGAATTAAAGTATATGGTCAAAATGAACCTCCTTGTTTTATCAGAATTAAATGCTTTCATAAGGTCATGTTGTTTTCCATGACACTTTTTTCAGAATTTTGTGGCTAAAGTAGATGTCTGAAAAGTTAGTTCCCATTTAGGAAAAAAAGACATTTAAAACCAAGTTAATTTCCTGGAGAAGAGAAATTACAAGTTTTCATGATGATTAGATTACTTTAGTACTACTTTACTTAGAATTTAGGAATACTTAAGAAATTTTGGAGAGCTGCCCCAAAATATTTTAAAGTTCATGTCTACTAGTACTGAATATGTAGAAAAACTGGTTTTCTTCTCAAAGGAAGCTTTTTATCACTTAGTGTTTAATTTCACCCCAAACTGATACAAAAAAAGATTAAAAGGCCTTTTATATATAGGTACGTGTGTGTATTATATATATAATGCAAAGAATCACAAAAAAAAAAAAAAAAGGAAAACTGTGTGGCAAAGTTTAGTAGACTCAAACAGGAAGATGGTTTCGAATTTGTCATATGCAGTCAAAATCCTCCATAATTTTTTTATCAGATACTGAAGTAGCTTGGGTGTTACAGTTTAGATGGTTTATCCTGTCCTTTATGATGCCAACTGTAATTTTCAAGTCAATGTAATTTTTTATCTCCATTCACAATGGAACTCCTAGTTCGAATACAGTTCTCCTCATACATTTCATTGATAAACTCAGACAAGGGGGGAACTATGAGACAGAGTCCATCAGAGAAACTTGATTAGAAAGAAAAGGAGGTAGAGCCATACCTCCCATTGGGTAAGGTGTCGACAAATGAGTGTTTCTAACTTCAGTTTGGTCATGCAAACTGATGTGATACAAATGTTTCTGTACTAAAATGAAATAGGGGGTGCTGATTTTTCCAATAGGAAATGAGAAAATTTTGACATTTTTTCCCCGATGTCTTTAAGGTGATAATCGTTTGCTACTGTTGTTAGACAACAGAGTTGCTAGTCAAGCGTCAGCAATGTCTTGTTTGAAGCCATGTTCTTCACACTGTAGGTGGTGTGTATGGAGGGGTCTTAGAGTTAAGTGTCTGAAGTACTAGTAATTTTTCTTCAACAAGTCCGAAAGGACACTGGAATTCATCATGAACAAAAAATGCCACAAAGAGCAAGATTGTTTTCTTTTTCCCCGTAAGGATGTTTTGTGTTGTTTCCTACCAATGTTCTTCCATGCTATGCACTTTCCTCTTCCCCTTTACAAATAGTCAGGTGGCTCATGCTCTTCAGTTCTGTATTTGGTACCCATGGTCTTCGCGTCTGCCAACTCATTGCTACTCTTTTTGAGTAACCTCTATCAGCCGGATATTGTTTCAGTTGATACAACAGATTTATATTCTAGGAACCAGCTGTTTTTTTCAGTTTTAACAACCACTCCCACTCTCCCTCATCATGCAGTTGTGGAAGGTTTATCCATTCCTGCTTCCCCACCTTTTCTCTTATTTCAGTTATGTATGACTGGAGAATATGACTGCACTTATGTAAAGGCTTGTGAGAGACCTGTGATTTTTGCTACTTCCTAGTGAACTGACAGACTATTAAAAAAGAAACCAAACGCAGTTCGCTGACTGATATTGATATTTTGCCCCAGAATGGGGGGTGGGGGTGTGTGAGGTGGACAGGAGAAGAATGGCTAGGCTGTCTGTGTTGTTACTAGAATTATAAAAAAATTGAAGATTCCAAAATGACCTGTTCATTTTGAAGAGTAATGAAGCTTAATGTACCTCAGCAGTGCTTTCAGTCTCTTTTGACTCCATCTGACAGATGATTTGAAGCTGAAGGCACATACCATTTCTCAGAAATCAAGTTTCTAAGCAAGATCTTGAGACAGTTACCCAAATTACCAAGATATCAGTTACCAATATGTTCAACACAGGATGATGACTTAATTCTCTGAGGGTGCTAAGTGACTTTCCAGCCTAAAGGTGATGTTCTATTGTAGGATGCAAACTGTGCAGACTTTAAATCGAATTTTAATCTCTCCCAACTAGACAGACAGAACAAAAGTTCTTCTAAGTAATTTTGATTTTAGACCTTTCCCATGCTAGCTACATACCATTTACTACCCTCAGATGTGGGACTTGACCATGATGTGCATGCTGGAAATTGTCCTTTAGATCAGAGACCCTGAAGACAGGGGAAGCTTGTGGCTGAAATGAATTCAAGGGCAACATGCTCTGGTGTTTAAGCAAGCCATAAGAACAGAGAGCTTGGCACAAGAGGGGACAACTGCCACTGGTTGCTGGGAAGAGAGAAGATTCCAGAAACATCGTTGCAGAGAGGAGAAGGATAAAGGCACATATTTTTAAAGGACGTTTTATCCTTTGAAAACCTGTTTGCTTTGGTCGATTACTAAAAAATTAGGACAAGGATTATCGTCCTATTCATTTCACCCTGTTTCATGGAACATTGTTCTATAAAAATAAGTTACTGTTATTATCATGATAAATAAGGGACAGATCTGAACAGCACTATAAATTTTGGTAGGTTTAGATCTATTGTATGAATTTAAATGGATGTTTTTGTCACGGTCATCTATTCCCTTGACCACTCTTTTCAAAGAATTAAGGGTACAGAATTTTAATATTCAAATAAACTGCATTTTGCAGAATAATTTCTTCTGTATTTGGAAATGCAGCAGTGCTAATAATAATGAGCATGCCAAAATATAAACACTCACAATAAATAATTGTTTCTGGACACAAGCAAAGCATAGAACTTAGATCTTTTCCTAATCAAGCTCTTTTATCCTTGTTCAGTGAGCTGTTAGATTAGGGTGAGGATGAAGACCTTGAAAATTCTGACCTTCCAAATGATACAAAATTGTAAAAATCTGGAAATGAACCAGGAATCAGAGAAATTCATCTGCAAAGAATGCTTATATATTGGGAAGAATTAAAAACAGAGGCTGCAAACAACATTTTGAGAAATAGTTTGGAAGTGATACTGAACACACCAAGGAAAGGAAGTAACATACAGCATTGTTATTTACAATGAGGGAAATTCTCTGGGCAGAGCTACATAAGGTATCTGGGGATGATGGAAAGCAAATTAGACATATTGTGTAACAGAATAGGGACTGAATATAATGGAAAATTCATAATCGTGGGTCAGAGAACCAGTACACCATTTCACAGGTCTTAGTCACTTCTATGTCATATAGAGACATTTAAATGGCTTCCTGGTTACCAGAATCTAAGGTAAAAAGGAGGAGTAATTTAATGGTGTCCTGTGAATTCCTTGTCAAGATGTGTAATAAAATACCAAACCAAAATTTTTGCTTATATGACTAATAGTTATCACAACACTACTGTAGTCATGGCATGTTCTACAAGTTACTGCCTTCCAAGGACAAGATTTTCATAAAGACAGACTTTAGCCACCCTGACATGCACTTCCACATTAGTTTCAAGGAAGTAAAACAAAAACCAGAATAAAATACAGACAAGTAGCTGATAACTGTTCATAGGAAAATAAACAAGATTATTCACACTAAACTTTAAACCATGTGGTCTGTCTAGATTTGTCCCTCATCCAGGATACTGTTGTGGAGGAGAAACGGGAAAGTTTGTTGGAAATAGTTTGAAACAACATGGTTATGTTTTACGTATTTTAGAGGAAAGAGAGGGCATAGTGGAAATAGCTCGATTTGGAGAGAAAATGCAGAGTCATCCAAAACAATAACTTCAAAGGTGAAGCTCTTGGGTTTCTTTTTTTTCTGCAACTTACATTATCAAAGGTTTTTTGAGTCTTAAATCTACAATCCTGTCAAAACAAAAGAAAAAAGCAACCAAGATAGACAAGACTCCTCACCATGTCACTCATCTATATTCAGATTATTGCACTGTCCCCAGAAAATGTCAAAACCACTTGTATGTTGTTTTTCTTCAGGTGTATGTTTTTCAGTCTTACATTTAGAGCTCTTGACTCCTTTCAACGAGTACTCACTAGAAGACAGTCTTGTACTTGGACACTCCACAACAGAAGTCAGCTTGACTCCCTTCACGCGCTACTCTAGTGAGGTATAAAAGGAGTTGCAGGAGAAAAATGCATTTTGAAAAAAATTAAGTATTTTGTGGATGGGAACACCCTTTCTCACCCTGCTAAAACAAATGCCTGGTGTTTTAGGATCCTTTCCCTTTTTCATCCTCAGGTCTTGGTTCCGATTCTATGTAAAATTCTGTATTGTGCGGACAATTAACCTTATCTAAATCAGCACTATTTTAAGCTGGAAGTTGAGCCAGATGTCCTCCAAAGGTCCGTTCCAACCAAAAGTATCGTGTTCCTAAGTGTCACTTTTCACAAGTTGTCGAAAAGGAAGAAAGAGGAGATATCTGGACTTAAACAGTCACGTCTGGTGACATGCAGTCAGTTTCTGATCCAAATATACTCAATGCTCAATTACATAAATTCATAATAGTGCAGGGAGGTAACCCAGAAAAGAAGAAATACATACAATTGAGATCATAGTAATTTATGTAACATATCTTTGGAAATTAGATTAACAGAGCTGAAGACAGCTTTAAACAGAAACAAGAGGTGTAAGTGATGTATATTCTATTTTAACATACAACTGGCCTGCATAACAAAAAACTTCATTGAATGATCCTACGCAGTACCTAGAAGTGGGCAGAAGGTTGAGAGTCTTGCTTAAAGTGTACCTGAATAATCTAGAAATAACATAATGTGGAAACCTTTGCTTCAGAAATCATTAGTTGGGGATACTCTGGAGAGCATTTATTTTTCCCTTTTCATTTTGAAGGCCTGTTCTTCCACTACTGTAGCTTATTTTGTTTGTGAAATCTGTAGAAATTATGCTGATATTTTAATTACTGATCAAGAATGAAGACAGGAACAAGCCAATGAAAATAAGCAAAAAACTTTCTCAGCAAACAAAACATAGAAGAACCCAAGTGAACCAGTTTTAAACTCTTTGCCCTGTATTTTTTTTTTTTTTCCAAACAGAGGCTCAATTCTTCACATAATATAATGAATAGCACACACTAAGCATTGAACAAATAGGTCTGTAATTATACTACGGGGTCTTGGTGACACTGATAAAACATTCACCATCACCCTCTCTTTGGAATTAGGCTAATTATGTACATAGTTGGGTGTCCATTAATCCTATTATTATTACTATTATTTAACTATATTATTCATAATTTAAGTTTTCTTTCCTTTAATTTCAGCCCAGTAACAAACGAGCATGTTCCATGCTTAATTAACAGCCAAAAGCTTGAAAGTACAGTATAATGGGACATTATGGGGGCTCTATAGTGAGTTAATGACATAGCAACCAGCTAATGAGAATAAGGAATTTTTGCAATGGCATTCTAAAATGAATGGCACAAAAGCACAAGATGTGTCAAATAACATCATTGCCCCTATGCTTACATTGTGTTCAGAAGTGAGATAGACTTTAGGACCATATCCTGCCCTCCTCGGTGAAACAAGATTCATCTACAACATAGCATTGATTTTCTTTAGGAAAGTTAGCTTAGTGAACCTCATGCTACTGCATTACCTTTCTCAGTCTATCTAGGAGCCTTTCTCTGAGTCCAAAATCTATCTTATACCATGGAATAAAAGCAAGGACAGGAAGAGAGAAGAAGCTAAGGCTGAAAGAGTCCAAAAACAATCGCCTCTTTATAAAATTGCCTTTTGTCATCTGCTTGGTCGTATTAGGCTGGTTTGACAGATGTCAGTGTTCTCTAGACACCATGGAAAAGGTGACTTCTAAAGAGGGATACTTGACTGAGTTCAGAATTATACTCATATTGAAGGGGCCTCTATTTTATTCTCTTTCAGGTCCAAGATCACTGAGTAGTATTCTGATCCGTATCCCTAGTCCTCATATGTAAAATTATAATAGTATTATCTCGCTGCAACAAAGTATTGTGGGGATTGTCTCCCACAATGGTTATATGGACGACAGTGAAGAAGAAGGTTTTTCGGGTAACTGATCGTTCTTTAACAGCACAATTAAAAGCATAGTATTTTCCACAAAGTTTTGCAATATTAGTGCTACTACAGTTGAACCTAAATAAGGCCCAATGCAGTAACTGTACTTTTACAGCAAGTGATTACAGTAGCATACACAGAATACTCTCTGTTTTGCTTAATTTAGTAGAGGCTGAACTATTAATTACATCTTTCATCTGGGAATACTTCTCTGTGCTTGTTTAAGGATAGCCACAGTTGCAACCAGCCTAAGATATTTCTCTGTAACAGACAAAATTACTTGCTTTCCAGAAATGCTTCTCCCTTCTCTGACTCAAAATGAATCCTTTAGAACCCCCTATTTTGCATCAGGGAGCTAACTTTGAGATGGCTACATTTAAATTATTTGAATTCAACCCCATGTTTACCTGATTTGCAAACATTTTAAAAGTGCCAGTTCAGATTCTTACTATCACTAGATACAAGGTAGGTGTGTGAGTCTATCTCTCAGTTGATAACCCTTCCTGTGCGCAATGCAAAACTCTGTAGGAAGGAGCAGGCATAATGTAGTAAACAGGCTGTGTTGCATCATTTCTAGCTCTATTTCCAGAAGCCTGTGGTCTCCGAACCTGCTCCTGAATCCCAATGTTGGACTGTGAAGTCAGTGTTGATTGAAGACTCATCAAAATGGTTTTCTGTTCAGTGAAACAAAATTATGTATTTGACTTCAAGGAGGAGAAGGAAAATGTGGGTATCTTTCACACATCTACTGCAACAATATGTAGTAAAAGTAGGCAGAAAAGTGATCAATATGGAATTGTACAAACAAACAAGGGCAAAGAATTACTGCCTCATTTTTCTGGGAGCAAAGGTGAGCTATGGGTTTTAACATACAAATAAGGCTGCATGAGAGAAAGCAAAAAGCACATCAAACGGCATGTCATGGTGTCTCTATTGACAAATGTATGCCTTTTCTTTACAGAGAGGATAAAGATGCTACAGGAGAATTTTTTTTTTTTTCCTGGTTGGTGGTGTTTTCCTGCCTTCCTGACGTTTGTTTCAGTAATTACATTTTTCCCTTCAAGTTTCTACACTGGTTTTGTTCTTAGCTGAACATTGAAAAGACTGATTTTGATTTGCTGTAAAGGCCTAGCGAAACATGTAATGGTTTACATTTGAGAACTTAACCCTAAAACCAAAAATAAAACAAAATAATTTCTTATTCAAGTGTTATTGGTCCTGAACATATTCTGCATCAAGAGAAAAAGAATTACCGCCTCTCACATTCCCTTTGTGCAAATCAGAAATGAAAACTAAATAACTGGGCATACCATGCCAAACACTCATAAATCAAATCTGCCCCCAAATAAGCAGTATTCATAATAAAGTTATGCAAATAGCATTGACAGAAGCCATGCAAATCATTTCACAAGCAAATCAGGGTAAGTGGGCAGTAATAAATTCCAGTTTGACTGGAACGGTAGAAATTTAGATGAATTAGTGAAAGGTGGGAATGTTTTACAAGCAGATGGAAAGACGGTAATCATTTGATCAAGTGCAACTGGCCACTGTAAATTATTCCATCTTTCACTTCAGGATGAGACACGCATGTGATATTAACTTCTTCCAGATTTATTTTTCTAAATCTTTCAGGTGGGGATAAGAAATGCACAGAAATATCAACATGTAATTGAACACAAACGTAATCCAATAACTATTTGAACTAGGAAAAGAATTTCTGTTCATTATTGTAGAGTTTAGATGACGCTTCCTCTGTAATGCTTGTAGAAGGGACTTTAAGATAAGGTACAAACTCCTTTCTTCTTCTCAAAATATTCATTTCTTTCCTGGCTGCATTTAGTCTGAGAAAAGGAAGCAACAAACACAAGCCTGAGGAACACAGAGATGCCAGTGATTCACAGAAGAGAACATCACTTGCTGTTCCTTTGGACAACACTTATGCCATGTTAATTCTTGTATCTGATGTCTAGGAACTAGGGTAACAGGTACAATACAAACTGGAAAGATGGATAATTTAAGCTGTTCAATGAGGCAGAAACACGAGTTTTAACCTCATCAAGGCTCACATGCCCCAGGTACCTGGGCTGAACTCGGGCTTTTCACACACATGCCTTTAACATTTGCTAACATTGTCATACACAGCTCTCTCTGTGGTTGGTATGTATATTTTCTACTTGTGTTATAAATGGCAAGACAGAAAGATTATAACCCGCAACTTAAATTTCGAGGGACTCTATTATGTGGCTGATTCCATAGTCACACACCTACAGCGGAGCCAAAGACTGTTTCTAGTCATTTGGCTGGAATTTATCAAAAAAATAGATGAACAGGTTTTCCAACAGGAGTATGAATTAGCTATCCCATTAAAATTTCTGCAGGGAAATATTTAGACTAAATTGAACTTCCCAGAGAAGGAACCAGTCCTTCCTTCAGAAGAGATGCAGTTTAAAGCAGTAAAACTTTGTCGGAGCTTCATTTCTCCTGTACCCTCAACTCCCTCCCTGCTGGAAAGGTAATTTTTCGCTAGCTTTTTTTTCCTCTCTAACTATTTTTTTTTTTCTGAGGCACAAACTTTAGTCTAATTTCTTAGGTGACTGAGATGCTAATCAAGCAACTCAAGACAGAGAAGCTAGTGAAAATAATCAAATGTGAAACTGTCCAGGGGAAACACTCCACTTTGAAGTAAAAGAGAGGAAATTGTCATTTTGAAGCCACTAGAGACAGCCTTCCTGTTACAAAGAAGACCCTGGGGAGTCACTACCTGATTTGCTCTTAGTCAGGCTGGCATCTCAGTGACAGGGCAATTGTAATTAGGATGAATAAAATGAGAGATGTGCCAGCTCCCCAATTTATAATTCAGTGAGCGACATTAAAGACACAGCATTTTGTTTAATTTTTTGAAGAATCAGGCACTGTGCTAACAGGTAGCTGGACTTCCCCCCGAGGGGATGACTTACATAAAATCTGAATCTTTCTCCATGCAGAGAACAAATATGATACCGGCAAGGGAACCAGATGGTTATGTTCTTCTTGTTGGAATTTCAGGCAATCTTTAGGAAAAGTTAAGCTAGAAAGTCAGATTTGGGCGGGTTTTTTTTTTCTGTCTGTATTCCGTAATGGAGTTTCAGTGGGATAACTGGTATCAGAATCCAATCTTTCGTATTTTCATCCAGCTAATAAAAATTGCAGAGTACACATGCATCAAAGACAGGTCTTATCTTTGCCATTAGAATCAGTAAGTTCAAAAGAGAGCATTTTCAATATCATTTTCTGGGTATTCACTATTCATTGCCAGGTAAAAGTAACAGTTCCAAAAGATGTGTACAGTTATGTATGTATAAACTGAAAGTCCATATTCAAGAAAACCATTCAAAAGTTATTTAAAGTGAGTTGTCATTAAGTGACTCGAATAGAAAAACATGTACAATGGTCAAGTTTTATGCCAGTCTTAATCTCCAAACATGAGCTAAAACACTTGGATAGAAAGAGCATCCTCTTGAAAACAAACAAACAAAACACAACCGAATGAACAAAAAAACCCAGATGTAGGCATGGGATTGCAAAGAGTAAGTGAAGACAGTTACGAAATAATCAGTTGGTGGCTCTACATATAAAGAAACATAGTTCCCCAGAGGATGAGCTCTGGCTTTGACTCTCATTCAATAGCCACCAGCACATATCAAGTATCCTGTGAAAGAGACAACCAGGGAGTGATAAGGATGCTGCATATCATTTGAGCACTTTGTTTCTGTGAGTTGAAACAAGCCCCTGAATATGAATGCAATTCAGCACTAGGCAACATGCCTTTTGTACAAATTTGAATGCTACGCTTGGGCACTGAAACATGCCAGTATATAAGATTTTTTTTTTTTTCTTTCCAAGAGTTACGTTTTAAAAGTGGAGGCAAAAGTTCCCGAAACCTGGAGAAAATCTGTATTTGAGTGATTCTTTGGTATGGTTGGCTGACCCTTTGAAATCTACATCTACTCGGAAAAGCCTTTGTGACTTCAGCCTTTTTTCAAAAAACTACAAGTTCTAATGCAGGATTTATGTGTTCATTGGTCGGTCCATCAACACTGCAGGAGCCGCAAGTCCAACACAATCAAGTTCTCCCCTGCCATAACAGATCAAGATGGTAAATACAACTCTAACCATGCTCTGACAGGGAGATTAAAACTTGGTCGTGTCCAATTTGTAGTAGTGCCTGAATATAATCCTTGTGAAGTTCCTGTCTATACTATAGATTGAAGCAGGTTTGAAAGCAGGTGGGTCAAAACACAACCTTGCTGTGATTGGTTTCTCTGGCAGTTCTTCATATGTAATATAGTTGGCCTGTCAGGGTTACCAGAAGCTTTCTCTTCTCTTGGGCTGTCTGTCCACTCCTGTCACAAGCATTAAATTCTCTGAATAGTGTAATTTTTCAAAGGAAGGTACCTTCCTTTCTGACTTGCGCAAGTGGCCTCCATCACCTTGTTCTGCCACAAAACAAAGCTACTGAAGAAGCCAATTGCTATTTCTATTACTTCTATGTTTACCAAATTAAATTCTGCATGCAGTTGTGCAAAGGCTGGCTATCTACAGAATCACAGAATGGTTTGGGTTGGAAGGGACCTTAAAGATCATCTAGTTCCAACTTCCCTGCCATGGGCAGGGACACCTTCCTCCAGGCCAGGTTGCTCAAAGCCCTGTCCTATCTGGCCTTGAATGTGTCCAGGGATGGGACATCCACAATCTCTCTGGGCAACCTGTTGCAGTGTCTCACCACCCTTACAGTAAAGAGTTTCTTCAATACATCTAGTCTAAATCTCTCCTCTTTCAGTTTAAAGCCCTTACGCCTTGTCCTATCACTACGTGCCCTGGTAGAAGCTCCCTCTTCAGCTTTCCTGTAGGTCCCCTTTAAGTACTGATGGAGCCTTTTCTTCTCCAGGCTGAACAACCCAAACTCTTTCAGCCTGTTCTCATAGCAGAGTGCTTCAGCTCTCTGATCACCTTTGTGGCCCTCCTCTGGACTCACTCCAACAGGTCCATGTCCTTCTTACATTGAGGGTCCCAGAGCTGCACACAGTACTCCAGGTGAGGTCTCATGACAGTGAAGCAGAGGGGAGCGAATCACTTCTCTTGACCTGTTGGTCATGCTTCTTTTGATGCAGCACAGGATACGGTTGGCTCTTTGGTCTGCAAAGGAACATTGCCAAGTCATGTTGAGCTTCTCATCAACCAACACCCCCAAGTCTTTCTCTGTAGGCCTGCTGTCAATCCATTCTCTGCCCAGTCTGTATTTTGCTTGGGATTGTTGTTATTGTTTCCAGCTCCAGGGCAGAAGATGGAAGGACTTCCTCCCTCCTTCCTTTTGTTTTTTTCTTTTCTCTTGGCGCAAAAGGCTTTTTGCAGCCAGCAATGAGAAACTGCCACCTCGGCTCCAATTTTGCACCACCCCTGGAGCCAAGATATGTCACTCAACAATTCTTTGAATAAACATATAGAAAGAGCAGCCCATGTGGCTGTCATCTCAGAAGCCCAGGACAGTAAAAGGTCTTCCTCACAGAAGGTAGCCTTTTCCCTTTGCCAATTACTGGCAAAGGTGGTGAAGAAGATCTGCCAGAAGGAAGGGGTGAGGAACGGCTATAAGCCCCCAACTCTACATGGAAAAAAAAGTAGCCACTGGAGAGGGGAAGAGGGAAGGTTTCGACCTGGCCTGAGACATGGAGGCTCTGCTGGAATGAGGGAAACCTAAAGCATTCCCCAGAGATCCAGTGAATCTCACGTGTTCAAGTTGGGGAGAGCAGAGAGCCAAGACCACTCCTGGAAAACTGGTTACTCAAGCTTTCCAGTCACCCAGAGAAAAGACTACACATTGCCAGGGAGTTTGTCGCAAAGAGTTCAAATTTGAACTGATATCCATGAGATTAAAAGAACTGAGTTCCCCCATTTTGGGTTCGCTTTTCCTTTCCCTCTCCTCCAGTGTGGACCATATGTGAGGGTTTGTAATGGGATGTGGAATGGAGTGGGTGGAATCTTCATATAGGTATATACCTATTTATGTATTTATTACCACTGTTCTCTCTTTTGTATTTCTGTCCTACATAAACTTAAGTGATTGTTTTACGGTTCTCATTGTTTCTGATTGATTTTCTTTCTCCCCCTTAATCCGAGTCTGCTGTTTTAATTTGCCTATAGCTGTAAACCCCATTGTGTTTTTTCCAGCTCAAACATTTTAGTTCTTTTGTTTAGCTCTTCAGAGGATAAACTTTTTTCCTGAGGGTCATTTGTCGCTCTGCAACCTTTTGGTTCTTTTCAAACTGCAACAATTGCCTTGACCCTTGTGCAAGACCTTGTACTTGGCCTTGTTGAACTTCATGAGGCCCACCTCTCAGGCCTGTCAAGGTCCCTCCAGTTGTCACCCCTCCCTTCAGCGTGTTGACTGCACTACACAGTTTGATGTCATCAGAAAACTTGCTGAGGGTGCACTCCTTCAAACTGTCCATGTCACTGACAAAGATGCTGGTCCCAATTCCAAACCCAGAGGAACACCACTAGTCACAGGTCTCCACTTGGCCATTGAGCTGTTGACCTTAGCAACAAGGTTGTCATGCAGGACAGTGTCAAATGTTTTGCACAAGTCCAGGTAGATGATGTCAGTCACACTTCACTTATGCACTAACACTGTAACCCTATTGTAGGCAGCCACCAGATTTGTCATGCATGATTTGCCCTTAGTGAAGCCATGCTGACTGTCACCAATCACCTCCTTATATTCCATGAGCCTTAATACAGTTTCTGGGTGCATGGGCTCTGTCATCTTGCTGGGCACAGAGGTGAGAATGACTGGCCTATAGTTCCCCGGATCTTCCTTTTTGACTTTTTTAAAAATGAGGAGTTTCTTCCCCCTTTTCCAGTTAGCAGGAACTTCACCAGACTGCCACATCTTCTCAAATATGATGGATAGTGGCTTAACCACTTCATCTGCCAGGTCGCTCAGGACCCATGGATGAATCTCATCAGGTCTCAAGGACTTGTGCACCTTCAGGTTTCTTAGATGGTCTTAAACCTGATCTTCTCCTATGGTGGGTGGTTTGTCATTCTCCCAGTCCCTGCTTTTGCCTTCTATGGCTTGGGCAGTGTGGTTGGAGCACTTGCAGGTGAAGACTGAGGGGAAAAAATTCTATCTGTCTGTCTATCTATCTATTTATCTATCTATCTAGTCTGTTTATCTATCTGTTTATCTATCTGTCTAGTTTTTCCCTGACACTGGAAATGAGCAATTCCAAGCTCTGACATTAAGCCTTGCATATGTTGTCATCAGACTCCAGCCTTATCATCTTTATATCATTACAAAAACTAAGTGGGACATCCCCACAGTCTTAGAGGAAATAAAAAACAGTAGAAGATCTATGCCTTTTGAGGGGAAGGAAAATGACACTTTACATTTAAGCAAATGGAAAGATAACTGAGAGGTAAATCAGATGATTTCTATTAACAACAGACGATGAAGAAAAGCTCCTTGGCTTTTCTCATATCTCAGCCTCAAATGAATAATTCTTTTTGTATTATAATCTTTTGAGACTTCTCAGTTTGAAAACCAGGATTTGAGATATTAGAGCAAAAAATTTTTGCTTCTAGTCTGGTTTCCCACCATTACCTCATTCTTCAGAAAAATCTCTTGACAATATCCTAAGCTCTCTGTTTTTAAATCCCCCCAGTCTTGTCACCTCATCTCACTCAGCTGAATCCTAGCAACACTTTTGTTTCCAGTTTTCACCAACAATATAGTTAACTCTTCTACTGGAACAAGGTCTTGTGGCTCTTCCTTAATAGCCCAGCAACACACAAGTGAAAATCTGTTAAGGTTTTATGGGAAATAATAATAATAGCAAATAAATAAATAAATAAACAAAGCATTGCAAATTACTGCTAACCAAAGAAGCTACAGTGAATAAGAGGTCTTGTATGAATACATCCATGGAAACAGGATAGAAACTATTTAGGCCTGTTTTAATGAGCAAAAGAACAAGCTAATGGTAGCTGGAAAGTAATAGGAACATTGAATCCGACACGATTCATTGTGTTCAAATGACACCCATCTTAATGAAACATTTTTAAAAATCAGTAAATAAAATGTCTTGTTAATATCACTAGACAACGAGAAAACTCCAGAAAAAAACTTAACAAACTTTAAATAACAGTGTCATCTCAAATGTGACAAATTCTGGGTATCATAAGAGATAATAAAAAGATTTAAAGGGGAGGTGGATGATCAACTGTCTAAGTGAAAACACATGGGTGCTAAAATCTAACTTATATACTTGACAGTTGGAGCTAACATATATATATGCAGTTCTAAGTTATTAATGAATCATGAAAGACATTCCTATTATATTTTCGATAGGTAGATAGGAACCAGCACTTCACTCTATATGAGCCACTGGGTGCCAAAAGTGAGCTTGAGTCTCTGAAAGTACATATACACCTGCCCGCTTCTGTAACTGCCCAAGAGTTTGAAGACACATTTGGACTGCATCCAGAGCTCCCCGTGGAAGGATAACTAACTAATCCAAAGTACTGTCTCCACTGTGTTTGAAATACTAATTGAAGCTTAAGATTGTGGCCAAAAATCATTCATCTTATGCCAGCCTGCTCTTAGGTGCAGCTTTGAGTGCACATCTAGGAAATTATGATGGAGAAACTTCAGATTCAAAACCTCACTGAAAAACAGAACCTACTCGCAATGCATATGAGCCTGTCTTGGCCCCTTGCACGCTTCTTGTTGAGGACTGTGGCAGAATTAAGTGAGTTCAGGGTACCCTTTTGAGGACAAAAATACTCTGTGGTGGAAGAAGAGATGGGATTTTTCATGAGCTTGATTTTAGGGAGTCAACACATAAGATACAGATGAATAAAGATTGTGGGTCTGGGACCACACCAAGCCTGAGTATGAGTCTTGGCCCAGACAGGCAAAGTCAATGTAGTCAGCCATAAATGCTACCCACTCCCTTATTGAGGGAAGCCAGCTTGTAAAAGTAATCCATTCTGTAGGGGATTACACCTGTGTACTAAGTCATGAGGATGAAAAGCTTTGCACTATTCGCATACAAATCCAGTCACTGTGTGCCCAGACTAGACACAGAACTGAGTTACTAATGTGCTTAAAATTCAGGCTCCTGATTCCAATCAGATAAATCAGTTCTTTTTCAAAGTATAAGAGAATAGGCTCATTTCCACCTCTGGCATGAGATCATGCAGGGGCGTAACAAATCTGGCTCCCAGTAGAGCTGGAAAATTCTGCGAAATATCTGATAAATATTTGTTCAAATGCTTTGGGCCCTGACCCAACAAAGCATGTGTACAGATGAAAACAGATGACTACTCCCAGCAAAATGAAATTAATATCTGTAGAATTATTCACAGGTCAAAATCAAGCATACATTGAAACATTTTCTTGGGTGACTCTGTTTTATGGCTGGTATAAGTGTGGACCCTAAGCACAGAACTATTGGTACAATTCATTTAAGACAGAGAGGGATCATTGGTATTATTGTTATTACTGATATTTTGCAGCCTGTACGGTGGATGCACTTCGACTTTTATAATGTTTTTCCTTGATCCTAGTGTGGCTTGTTCCCATTCCTATGTATCACAAAGCAGTTTACGCTGGCCTAACTGCATCCGCAATAGGTACTTATGTGGGTATTTGTGTAACAGCATATCAGAAACAGACGAGAAGTACATAAATAACAACAACAAAATCCTTATGGAACATCCACACCAAACATCGAGTGCATGCTGTCATGTCCTTCTTCTGCTTCGTAAAACAATCATCAGAAAGACTCAGGCCAAGCCAAAGCATACAAAAGTGCATTCGTACAAGAAGAGATTGAATAGACCAAAGCTCAGACAAAAAAGATCTGAAAAGATCGAGAGAGTTCTCTAAATTATGAAGAATAGCAAATGCGTATTTCATTTTTCTCATGGCACAAAAATTATAGGTAGTGAAGAGATTTATCAGATGGGAAGTTCTAAAAGCAAACAAAGGAAAGCACTTTTATATAAAACAGAACTAATTGTGTAACTTGTTGCCACAGTAACTTGTGGATGCCAACCACATCAAGCAGATTCAAAACATGATTAGAAAAATTAGTGAAAGGAAAGTCTTTTCTAAAGGACCGACAAAGATGTAAACACTCTAGGTGTCAAGGTTGCGTGCTAACTGAAAATGGGCAATATTGGGGAAGTACTAATCTGTGCATGTTCTTCTTTTGAACTCTTCCGTGTCATTGTCTATAGGATATTGGGCTAGATCGCAGAAGAATTTAGATCAAAAGACAGTATGGAAATAAAATTTGGCATGGCAGGGAAGCATGGATGGGCTTTGTCAGTCTCACATCACTCTGTTTCAGCAGCTAGGCCTACAGCACCTTCATTTACTGTGGTTTTTCACCGGCTCTGTGAGTCCACATGTCCCGTACAAATAGATTAGACTGAACTAGAATTCTCTGATTATTTTTAGTTAGCACAAATGGAGCTGGAGGGAGAAAGAGATTCTGGCACTAGATTGACATCCAATCATGGCTACCTAAGAGACTCCTAAAGAGATTCTGAGGACTCCCACCTACAGCCACAGCTTAGCTCTGCCCTCCTGTGTCATGTCTCTTACCACCTACACATTGGCAAACGGATGCAAGCATACAATGGTTTGCTTTATTGTTAAAAATAGGTGCAGTTGCTATCTAATTGCCAAATGGCCAAGGCAGCACCTCTACTTCAGTTTAGAAGTCTGCTGTTCTCATTTCAAGGACCTTAGTTTTCCATAGGTGCTCAATTAGGAGCTACCTTACAAATCCAAGCCTGCTAAACCTCTTAACCTATACTGTCAGAACTTGACAGTATAAAAGATTTAGGTTTATATTTGTAAAGGCATCTAGGTGCCATTTCATATCCAAAATAATCATGCTTACCTGACCTTTTACGCCTTTTGGTTCACATCACGGAGGCAAACATCACCCAGAAAACCTGTGTGAAGCTGACTTCTACAGTCAAACAGCCCTCTCTTGCAAACATCTGAGAGCTTTCCAGTCTCCTTAGTTGTGATTAATGGATCTAGTCATGTGTGTAAAGTTATTAACAGAAATATTCATAGAACCAGATACTAAACCAATGAGGAATGAATTAACAGGTTAAAATGGGTGTAAAGACCTGATCAGGTTATGCTCCAGCTTAACTTCATTGTAGTCACCTAAATTATTTCTTTATAGGCTATAAAGGAGAAAACAAGCCCATGCAGAAAGCCTTACAGCTGACAATCCTATCTGGCTGACTGCTATTTTTCTCCCCTTTGTTGTGGGTTCTCCTCGGCTACCGGGCAAACACCCACCCAGATGTTCTCTCGCCCTCACCCACCAGAAGGACAGGGGCAGAAAACAGGAAACACGGAAACAAGAAAGCTTACGTGTTGCCACAAAGACAGGGAGATCACTTAACCAATTACTGTCATGGTCAAAAGAGTATGAAAATGAACTTCATTTATTGCAAATTAATATAGATTCGGGTAGTGAAAAACAAAAAGACAAACCTTAAAGTAGTATCTCTCCTCTCACTTTCCAGAGCCTGGAGACTCCTCTGCTCACACTGAGTTGCCCAGGCAGCTGAAGGGCACAGTCAGCACCTAGCAATTCCTCTCTGCTGCCCTTTCCCTCTCATACTTTTCCACTGCTCCAGTGTGGGCTCTCCACAGGCATAAGCTCCTTCAGGAATATCCAACCGCTCTAGCGCCAGGTCCTCCACCTCTGGCTATCTGCTCCAGAGGGATCCTCTCCGCTCTTCTTGTTCCCTCCTCCCCCCACCCACCCAGTGTTTTTTGCCATTTCTTAAACATGTTTTCACAGAGCCACTACCGATCTTACTGACAGCTGTGCCCTGTGATGTGGCTGTTGCAGAACCATTCAGAACAGGCAGTGTCCGGTATAGGGGAGACCCTACCGCCCCCACCAGCTGCCAGCACGTGGGCACGGGCACCCACTACATTTCTGAATGCTTATGACCACTGAAATAGTAAGGAAACTGCATAGAAATCCACAGCAGAACATCACAAAGGGGAAGCATGTTAGGAAATGTTTGTAGCTGGCTGTTTTCACGCTGTGGGGGCAGGCACCTTGTGGGCAGTGAAAAGTGCATGTCACCTGCCATAAAACAAAACACAAATAAAGAATACCATCGCACACACACAGAAAATAGACTTTCGCTTCAGGGTTGATGTTTAAGGTGGAGGTAAGCCATCAGTACACAGCAACAAACACGAGGGTTTGACAAAGTGGCCTGACAGATAGTTTGAAATTAGACATTGCACTTAGGCTGTGGCTGAGGGCTCCAGAAGAAGCTCTCTCTCGAGGGTTAGAACTGTTCACTGCTGCTGCTGAGGGAACTAGTAATCTTAGACAGAAATTACCACTAGAGGGACCACTGGTCCGATCTCAAAGAAATCCAGAGTTCCTGTGCTCCCAAAAGTCAGCCTAAGTCTTAAATACGTAGGATCATGGTACCTCTGTTGGTGTGGGTGTCTCTGGTGAAGCTGTCTCCTGCGCAGTTAGGCAACACTATCTCATCTTCATCCACCAATTCCTGTTTCACAGCTGGACGCTGGGGAACATAGAGCATACTACATATTTCTTAACAGATACGTGAAAAGATAGAAAGCTTTTCCTTAGTTTCATAACAAGGGCAGAAGAGGACATTGTGCACCACACTTCAGAAGAAAACCTATAGGTTAGATATGAAAAAAAGTTTTAACCAGCCTCAGAGGAACAGTTCAGGCAATGGAATAAAATGCCAGAAGGGCTTGTGTAAACGAGGAAATAATATTTGAGGCAGGATGTGATACCCAATTATTAGGGATGGAAAAAGTCTATGAAATCAATCCTGTCGCTATGCAGGGGGATGGGGTAGCTGCCCAGAGGTCTCTGTTCCAGCCCTAATAAATGGGTATAGGAGAAGTCTGCGTTAGCAGTTAAAGGAGACACCAAGGGTGCAAACACAGAGCCATGATATTAAAGGGCAGAGACAACACTCTATTTACAATAAAATAAACATCATTTACACATGTGTTGCCCATTTAAGTGAGAAGATGGGAAATGGAAGCAGGCACTGTCAGGCTACATTTAGAAGAGATGTGTTTGATGGAACATTTCAACGTGCTTCGATTGAGACCCCTGCTACTTTCCTTTTGAAAATTGTAGAGTAAAATGTGCTGGTGAATTGTAGAGGTTTCATCTCCCTTGATGTATTTTTATTGAACACGACTTGCAGGCTTCAAATTTTAATATTCTGTCCCTAGACTGCTGTCACTCACCGTATCACACTTCTCAATTCACAGAGGTTAGGGTTTGGGGGAAAACGGCCCAGATATGATCATTAGGACACTTTGTTTATCATGAGACTATATTGTCAAAATGTAAACTTATATTTCACAATCCCCATGAGAAATAAAAAGATGGCATTTAAAAGGAAAAACATAAACAAAAATAGAAGAAATTTTTTTTCTCACTAGCTGTCATGGTTTATCAGAAAACCAAAGCACTTTCTGATTATATTCCATCTATTTCCCAAGCGCTTGCTTCTCCTTCTTAGGAACTATTTCATCAGGGTTTCGGAATAATTTCATGCCTTTCTTTCCCCCCTAAGCCATCCGATGTGTAAACTTACAGATGGCAGCGTCCTTCTCAGACGTCATTTTCATTGCTAGCAACTTCTGTGCCTCTGGAGGAGGCCAGCTTATGGTTCTGTTATGCCACTAATGAGTCTCCCATCTCTTCAGCAGTAAACAGGCTTTTTACTAGTCAATATTTGTGCTGCATTGTGCACACAGCACCCTATGAATCTTGCCCCTGCTAGTGAGCGCATTTTATGAATCTAAATAGTTTTTTTGTTGTCTTCCAGAGAATCAGGATTACTGGCCTTTTTTTTTTTTTTTTTTTTTTTTTGTATAACCACAACGTCTTGTGTACTTAGATCATAAATTTTCCATGAAAAATGCATGCTTGTGGCAGTGGGCAATCTAACTATCTATATTATTTATTTAGTCTCTCTGGAGCAAAAGCTAAATATATTGGCTTTTGACTGGTTAGACGTGCTCGGTCCCTGCTATTCTACCTGGAATAAAACACAGAGGTAGGTCTTTTGGAAAGCATGAGCTTTTCCAGGAAAAGTTTGAATACGATATCACTTAGTACACCCACTGGGCTTCACTGTAAAAAATGAATGAAATAAGTTCAAGGAAGCACTAATTAGCCATATTAGTAGTCTGTGAATGTGGAAGCATGGTACAGATACAATAAAGTACAAATGGCTTTTAGTTTATATTTGTTGCTAAATCTAAATCAGGTAAAACTAAATAGAATAATAACTTGGCAATGCCCTATGGAAATAAACAAACAATTTTTCCCAAACATATAATCTAGGATATAAGTGATAATTAATAGCAGGAAGGGCTCATGAGCTAAATAAAATTCCTGTAACAGGAAGCCTTCTCTTCTGTCTATGGCATTCTTGAGGTGGAGTTTTCAGAAAAGTGCCAGAACAGATCTGTTGAGCTGCACTGAGGTGTCTGGTTGCACTGGAGCTATTCTAAATTTATTATCATGTACCTCAAATGAAAGTTGGATTTTGATCAGCTGAGTCAAAACCCCTAAAAGATGAGTTCAGAATATCTTGGACTGGAAGGTCTAAAATGGTATTTCAATCACAGTTGAAATGGAAGGAGTACATTGTACCCACTACCAGAATTCTTCTTGCGAAGAATCAAGAATCCTCTAGCAGCATCATTAAAAGTTGGATGAGCTGCAGTTTCCTGAGAAGACCCTAACGGTTGAGCCAACTAGGAATTTTGACTAAGTGACTTAGGTCATTCCTCGCTTCTCAACATATGATACATCTGCAGTTCTGCCAAATCTTGGGATATTTGAATCTGACACTGTCTGCTTCTCTGTCACTGACTCTTCAGGAACTGGGATGTGCTGCTGAAATCACTTTAACACAGCAAGCATCCAAAATCCTGGGAAACAGGGTTTCTCCCTCTTCCCTTTCCTGCTTGCTGCGTTCTTCATTCTAAATGTCTTTAAAGGCAGCAAATACTTTAAGGACCCTCAAACTAGCAAGAAATTCTCACATCACATGGGAGAAAACTTTCCAACAGGAAGTAGAGCTCAGGAAACTCACATTCAATTAATATTATTCATATTATTAATACTTGCCGTTGTGGGATTTATCAGAAGATAATTGACCTTGTCAGTGTTAGGCGCCCTCTGCATTACTGCATTGCTTTAGATCCTTCCACTCCCTTCATGCTTAATTATAAATTGATAAAGCCAAAAGGAATTTTATTTTCCCCTTCCCTGCCTTAACCCTAGAACATCAAAGAAAAGGGAGGGGGTTTGGAATGAGGAGGGGTGGATCTCCTAAAACATGTAATCTGCTCAATTAATAAAGTGAATCTAACAGGGTTGCTCCCTGGGGCCTGACAAATGCACCTGTCGCCATCACTAGACAACTAATATGACGTACGGATCCAGATGCTCTCCCTCTCCACAGCTCTTTCTATATGTATTTTAAGTAAAGAAATCTCTGATTTGACCTAATGGAGGAGTGGGCTGACGAGTTTTTTATGTAAAACCCTGATTTGCTGCAACACTCCTGTTGCTCAGACAGCAGAAGTTATAGCACAGCAAACACAGGCGTTTTTACAAATGTACTAAATGGAAGAAGGAATATATACATACTTAAAGAAGAGAGATTCTCTCCCCCATCTGCTGGCTTTTTAACTACGATTTCGTACACCAGTCTCGAGCTGTCGTTCCAGCAGATTTAAGACTTGCATGATTGGAACATTGATAACGATGTAATGCAGGTACTCCTGTGCGTGCAAACTGGTGGCTGTGCCCTGGTGATTAGAGAGGAGATGAAAACATTCAGTCCTCCTGCTGTCATTGACGTATTCATCCCTAGACGCAGCGGCTAACATCTCCCTGAAGATCCCTTTAAACAGTCAACACAGGGATTGAGTGGTACATGCAGGATGAAGAAAGCATTCTGCTCTTTGGATTTAACCTTGTGTGACCTTCAGCGCAGCCGTTTAACCCCTTGGGTGGCTGTTTTCTAGACTGCAGAGAGGGTAGACTAGTTCCCCTAAGGACTGATTTATTCACTGTCTCGTTGTATGACTGCCTGCCTGAGCAGGAATCAGAGCTGTAAAGGGGCGATTTTGCAAACGAGATGTCAGTATCTAGCTACCTGTTTAATAAACAAGGTATCCATGGAGGTGGAAAATATTTAATGAATATCTAATGAATAAAAATTCATTAGGTTTTGTCTTCTTGACCCCTACAACATAGCTTCTTCTCTAAAATTGTTTGGATTTACCTCATACAGCTGGCCAGGAATGTTTCATTGTTGTGTTATATTTGACTCGCTGTGCCAGTGCTCAGTACTGGCTGTATTTTCAGTGAAGCCAGATACTCCTTTTCTTTTTTTACTTTTCTTTTGGTGGTTGCAGTGCAGTAGGAGTTGGAGATCAATGACAAGCTCATCCAATGTTTTTTTTTGCTTCTCTGTAGGGGTCTGGCCATTTTGCCCTTTGGAGGAGCTGACTACTTTTGCCTTTGGACTGAGAGAATGAGGGAGCTCCTCTTCTGTCTCTGTATTGGGTGAGCTGCATGGCTGTAGCTTGCACTACAGAGATGTCATAAAGTACTGTATTTGGTGTTTGCCTTTATGCCATATGGGACAAGAGCTTCAGAAGGAATTTCCTGGGTAGTCCTATGGGGTTTTTCCTGATTTTTTTTTTTTTCCTGAAAGATGTCTTAGGTGGAGTACTTTAATCTGAAAACACATTGTAAATCACATTGCTCAGACAGCAGGGCCTGCAATTTTATGGCAAATTTTAGAAGTGGTCTCAGTTCAATTTAAAATGAGTTAGCTTCCGTCAAAGGAGGTTTTATATATCTTTGTTTACATGATCAAGTGGGTTAATCAGTAGAAGCTAGTTTGAAGAAGTGTTTCTCAAAACATCTGAGCTGTCTGCAAATAGGACAGTTCCGTAATATATAAGAAAATTAGAAATCAGAAAAGATTATAGAACTTCTTAGTTCTCCCAGAAGTTTGATACAGAATTCAAGATTTCTGTAGAATTCGTTAAGAAAGACGAACACAACATTGAACATATGAGGCCATCATTTTAGTCAACTGCATTTTAATACACTGATTTTAATACAAATATTCTCATGCTTAACTTAGACATACTCTCACAGACTTTACCAAATCAAATTCTGTAAAGCACATAGGTACTTGTTAGGGGTTGAGCCTCCGAGCAAAACTCAAGGTCCCTAACACTCCTTAAATCCCTTATTGATACAGGGGAAAGGGAAACAAAACTCAAATCTCGGAATATATGGATGGGAAACTGAAACAAACTTTTAATAAAAATGCTAAAATACTATCATATCACACAACTATATATTAAATGCAAAACAAGAAAACAATACAGTAAGAGTTAAAACACTGCAAAGGGAGGAAATGGGAAAAACTACAATCATGGCCGATTGGCCACAGGCCAGGAGATGACGTCACGCGAGGATGGTAGCTCAGAAGATGGCGTCTATCCAAAATGGCGGCAGGCCAAGTGATTAAAAGTTTTTAACAGCTTAGAGAAGTATTTTAACGAGTTCACAGGGAGACCTCTTTCCAGTGTCTGTAAAAGAAAAACTTCAAGGACACTCTGGACCGAAGTGGCTTCAGATAAAGGAGAAGCCCTCGCGGCCGGAACGCGAAGGGGGGTGAGCTTCCCCCGCATCCGAATCCAGCAGTAGGTTCTCGCCAAGTGAGAAATATCTCTTCTCTTACCCGATACAAGAGAGGGAGATGCTGACTGAGTCACCCAACAATTCACAACAGAGCTGGACACCGATAGACAGAAACAGTTCTGAGTTAGGCCCCGGGTGGGGGGGCAGGCCGCAGGCTTTTGGCCTGGACGGTAGCCAGCCCTCTTGCTGTGGCTCTTTCTCCGAAGCTGTCCGGTGTCCAAAGAGGAGGAGACTCCTCCTGGCTGCAGGTTTTAAGGAGTATCTGTCGGAAGAAATCTTTTGACCTGCACTTTTAGCCAATGGGATGCCGGGTTTATGGAACTTGTATGAAATAATCCCGGTACTCTATTGGGCACATTTCCAAAACAAGGAAGTCTTGGCTCAAACCGTGACAGTACTTTATTTATTGCTTTTACACTTCCTTTTAAAATTAGGCTACTATATAACATGCACAATGCCTATTGAATGCAAGTAAACACAGAAGTCCTGGTACTTCTACTGTTTTCAAGTAGCAAGATACATTTGCCTACACTAACACGAGAGCATAGGTTATATGCAATGAACAGACCCCCAACTTTTCTTCTACCTGAAGCCAGTGAAAGCAGAGTAAGTCTAGCATATAATGAGCTTAACTTCAAGTAAAGGAAAATCCAATGTATGGTTCCTGCTTCTCTTCTGCTGAAAGGGTGTGGTTATCTATTTCTTCTCCCACTCTTCTCATGCAAGATCATATCAGTTTCTGTGTTTCCATGTTCTGATTTCAGACTTGTTTTCTTTACAATGATGAGCCAGCCTAAGCACTCAGTCTGAGAAAACTGGTTAAATAAAGAACACAAATGCTTTCATCATGCTAAGCTGCAATCTGGTTATGCAGTCTCACAGTACCATAAAATGTATCCTCTCAGTATCTGGCTTAAATACCTTTAATGTGTCCTGTGATGATCACTGCGCCAAGGAATCATAGAATTACAAAATGGTTTGGGTTGGAAGGGACCCTAAAGACCACCGACTTCCAATCACCCTGCCATGGGCAAAGGCACCTTCCACTAGATCAGGTTTCTCAAAGTGTCATCCAACACGGCCTTGAACATTTCCAGAGATGGGACATCCACAGCTTCTCTGTGCAACCTGTTTCAGGGTTTCCACCCTCACAGTGAAGCATTTCTTCCTCACATCTGTTCTAAATCTGCTCTCCTTCAATTTAAAGCCATTATGCCTTTGTTCTATCAAGGAAAAATGAAGCAAGATTCAAAGTAGAAGTCCTTTGGTCACATTCCCAGCACAAGGCATCCTGAACATCATCATACTGGACCTTGTTCCCAAGCAGAGGCTGATGAATGTCTTGTTCTGAACCAAGTCTATCTGATCTGAACACCAAAGCAATGTGCACGGTTTTGGAGGTGGAACTGGCTTTTGTACCAGTGACATGCACCAAAATGATGGTTGGTTCAGGCTTTACCACAGACCATATGAAAGCGGCTCAAATCTGGATGTAGTTATAGGTAGAATATGCATGCACTTTTTTCACTGGCAAATAGACAGGAGGCTATGGGAACTATCAATCAGAAAGTTAACATTTAATCTGGGTTCAACACAAACATTTTATATGCCTTTGACTCCACCTTCCTCCCCAGTGGCAGTAATCCTTAAAAAAATAAAATTATGCCTTAAGAGCATGAAGCAGCTTGAGATATTATGAAATCTAGAATACAGCAGTAGGGTAAGCTCTTCAGTGTTTTGTGAAGACAAGGGATCTAATGCTTAAAGTGCTGACATAGATTGCAAAGCGCTTTAGTTTTTTTCCTCCTTTTTTCCCGCCCAATTTTGGCCAAGTCACTTGAATTTGGAGGTTAAATTTAAAACAGAAAGGGTGGCACTGCCCCACTTCATAGCGACAGAGGGGATGACATTTAGGATTTTTAGTATAAAAGTGGCAAAGGCAACCCCTAGACAGCTGAATGGTAAATTGACTAAATATCATTAATAAGCCCCAATAAACTAACAACTAGCCCATAAGCCAGTACCTTTGTGTCCTCTATATCAAATTCACCATGCATAATCCTTTCTTGTGCTGAACTCTGCAGATAAAGGAAGAATTCGTTAAAAATTATTTAGCGCTATTCATTACGGAAGACATACAGGGCTCCTGCTTGTCAGGAGAGGTTTCAAGAACCAGTCTGAACACTCTGGAATAAATATAAAAAATCCCTCCATTTAAAAGGAGGGGGAGAAAAAGAGAATATTTTTCTACTCTTCAGTAGGAGCTTTAAGAAACCAGTTTGATTTTCAATAGTGTCCCCATGAATAGAAGCCAGATGGTCTTTAAACCAGCATTTTCCCCACCATTTTAGGCATGAAAGCCACTACCCTGATGGAGCTGCAAAGAGGAGAGATAGGGAAGGCAGGATACAGGCAGCACACAAAGGAGAAATAAGAAATCCTTTAAACTGGAATGAAACACCGTGTTTGACAGCTAGAAAAGGGGGGAGTGTCAGGAAGGTAAAAGGGCAGGCTCCATAGGGGTAAGCAGAAATAATGGAGAGTAGCATAACAGGATGTGAAGGGGTTATAATGATCATGGTAGCCGAGCGTGTAATTTGCAGTGAATAATTGATCCAGTGCTTCTATCTTTTTTTTATTTTTTTTTTTTTACTGTTTCTCATCAAGAAGATCACAATTTTCTTGCATCTGTTCCGTCCTGATGATTCAGTGAGTGATTTCTGCAACTGAAGCTTTGTCTGTATATTGAACACAAGCAAAATTCGTTGTGAATATACAATATCAGAAATCCTACTTTGGTTTTGATGGAACACATAAATCACATGGTATTCTGTATTTTCTCTAATTAGAGAGTGTAACTCTAACAATTGCTGTGACATTTCTCCTAATTATGCATTCGGAATATGTTTTTCATGAATACTCTTTTAAAATGGACTTTGTCTCCAAATGCTTGTGACAGTAAAGTCATCAGCAAGAATATTACTGCAGTTTTTGACAATCAAGGGACTTAAAATTCCATAGTACTTCCTTGTTAAAAGGGAATTGATGACATGAGAGACCAGCCCAAATTCCAGCATATTTAATTACTCTCCCCACTTGAAAATATCTGATACAGTCTTCATTAAACGAAATAGGTCTCCAAGCCTCTGCTTGCCTCTCACTGTAGAGACACTGGTGTATGTGTAACCGAAAGTAAATGTGCAGATTTCTCAGATACGAGATGGGATGAAAACACCTCCAAACCAGAAAGTCCCAGCTGCCTGTCATGGAAGCTAGAGGGAGAATTATGTGCTCAATAACTAAGTAAATGTTTGCTTGGAATGTCAGGAAGACAATCTCAAGGCACTATGCTGGAGGAATTAGGAAAAAAATAATAATTATGACTCTGGTCTCATTTCATGACAGAATCGTAAAATTCCAGAGGGTAGAGTTCAGTCTAGTGAGACCCACAGAAAGGACAGGAAAGTAATTAATATACAAGCAACATCCTTCAGAGACAGAAATAACAGAAAGCACGGAAGAGGGATGGTGACAGGAGGCTGGAGCAAGGAAGTCTTACCCTTGGTAAGAGGCTCAGGTTAGAGAATACATAAGTAAACTAGACTAACATGAATCCATAAGCCCTGATACAGTGCACCCACAAGCACTGAGGGACCTGGATTGTACCATTGTGAGGTGTCTTGATAATCATTGAATGATCATGGCAATTGGGAGAGATGCCTGAGGATTGTGGAAAAAGAAAGCTCACTCCTGTCTTCAAAAAGGGTGAGAAGGAGGGTCCGCAGAATTGCAGGCTGGTCAGCCTGTACTCCTTGGGAAGGTGATGGATTAGCTAATCCTGGAAAACATTTCCAGGCACGTGAAGGACAAGAAACACAACAGGAATGGTCAGCATGGATACGTCAATGGGGAAGCATGTTTGACAAATGCAATAATCTTATGTGGTGAAATGATTGGCTTGGTAGATGAGGGAAGAGCAGTGGACACTGACTGCCTGTCGACACTATCTACCATGACTACCATAAGGCTTTGAAAATTGTTTCCCATAGGATCCTCACAGAGAAGCCAATGAATCGTGAGCTAGATGAACAGCCAATGAGGTGGATTGAACGGGGCCTAGAGGATCATAGTCAGTGGCACAATGCCTAGTTAGAAGTCAGTCACTAGCAGTGTTTTCCAGGGGTAGATCTTCATTATTTATCTAGATGGAGGGGCAGAAACCTCACAAAACTCATACATCAGAGGGATCTTCAGCCATCCAGCAGGACCTCAACAGGCTGGAGAAGTAGGCTAAAATGAATCTCATGAAGTTTCAGCAAAGGAAATTGCACAATCTTGCATCTAGGCAGGAATAACCTTATGCACCATCCCTCCCTGAGTGGAGGCTTGCACAAGGTGACATCCAGAGGATCCTTCTAACCTCAGCCTTTCAGGGATCTGTGCCTGGGGCTCCCACAGTGCTGCAATGGGCAAGTCCTTCTCTGACAAATCAGAGCACTCTTTCTGCACCAAGGATATCACCAGGTTTCCAGCCCCTGCATTCTGCTGTACTGACCATTGCTGGGCCTTTGTGCTCAGGGCCACCAGCTTGTCATTACAGCACCTGTCCAGACTGAGGTTAAGACCACAAGAAGATGGAAAGCACCCTACAAAGCAGGCTTTTCCCCCTTTGGGGTGCCTGCCTCCCTGGCTGTTGAGGGTCAGCGTCAGTGATCCCTCTGACGTCATCGGCTAGCAGTGGTGACTGCGTTGACCTTACTGCTCCTCAGCACCCATGCAGGATCTTCCTGTGACATTTGGTGCTGTATTTCTGTGAGTTCACACATTCTATATGCAAGCTCCAACAGGACTCTGGTCTTCCACTTGGGTGCCTTTGAGGAGGGTCTTGGCTGATGGGGTGCTGCAGTCCTGCATGGTGGCTGTCTCAGGTCTGTGGGCATGAGATGCTGCCGTTGCCTCTCTGAAGCCTCTCAGCCGGTTCCTGAGCCTTCCTTGAGTACTTCCTGCAGGTACCTTGTGTTAGTTCAACCTGTGTTTGTTGTGTGGGAGAGAGCACAGGGCTCTGGGGGGTCTTGGGCTAGGGACAATCTACCTGGGAGAGTCGAGGCAGCCCTTGAGGCTGGCTGGCCCTCCATGCTGAAACTGCTACTGGCACTATTTTCCAGCCCTGAAGGTGGCCCTGTGTGAGGCCCTTACCCCCCTTCTGCCACCACTTTCTTTTGCTTGCATCGCTGTCATGTGCATAGTGCGACTCAAGCTCAGGTACTTTGCACATCTTCCTTGGCAGAAGGTGGCATCGGGCACCCAAGAGGCCCTGGAGCAGAGTGACTCTGCAGTGAGGGCCGTCCCCAGGCAGATGCAGCAGGCAGGGCAGTTGGAAGCAGCGGCAGATGCCCGGTGCCCCATCTGCCTGTGCAGCCTGCATTTCCACTTGCTTCCCCCACTTCTGCTTTGGCTACATCCAGGAGTGGACCAGGAGAAACGTTGCACTCCCGCTCTGCAGGCTGCTGATCTGCACACAGTGAGGGTGCACAGCAACTACTGGGAGTATGCCGTTGACTTGTCTCCCTGCTGGCAGAGGAACGTGGCCAGGAATGGGATGCAGAGCAGATCCCTGCAGTGGCACTATCACGTGTTTCGAGGGCTCAGCAGCAGCAGCCCCGCAGTGGGAAATGGGGTCCTGAGGGGAGGGACTGAACAGCAAGGGGGGAGTGCAGCTCCAGGCCCTGGCACCAGGGTAGGCTGTTCCAAGCCCCTTGACCAGCAGATGGGCTGCAGGTGCTGAAAACCTTCTCGTTCAAGGCCCATGAGAGCTGTGTCCCTGCTGGATTCTTCTGCTGGTGCCTCCGCATGCCAGTCTCTTCCACCCGGAGTAGCCCAGCTCCCCTCCATCCCAAAGCCGGGCATGTGCCAAAGCAGCTCTGCAGAAGCAGCCTCAGAGCCCTCATGAACAGACAGCTACACAGCCCTGGAGGCGTTGACCTCATGCATGCAGCTTGCAAGGCCCTTGTGCAGCATTTCTGCAGCACAACTTTACAGCTCTGCAGAAAAGGCATGGGGGTCCTGATGGACACCCAGTTGTGACAGCAATGTGCCTTTGTGCCAAAAAAGGCTCACAGTATCATGGACTGCACAGGGAGGGCTGTTGGACTGAAGGTTGAGGGATGTAATCCTTCCCTCTGCTCAGCACTGTTGAGATGGCACCTGAAGTACTTCTGTGGGAGGACACGCTAAGGTTAGAGGGACAGAGAGCCTGTGAGAGCCCTCAGCCTGTTGCTCTGAGACGTGCAGGGTACACTGGAGTCACTGGGTAAGTACTTCAAAGGAATTAAGGTGTGTTCCTCTAGAAGGTGACATGGTTGACAGCGTAGAAGACCCAGTGGGCTGTAGTTTCCTAGATCAATGAACATTTTTGCCCTTCTTCAAAGTGGTTTTGATGTATGTCCTTTCCAATTTTCAGAAACCTGCCCTGAACACCATAACCTTTTGAAAATGCTGTAAAACTACTTTTTCAAGCTTTCCCAGGACCTCCAGTTGTGTCCCATCTGCTTCCATGGGTCTGTGTATGTCAAATTTGCCTAAGTGATTCCCAGCTTGATCTTTCTGTACGGTGTAGAGAATTACAATCCTTTAAACTCGGCTGCTAGGCATGGCATCTGGAAACCTGAAGAGCAGGCTGTACCACTAAAGACTGAGCAAAGAAAGGTGCTGTCCTTCTTCCATGTCATTTGCCACTAGGTTGCTGATCTCATACAGCAATGGACACAAATTTTCTGTAGTCGTTTCTTTTGCTGCTAATGTGCAAATCGAAGTCTTTTTTGTCTTTTTGCGTTTCATATCCATTATCAATTTCAACTTCCGGAGAATTTTTAACTCCTTCATTTTTTCACTGCATGAGTAGGCAAAATTTCTATATTCCTTCTGGTGGCCTGTAGTGGTTTTCATCTTCTACCCACTTGGTTGAACTCAGTCAACCACGTCATCCTCTTTCCAGAGCTGCTCAACATCCTTTGCATTGGAATAGACCTTTCTTTCGCTCCAGTTTTGTCCTTGATGAGCTATCCCATACCCTTCTGCCCTTCAGGGCAGCATCCCATGAGATCTCACAACCAGTTCCCTGAACAAGCCAAAGTCTGCTCTCCTGAAGGTAAAAGTCATTCATTATTCTGTTACTTGTTTTCCTCACTTCCCTCGGGATCTTTTCCTCCATTATTTCATCTCAGTGAAGTTATGCACAAACACAAAAATGAGATCTGAGGCTAGGTGCAGAGCTGGCCATATGACCTTGTCTGGTGGGAGGAAGTTTTTGGAAATTAAGTACACGCCTAACACTGGTAAAAACCATACAACATTTGCTGACAGAGTTTGATGAATATTACTTCCCCCAACAAAATAAGGCCATAGCACTAACTTATTTCTGTTACTATTTTTAACTTGAAAAAATATGAAGGCAAACCAAATATTCATCATCCAGAGCTTAGAATTTAGGTATCCACAAGTAACTCAAGAAGTATTTAAGATTACCACACTAAAAACTATGTTATTTATTCAATACAATTTAAGCCATTTCGAAGATGGTTTAGAAAGGAAGAAATAGATCTAACCTTGGTGAAAGGCCTGCAGATAAGAAAAGGGAGATATGTATACCGTAAGGCAGGTGTGCCAAGTCTCACCTGCAGAGAAGTAAGGCTCATCTAATTGCATCCTGTCTCTCTCTCCCTCTCCTAGAGAGGTGTGTATTTCACTCATTTTCAGCACAGCATCAGAACCTTCCTTCTGGTCCATGACCATCACATTCCAGATGTGGCTGGACAGTAGCAACCTCACCTGGGATCAGGTGATGCCTGTGTCTAGTTGCTAAGGTCACAAGGCGGGAGAGAGGACATAGCTGGCTATGCCATCCAGTACTTCAATGCATCCCATATGGCCAACCTCATTTATTAAGAGGCAATTTACCAGAGAGACAACTTTCCCAGAACTGTGGGATTTATAGAGCTTTCTTCTCTACAGGTTCTCTACTGTCTGTAAAGATGTGAGTCATATTCAGCAGCATTTCTATAGGGTTATTGTGATTTCTATCCAGACATTTATTTTCTGTGAAATTCTAGGAATTGATTTTTAGGCCTGGCTTTCCTTATCAAATTTACTTGAAAGTGGTAAGCCAAAGGTTTTGGCAGGAACATGGGGAGAACATCATATAAGTATAGGAATCGTAATTGCAAATACCTTCTTTCTTAAGGAGACAATTTTATACGTATTTTTAAAAATTAAAAAAGAAATTAAATATAACCAGACCATGGAGTAACAAAAGCATCATAGAAGAGGCAGGTACTTGGAGATGTAACATTATCACATGCAAAGCTTTTCAGAATTTACAAAGAAAAGAACTGTTAGACATATTTGCAATGGTTTGCATTTGATTCTTCATTACCCATGCAGCCACCCGCTATATAATCCCAGTGATGTAGGTAAGTAAGCATGTTGGAATGGAACAATGCAGCCAAATGTTGCAAATACTAACAGAATTCTGAGGCAATATTAACTAATTAATATCTTGGTGGTAAAAATAATATCTAAGATACAGCTTTCAGTCATGATAATCCAGTATACTTATTCTCCCGAGATACAGGGCAAAGCAAGGCAAGCCAGAGAACAGAAGCCTGTAGCACATCACACTACCTTGTGTGAGGAAGGCCGTCACCATGAGTTGTACATGGTAATTTCAGAGAATGTCAGGACAAATTCCCCGAGAGAGAGAGAAATTTATAAGGGAAGACTAAGTCGGAGTAGATTTGCATGAGCTACCTATAAGATGGTTGAAATAGAGAGCTCCAGCGAGGACCTCTATGGAGTAAATCGATGACCTGACATCAGCTGATGACCTCAGAACAAAGAGGCTAATACATGTGAAATTTGCAGCAACATTTTAAAGTGGGGCGGGGTGGGGGTGCAGGGCTGGGCATGTAGGGAGGGGATGGGGGTCGGGGAAGTGAATGAGAATCCATAATGATCCCAAACCAATTCAGGCCATGAAATCCATTAATAGCTTATTAATATTTACAACATGGCACCTATTGTTTTCCAAGACAAAAGAACGCAACACTTGAGATATTTGTATGCAAAGGAGCCATACACAACCCATAAAACCACCTGATAAATTTTGCCACAATTTTAGAGTTCTGATTAAGAAGTGTTTCAAGATTTACTGATATGTGCACTAGAACAGCACCTCCTGAAGTTGAAGACTGGTGACACTTCCTGTGTTGAATATATGTCTACCAAGTTGATCGTGCTAGTCATTAAGTAAGCATTCCAGTTTGACTCTGAAAAATGGAGACTACTGAAGTAATATAAAGATTCTGGGATATGAAGGCAGTCCACTAATTATATACAGAGTTTACCAGCTGTCTTTTTACAATTTGTGCACACACTAGTAGAGGGATCCTATTTGGTTGCAGAAAAGGTAAGTTCAAATGAAGTCAAGAAGTTTGTCTCTTAACTATTATGTAGACTGACATAATTTATATAATTTTCTTGCAATAGTCCTTACCGCAAAGATTCACTCTACATTAATAGACAGGGAATTACACCATTTTATTACTCAGCATGTTGTAAAAGATAAAATGTTTCTTCCGTTTACTCTAAGCTTGCCTAGTTTCTGGAAAAAATCCCCAAACTTCAAAGCTGGAACCAATCAGTGAAAATTACTGGATTTGAAGTGCTACAGGATATATTCTACCTTTGCAAGCACATTGCTTTTGCCTTTGTGTTTGATTTGTTCTTGTAGTAGGCCAGAAGTCCATGCCACCCACAGGAGTACTAAACCTTGTGAAGGAGTATTGTGTGACTTAACTGTATATTCAATTTACTTACTACAGCAAATGTAATTTTCAAAGCAAAGTAGAATAAACAGACTGGTGAATTTCCCCCTCCTTTTCAAATGATAGAAATGGGAGGAGACATGTGAGGTCCTAAACTTCTCTACTATGGAAAATAGCATATAGTATGAACTCTTTCACTTTCCATATTAAAATAAATCAGGATTTTTTGCTCCCAGGTCTCTGGTTGGTAGGTTTGTACAGAACATAGTTTCTCTAATGAATGAGAATATTCTTCCACCTTCTAGTTTAAATTTGTTTTCAACAATTTATACCAATTTTCTTTTGTGCAAACATTCCGGGTTAGCATAAATAGGCCCTTTCCCTTCCTCATGTTGCTATTAAAACTTCCCTGATGTTATTTTCGACAGCATTCAAATCATAGAATCATAGAAACATGTAGATTGGAAAAGACCTTTAAGATCATCAAGTCCAACCATTGACCCATCACTGCCAAGTCCACCACTAAACCATGTCCCTTAGCACTACATTTACATGTCTTTTAAATACCTCCAGGGATGGGGACTCCACCACTGCCCCAGGCAGCCTGTTCCAACGTTTTACAACCCTTCCAACCTAAACCTTTCCCTGGCCCATCTTGAGGCTGATTCTTCTTGTTCTATCACGTGTAACTTGGGAGAAGAGACTGTCACAGTTTGAAATTAGAAAGCTGGAACTTCCGAAAGGTTTTTTCCTAACGTGACTTTCTGCAGCTTCGGGGGGAATGTGAACCCACCCGAAGGCTACACAAAGGAGTTAAAGTGGTTCACTGGGCACGTTCAGGCTTGTTTAGGAAAAGAAAACAAGTGAAATACAGGTTTTAAATTAAAGGGGCGGAACAGAATCAGTTTAATGCTTAAAGTAATTAAAACCAAAAATCAATCATTTGAAGTCAAACAGAACTGATGATAAGAGAGTGAGATAAGAGAGAGGTTAATAAATACATAAATAGATATATACAGAAAAGTACAATCTCTTCCTCCCCTGGCCCTGCGTTGAATCCACATCCCCACTTAACAAACAAAAACCCGGCCGCATGGCTGGTGCCTGGGGCGTGGGGTGGAGGGGTGGGTGTGTTGAGGAGAGCCGCAGTGTCTTTAACCTCCAAGGTTCCAGTCCAGAAATGAACTGTCCAGGCAAATTTCATAACAGAGTCTTTCCGTTTCACCTCTCATAGAAGACAACTCTATCTCTTCTTCTCCACTTCTGTGGGCAGGGGTGGTTTTGTGTCTCATGGGCGACGACCCAGCACAGTGCCTGCCCTGGCACGACGGCTTCCATCACTGGCTTACAGGGACGGTCCTTCCTCTCGTCCCTCAGCGGTGGATCTCTCGATGTGGGGGCGGGACGCCTTGCGTGCCCCTTTCTACACCCTTGAGGAAATGGGAAATTCATCTGTGCAAGTCTTTTACTGCCACTGGAGGAAACTGCGTTGCTCTCTCTCACTGATAGAAATGTCTCTGTGTCCTGTGCTGAACTCAAATGTGTGCTCCAAGGGTGTGTCAAATAACTCGGCTTTTTATATGCTTAGTCGCTGGGTCGCTTGATTGATAGGTCTCGGCTCCAATAAGAAACAGAGACGGTTGGCATGTTTTCTTCCAAAAGTTGCAAGAAAGTTTTTGGTGCGAAAGGAAGAGAAGGAGACAGAGGTCTCAGCCCCACCGGTGCCATCTTAACCCATTACAGAGACTGACACCCACCTCATTACAACCTCCTTTCAGGTAGTTGTAGGTCTCCCCTGAGCCTCCTTTTCTCCAATTTTCCTCAGCCACTCCTCATCAGACTTGCGCTCTAGACCCTTCACCAGCTTCATTGCCTTTTTCTAGAGATGCCTCAGAACTTCAGTGTCTTTCTTGTAGTGAGGGTCCCAAAACTGAACTCAATATTGGGGGTGTGGCCTCACCAGTGCTGAGTACAGGGGGACAATGACTTCCCTGTTCCTGCTGGCCACACTATTGCTAGCACAAGCCAGGATGCTGTTGGCCACCTTGGCTCATATCAGCTACTGTCAACCAACACTTCCAAGGTCCTTTTTCACCAGGCACTTTTCCTGCCACTCTTCCTCAAGCCTGTGGCTTTTCATGAGGCTGTTGTGACCCAAGGGCAGAACCAAGCACTTGGCGTTGTTGAACCTCAGATCATTGGCCTCGGACCACCGATCTAGCCTGTCCAGATCCCTCTGTAGGGCCTACCAACCCTCCAGTACATCAACAGTCTTACCTAACTCAGTGTCATCTGCAAACTCACTGAGGGTGCACTCAATCCCCTCATCCAGATCCTTGATAAAGATATTAAAGAGAACAGGCCCCAGTACCAAGCCCTAGGGAATACCACTTGTGACCAGCCACCAATTGGATTGAACTCCATTCAACACCACTCTTTGGGCCCAGCCATCCAGCCAGTTCTGTTCTCAGTGAAGAGTGCACTCATCCAAGCCATGAGCAGCCAGTTTCTGCAGAAGAATGTTGAGGGAAACACTGTCAAAAGCTTTACTAAAGTCTACGTAGACAACATCCACAGCCCTTCCCTCACCCACAAGTGGGTCACCTTGTCATAGAAAGAGCTCTGGTTAGTCAAGCAGGACCTGCCTTTCCTAACCCCGTGCTGACTGGTCCTGATCATCTGCTTGTCCTGTACATGCTGTGTGACAGCACTCAAGATGATCTGCTCCACAACCTTCCTGGCACTGATGGCAGACTGACAGGCTTGTAGTTCCCTGGATCTTCCTTAGATTGACATTACATTTGCTAACTTCCAGTCAACTGGGTACTCCCGAGTTAGTCAGGATAAATTATGAATGATAAATGATAGAAGGTGGCTTGGAGAGCACTTATGCCACCTCCCCAGTACCCTTGGGTGCACCCCATCTGGCCCCATAGACTCAAATGTGTCTAAGTGGTGTAGCAGGTCACTAATTACTTTCCCTTGGATTATGGGGGGTTCATTCCACTTCCTGTCCCTGTCTTCCAGCTCAAGGACCTGGGCACTCACAGAACAACCGGTCTTACTATTAAATACTGAAGGCATTCAGTACCTCAGCCTTTTCCTTGTCCTTTGTCACTATGTTTCCCCCATATCCAGTAAAGTATGGAGATTCTCCTTGGCCCTACCTTTGTTGTTAATTTGTATTTACAGAAACATTTTTTTATTGCCTTTTACAACAGTAGCCAGATTAACTGGTAGCTAGGTTTTGGCCTTTCAATTTTCTCCCTGCATAGCCTCATGATTTGTCCTTGTAGTCTTCCTGATTGCCCTGCACCCTTTTCCAAAGGTTGTGAACTCTCTTTTTTTCCTGAGTTCCAGACAAAGCTCTCTATTCAGCCAGGCTAGTCTTCTTCCCCGTCAGCTTGTCTGATGGCCTGATCTTGTGTTTTCTTGGGTTTGTACCTGGGTGTTTTTTGGTAGCAAGGGAGGGGCTACTGGCATGTCCCCTGTAAGAAGATTTGAGAATCTCCCCTAGCTCCAAGTCAGCCCTGCCACTGGCCAAGGCTGAGCCAATCTGCACTCCTGCACTAAACATATTTAAGAGGGGAAAAACTGTAGGGCAAGTTCCTTTGGGTTTGGGGGTTATTTGGGTTTGGAGAGGAGTAGGACAGAGAGAGAGAGCTAGAATCAGAAGCGAGAGACAACCACATGGACACCCAGATCAGTGAGGAAGGAGGCAGGGAGGTATGCCAGAGCAGCCATTCCGCTTCAGCCAATGATGAAGTGGCAAGCTGAGCCCTTGCAGCCCTCAGAGATCAACGATGGAGAAGAGTGCCATCTACAGCTCATGCAGCAGGACTCTATCCCAAAGGACACTGTGACTCAGAGTGGGGCTTGCGCTGGAGTGGTTCATCACCTGGAGAACCACAGTCTGTGAAAGGAACCCACACTAGTGAGAGAAGTTTGTGGGGGATGATATCCTGTGGAAGGGACATATTAATGCAGAGGAGAACTGTGACGAGTTTTTCCCCTGAGGAGGAAGGAGCAGCAGGAATGACTTGGAACTGACTGGGACTGATGGCAAACACATTCCCTGCCCACCTGCACTGTTGCGGGGGAAGAGGTAGCAGAGCTGGGCCCAAGAATAAGGGACAGAGGGGGCAAAGGTGTATATATTTAAGAGGTGGTTGTATTTATCACTGTTCTACTCTGATTCAATTCTCTTTCACGGGCACCCCCTTGCCGTGGGGAAAGAGCTTGCGTGCCCTTGTGAAGTTGAGAGCTATGCTGGTGGTGGCATATGCCTCCGGTAGGGTCTCCCAAGCCAGACAGGTCTCAACTGAAGGGTCAGACAAAGTGTGTCCACGGGCAGGATGGGCTCACTAGCCTTCGGGCAACCATCCTAGGAGAAGGACAACTCTAACTCCAAACCTGGGCAGATGGAGCTCGTTTAGCCCTGTAAGGCCATCCATCTAAGAGAAGGATAGTCTAACCAAACCTACGACCTGAGGACTTTGCTGTCACCGTCCAAGCTCGCTAGGTCCTGGCAGATGAACCTCAGGTGTAAAGGGTGGGGCCAGTCTCGCGCACGCTGCGCCTCACCTAAAAAATCCACCGCACAGGCTTGAAGGGTGTACTCACGTTTAAAGCCCTTCCCAAATCTTCGTACGCAAAGCCAAGCCATGGCAACTCTGATTCAATTAGTGGTGGTTTTTGTTTAAATTAAATGGATTTTGTTTCCCCAGCTGAGTCTGCCTTTCACCCGTGACCATAACTGGTGAGTGTTCTCTCCCTATCCTTATCTTGACCCTCAAGCCTTTTGTTACATTTTTCCTCCCCATCCTACCAGAGGGAGGTAGGAGTGAGCAAGTGGCTGAGTCATGCTTTGTTGCCATCTGGATGGGCTTAAATCATGACATGCACCTTTAATAGGACCTTCTTGAAGAATGTTCAGCCTTGCTGGAGTCCTTTGCCATTCAGGTCTGCCTTGTAATGGACTCTGTCAACCAGGCTCCTAAGCAGTGCAAAGTCTGCCCTCGGAAGTCAGAGGCAGGAGTTCTGCTGACCCCCGTCCTTCTTTGATACTGCAAACTCTATAATTTCATGATCTGCTGCCATCTGGTGTTGGGTGGCAGTGTGTTCCCACTGGAGATCTGACTGGGCAGCTGCATCAGTCGTGGTGGGTGCAGAGCTTGGAGAAGCCATGGCTTTCTGCCTGGTGGATACCATTTCTCCCTGGTAGAGCTGGCAGAGCTCCAGTGCCTTCCCTGCATGAACTGCCATGAAAATTGCCATGCCACGTTCTGTTTGCCCACTCTGTTTGCAGCACTCCCCAAGCCGTTTTTTATAGGCATGCAGGTGGCAACTGTGGCTCTGGCATCATCCACATCTCATTGGTGTCTCCCACAAGAGCTGCTGTCTTCTGCTGGGTTTCTCTGTGGCCCTGACATTTTCCTGCCTCAGGAAACCCCACTGTGCTCCAGGATCTGCCGCTCCACTGCAGACCGGGCTGTTACCAGAGCAGGTCCCCTTAGTGACTGACAGCTCAGTCCTGTCACACCATGTTTAAATATCCCACCATTTCTCTGGCAATGGCCAAGCCTCATGAGTGTCTCCTGCAAGAGGTGGCAGCTCCTGGCGGGTCTCTCCACAGCCCGAGCGTTTCCCTAGCTGAGGAAACCACCTGAGCAGCTCCCTTCCACACCTGCTTCTATCTTACCCCTTTCGTTTTGAAAGGATCAACACACCAGGCCTTCAAGATTGCTAAGAAATGTTCTCCATTCCCTTGATCTTCTAAATAGCCCTTTTCTGCATTTGTTCCACTTCATGTTTTATATCTGGCATTTTGTAGTTCATTTATATTTAAACTTTATATGGAATTGTCAAATACACGTATGAGTTTCTTGTTCCTGCACTTAAATGAGAGAATAATGTTGGAGGTTAGAAAATAGTCCATTGGTAGCATTCATGATCTTTTTGATCTCAGCTTGTGACAAGCTGTAATTTTCGGGACAGGTTTTTTTGTTATGGCAGTATTTTAATTTGCTTTAAAATGTAGAGAAATTATATGCTAGTTATAAGACACACAGGGATGACCTCTGCAGACTGACATTCAAGTGCATATTTGCCTATAAATTCGGAATGGAAATTTGGTGACTGAACAATCCCAGTCCTCTCCCTTTCTCCCAAACCACCTCTAGTATCAGTGACTTTTATCCTCTTATTTGAAAGTACTGCTAGGTGTATTGCTGTTCTTCTAAATAAGCATAAGACTTGTTACCAGATCCAGTAAATGTGGCATGGACAATGCTATGACTTACCAACCTTCCACATGCACGGATAGTATAGGACTACCAGTGAGAAAGAACCAAACAGGAACTTCCACCAGGTTGAATAGAGTGTTATATGAAGGGAGGAACATTACTGTCAAGAAATTACAACCTCATCATTGACATAAATGTTGACAGCACCATTTTCACTGATAGCAGTATCGCAGCAGGTGATTATAATTCACACAGAACTGCCCAAAGAGTGGTGATTTAGATGAAATGCTTCCAAATATGAAAAAATTTTGAAAGGAAAACTGCAGATGACAAAGATTTCATCAGGTCACCGCTGAGATGGAGCACACTTTCTCCTCTGTTCTCAGGAGCATCCTGCCTTTAGAGATGAACTAATCATAATGAAATCTCTTTCTCCATCCATTCATTTCTTGATGGCAGTGGCAAACATGATAGTAGAGCATGATGAATCCTGAGTGGTGGTTGTGGCAAAAAATGTCATGTTTCACATACGTTTCTACAAAGCTTTGAAGACCTTGGGGCCAAATCTGTGACCTGAATTAAGCCAGTAAAGAGATTTGAGGAATTAGCATGGCCTATAATTTCTGAATGCAACATTTGGAGTTTTTCAGTCTGATAAAGAGTAAATGGATGTGTCAAAGAGTAAGAATTTATTTCAGAGTAGAATTTTCAAGGTGGAGTTTTTTATCTTTGAGGTTTACACTCCCCCACCCACACCCCACACCATTCTTTCCTTTTTCATACATTTTCACAACTCTGTCTGTATCAAGCGGTCTCATCCATAGACTAAAACCAATAAAGAGTAACATGTTTATGTCTAGCGTAAATAAGCAATAAAGCAAACAGGGATCACTCCGGCCTGTAATCCCTGAGGACAAATGAAGCAGATGTTTAAGAGCATGCAAAAATGCTGCTAAGGGAGTGAGAAGAACATTGAGCTGAAACGGTGTAGGAAGGTGTGGCAGTCATAGTGATACTGCTGTATCAGTGATACTTTTATGATGTCAGTTAATGAATTTTTGTAGGGAGAAGCAATATCTCTTAACAAACTTTCTAATATAATTGCAAGAAAACAACACTTTTTGATGATGGATTTTTTTTTTTTTCCCCCGAAATTGGGGATGGAAAATGTACTTTGGAAATCTAAATGGAATTCAATAGAAAAGGAAGTTGACATCTGTGAGGGGGGAAAAAAAAAATGTAAGATGATAAAAACCTACAAGCCAAAGAGGTACACCAGGCACAGTGATTTTCCTGCTCTGAAAAATTTATGAACAGTTTCTTTAAAACTACAAGTGGTGAATTACTCTCTGAGTCACAGACCAGCAGATAGCTCCATTGAAAATAAGCCTATGGTGAGACATTGAGTATTCACAGGTGTGCAGAAGTCCAGTTTTGAGAGTAGATTAACATGACTGTTACTGCTTGGTATTTGCTCTAGAAAGTAACAAGCCTGTATAGTTTGTGAGGATGAAGCATAGAATACACAGCTGAAGAATTATGTTATAATGAGCATTTCCTGACATTTTGATGTATATGTCCCATAAAAAGAATTGTTCTTGACAACGACCAATAGACTTAATCTGGTGATACCAGGAAGGTAAAGTTTGACCACTGGCCCTATGGCTTATATACCAATGACTTCACATGTATAGTCAACAGAAATGAAAAATTTTCTGGAAAGATCAATGGAAGACTCCACTAAAATTTTTCAGAAGTGCAACTAAATCTGGTTTTGTTTAAAGGAGAGTATTTGGTAGCATTCCTCACTTCAGTTTTTAATAAAGGAAGAATTTGTTTTTCATTGTACTTTAGCTAAACAGAGAACCTCTAAAATGTAAAAATTGCAAGAAAGACAATAATGCATGAACGCAGGACTGTTCCCACCACAAAGGAGTTTCAGCTGATCATATTCCATGGGATGATCATCCTGAACGCAATCTCTTTCTAATATTAGTGTAGCTAGGAGTAAACCAAGAAAAACTTTGAGGCTTGATTTTAAAGATTGAGTTGAAATGGCTCATACATAGTAAAGATAACAAGCCTGGAAGATTATGCGATAGATTTAGTATTACTGTGTACTTTTCAGCCCCTTTTCAAAATCTTACCTTCTTTCGTTTGTTGAAAAATACCACTATTTTTGTGTCACATGTGCTTCCATTGTGTTAATTTGCAAACACCTGGTAGATTTAACTGTAGCTAAAAATCAGAAGTTTAGAGCTGATTATCAGTAGCTTGCAAAATAGTCCTCATATATATCTATTTTTGAATTTGTATACAGAAACCTCCTACTCTGTTAAATATAGACTGATCAAATATTTAATACTCATAATACTCAAAGATTTAAAATTTTAACTATCCATAAAGGTATCCTGAAGTCATTAACAAGTACACTCACTGGGATATTTTCCTCTGATCTGAAAAGTGGAAGAACAGCTCTGAGACCAAAAGGCAGGTTTATATTCAAGTTATAACTGGACAATACTTATGATTAGGTCCCTGCTTTTATCCTCAAAGTTCAGATGTCCCTGGAACAGTATTAAAAAATTATCTGACACTTTTATCATGAAGATCTTTCTGTAACATATACAACCAAATTTGATCTTTTCTATTTTGCAGTATTTTATGAAATGTTACTTCATTGTATTCAGTATCCTTCATTTCTGCTTGCACAAATTTTAACAGGTTTATGATCTCATCTTCTAATCTGCCTGGGCTGAGGGCCTTAAGTAATTCCCTCTATATTCTCTGGTCATGGCAGAGACTAAGTCCACTCTTTACGTAACAATTTTTAGCCTACTCAGAGTAATGTTGCTAAAAAAAGCCATGTCTAATCAACTTTCCTGCCCATGTTCTTAATCACCCATATAATCCGTTCTTTATTGACCAGAGATGAGATATTTGAGAAACTCGCCTGTATTCCAAGATTTGGCCTTCAATTTTTCTTAGAAAAGAAACATTTTCCATTTTTCACTGCAGGCCTTTAAAAAAGTAGAGAAGTATTTAACAAATCTAGTCACCTTTTTTTCTTCTTTGAGGTAAAAAAGGAATGCCAAAAGAATACATTTTGAATCCTTGTGAATGTGCTTCCTATATTTTAAAACCATTGCTTTTCTAGCAGGCTGCTTTTGGGAAGCTAGAGAGCAATGCAGAGGTTTAAGAGCAGCATAGGAGATTGTGAAGAGCTTTCTGGAGTGTAAATGTTGCAGGGCAGGAAGTTTTTTAAAGATCCAGGTTTAGAGGCAAAGGGACAAAGCAAAATAAATTCAAAAAGTGAAAAAAAAAGAAGAAGAAAGAGGGGAGGGAAACAAGAGAAAAGGAGAAGAAATTGAGAGGTTTAGAGGAAATAAGGGGAATATGAAGGAGGAATAAGAAGGAATTAGAGTGCTACTCTTTAACCCCATAATACTCTATTACCATTGCTAAGAGCAGACCATGGACTCTGCTACGAGTTCAAAAGGCCTCAGGTCGGTGGCTAGTCAGGCTTGTGCTGGCTGAACTTTTCTTGACCTGTCTGCAGCTTTGTTTCATTTAGTTTAGTTGTTAACTGCAATTCTTCACACAGTGACCGTGTGTGTTGGGTTTGTGTCTGGTGGGAGTTTGGCAGCAAGGAGGAGCTATAGGCATGGCTTCTGTAAGGAGCTTCTAGATGCAGTTCTGGCTCCAAGTCAGACCCACCTCAGGCCAGGGCTGAGCCAATCAACACCGGGTAGAAGAAGAGTGTGAGTCCTCTTCCTCCTGAGGAGGAATGTGTGGTGGTTTAATGTAGTAATGAAATGGAGGATAATGTGTGCTGAAGTGACCACAACACCCACTCCCTGTCCACCTGCACTGTGGACAGGGGACAAGGCAGAGAATTCAGGGGCAGAGTTGAGCCCAGGAATAAGGGAGGAGTGGGGAGAAGGTGGTTTTAAGATTTGATTTTATTTCTTATTATTCCACTCTGACTTGATTGGTAAATTGGTGGTTTAGTTGTTTAACTTAAGTTGGTTTTGTTTCCCCAAGTCGAGGCTGTGTTTTGCCCATGACCAGAGTTGGTGAGTGAGTCCTCCCTGTCCTTTGCCTCAACCCTTGAGCCTTTGGTTGTGCTTTCTCCTCCAATCCCACCGGTGTTTAGTTGGTGGCTGGGTGGTCCCAAGCAACACCACTGTGACTGGTTTACCTTTGTGTGTCTGTGTGAGATACAACCACAGGTATATATCTGTTTAGATATGGAGTTACAGGTATAGGTATAGATAGATGGATGGCAACAGTAAGCTATTCTGTGTAGAAGGAGATATTTCTGACTCTTAACACAATGACATGCTTAGAGAAATGGAGACCTGGTATCACAGCAGAAGCCTTGAAAAGTGTGAGTGTGGGATGCAGTGCAAAGGAGTGCACGTGAAGGGTGATAACAGGTGGACCACAGACTGGGACTGGAGACTCCACAGTTATAAACAACTCATACATGGTCAGTTAAAGAAACACAGACCTGGAGCTGGATGAAACTAGTTATAGGGGTAACAAAGAGTTCACATACATAGTATATAACACTCATGAAAAGGAACATCTATATACATTGGGGTGTAACATGGAGGTGCAGACCAATGAAGGAGAAACAAGGTGCAGAAGTCTGTTTAGAAACATGTAAAAAGACCCCAAGTGGATCCTAGAGAGAGGAGGTAAAAGCCATCAACATTGGCATGACATTCTTCCTAACCAGGGACTCCAGATACTGACAGCATACCGCAATTCCCTGGTACCACCACTACGACCACCAGAAAGAAGCCACCAACCTTGGGAATCCAAGGATTAAGGGAAGGGTGACAATAATAGCAGGGGTTAGAAACTAGTGTGTACATTACAGTTTTAAACCTATTATTATTATTAATTATAGATTTTTTATTATTATTATTATTATTTGTTTTCTACAACAAAACAATGTTGACTAATGATGATTCTTGGATTAGCGTGTTAATATTTTGACCATAATAACTATAATATCTTCGTGTATAAGATATGCTTCTCCTTTGCCCATAAAACAAGATTTTGATTTTAACAGGGGAAGGAGTAAAAAAGGGAAAGGAGAAAAAAGGGGAAAGGGAAAGCAGAACTGGAAAGAGAAATCAGAAGGGGAAAGTGAAAGGGAAGGAGAAGGGAGAGCAGGGTACATTTATTGCTAAATAAAACAGACCCATTTTTATCAGAGATGAGGAAAAAAGGAAAGAAAAAAATATTAGCTGCAAATTGCTTTAAATGTTCAGCTACTTACATTGGAAAGAGCTTCAAGAAAGTGTTCAGCTTTGTCTGCCTGAATTATGTCCTAGCATAGTGGTCAGCTTTGGCAAGACTTGAAAGACCTTTCCTTTCTTTTTCCAATCAACTGTAGTGGCCTGGTCTTAGGAATATTACCTACACAGCAGAGAAATGAAAATTGCTCTCTCCCTTTTTTATTATTATTTGTTTGCACAGCAGAGAATCGTGTATCGAAATTTATTGCTGATACAGAAAGAAATACAAATGACCTGTAGTAGTGGGCTGTTCTTTCAGACCTCCAAAGACACTTGGCATTGAGCTGCAAATATATGAAAGCCTCTATGAGGTGACTCCTGCTGTTTTTCACCACCAGGCTTTGTAGGCAGCAACACTGCAATGCTGCAAGGATAGATGGAGTAAAATAAAGAGGGAAGAAGATTTCACTTGGTGTAAATTGACTTTGGTGGAGCTGTGTCAGTTTACACTGATGGGAGAGCTATTCCAAGAAGTCTACAGAGCTGACCTTAGCTTCTTCTCTAGGCAAACATTGCATTTACTTTGCTTAGAATCCTTTTCCAGCTGTCTGCATTCTTTTCAAGTTTGAAAAACTTGGGGAATGGTGGGTTTTTTTCCCTATTTTGAGTTGTTTCATTTTGGTTGGTGGGTTTTGGGTTTTTTTTGGTGTGTTTTTCTTTTGGGTTTTTTTTTTTTTATTTCTAAACTCCAGCTCTCGGAGTAAAGTGATTACAGAAAAAACATCGGTTTCACTTATTGACTGAAATGTCACAGAAAAATGTTCTGTGATCATGATGACCAAGTCATGACTTAAATCCCTCAAACCACATGAAAAAAAAAAAACAAAAACAGCAAATCCACATGCTTAAATATGTATTCAAGTAATAAAGAAAGAAAGATGGAGGAAGGAAAGATTAGAGATTTTTTAAGCCAACACCATTTTTACAGACACAGCTGTATTTTATAGGAGATTTATCATGTGATTACCAAAATTTAATGGTAGGAATGTCAGATACACCACAGTGTTACAGCATCATTCATTTCAGCAGATTTATAGAGATAATATGGAAGACACAAAAAGTAAAGCTATGCCAAGAGTTTTTGTTCTCAGAAGATGAACTGCAACAGAATCATGCCTCCTTTTCTGCAGTGACTGGCATTATAGGTGTGTATTCACGTGCATGTGTATAGAAGCTGGATGCATGATTCCTGTGTGTGACTGTCATTCAGCACACTAGCTTTTCATTCATATTACAGTATCTAAAATTCCTGAGGGGTGAGTCTTCCTGGCTTCAAACCATATCTTCCTCTAAATCCTGCACTCGTTTGAATTTTAAATAAAAAGGAGAAGAAAGAGGTAGCTAATACATATCTGTGTGGGAAACAGCAGCACACCTTTCTCTTTCATGCTCTAGCAAAAGCAAAGACAGTACCATGCTTACCGGCCTTGTTAAATTTTTAACTCCAAAAAAACCTACACTGTCTCATCACAAGAATGGAGCAATAGCTATTTCATTTGGATTTCAACAAGCAGCTTGCTAGAGTGATACAATGGAGGGGAAATAAAGGGAAAAATAAAGATTAAATAGCAAAATAATCCAACTCTCATCTACCTAATTCTTTTTTATTTAAATTACTGAAACAAATTTATCAATTTAATATCAGTATTTAGCAGTGTATTAAATAAAAGCTGAATCAGAGTTGAGGAAAGAATTAATGTTTATTTGTATATCTGAACTAAGAGCATCCATTTGCTGATTTCCATCAGCCAGGATTCTTATTGTGCATGATCTTTTTTATTCCTGAATATTTTCAAATTCAGGCATTTTCTAGTACTCATTCCAATGGGCTGTAACTCTCACAATATTGCAGCCAATATGCAGTCATTTCAGAGGTTTTGGGGCCCATTACAGGTTCTCTCACTTTGGCTTAGTTTTTGGAACTAAACTTAGTTGTATCTCAATTTAACTGTGCATAAAGTAGTTGTAAATGTGTTTATTTCTCACAGGGTTTGGAGAAGTTATTTCTTATATTTTCGCTCTCACTCACTTTTATTGTTCTTTCACTCTTACTTTATGTTTCCCTGTCTGTCTTATAAACAGCCATTAGAGTGAAATCCACCCTGTATTGAAGTCAGCAGTAAACGTCGCTGATGTTGTTATTTTATATATATAATTATAACGTCTTTGGGAAAGACATTGTGTTTTCAGTATGATTCTGATCTCTGCCACCCGATTCACCAGAAAGCTAGAAGGCCCTTAGATGGTCAGCTTGGCTGTGTCTGTGGCTAGAAACACTTCTGGAGGAAGGCTCATCCTCTCAAAAGGAAGATGTCCAAGTAGGGTGGGAAGTTTCCCCCAGGAAGTACTTATTTTTCTCCATTGACTGTGGAGGGAATCTAGGCAACTAGCTTAGATGAGATGCCTGTTTTTCAGAGTGACAAACCTAGTTAAAAAGAACAGGAAGAATTAATCTCACTTAGGTTAAGACATCTAAGTTAGACACTTCAGTGTGAACTAGTCATTCTAAACTCCTTTTATAAGTAAAGGAGAGATATAAGCACTTTTGCTTATTCCTCAGGGCTGTTCATTTCATCTTAAAATGGCTTGTTAAAATAGGTCAGATGACTTCAGACTGCTAAAACTGAGAGAGGTGAATCTGACCTATATGCTTAAAAGTACTCAGCACACAAAGACTGGTTTTAGTCATATCTTACACCATCAGTATAATGAAAATGATAAATAATAACTCTAATATTTGGTGGGAGGTTTTAGAGAAGCAGAAGAAATAACAACCTTGAATTATTCTCATTATCTGATTCATATGACAATCTTTGATTTTGCTCTGCTTCTTCATTTTACTTTCATCCTTAGAGATTACTTGTTTAGAGATTCTTAGTTCCCTTTCTTCATCCAATAGAGCAAGCCTTGAAGTGACTATGAATATGGAGAAGGAAAACTTAGTTATATACCTCTCCTTTTGTGTCTGTTTCCCAATACCTAAACAGACACATTGTAGTAATCTTGCAGAAATATCTAGCTAGGCAGGGAGATGGGTGCCCAGACAGAAAACTGAGGTCCGTGGAACCTCTGCTAACACTCTCATCAGATAAGAGTTTCAGATACTTACTTGTAAAGATGTTGTTTTCTACTCTCTCTCCACTGTTCACATTGTTCATCACTCTGTTTGATGGTATGTTTTTTATTTACTTTTGTTTCAGGAAGGAAGAGTAAAATATTGAACTTAAAGCTTTCTTATGTGCCTGAAAAGGATGCTCTTTTCTGATCCCTTTGGCAAATGTCAAAACCTTTTGGTTTCAAACTCTTGCCTAACCAGGATGGCTCCATCTCCTCTGATTTTTTCGTGTCATGCTTACACAGCTCAAGTGAGTATCTGTACTGATTCAGAACCGTTCTAGGGAGAGTTATGCAAACTAGGACCAAACTCTTGACCTTAACCTTGAATTCATTGATTTGGATACCAGCGTGTTGTTCTGTTCACTATAATTCATTGCACCTTCTGAAGACTGTTTTATTTTTGTACACAGTGGAGTGCATTTAACAGGTTTTCATTCATTTATTGTTATTACTATTTGCAGGCAGGAAGTGTTATTAAGAACATTTGTCTGGCATTCATCAAGGAACTCAAACCTGGACAAACCTGGACTCAAACTTTACTTTGATATGGCAAATGCTTCCTGCCTTAATATTCTGTAGTCTAGATATTTACTGTTTTCATCTCGAGAGCTGTTTTTGTGAATCCCTGGAATAGCCAAGAGATGTATTCAGTTCTGCAAAGTAGGTGTAGTCTTGGTTGTTATTAGTCTCTATTACTGAAAGTATCTTTGGCTTACCATCCACCGCAGTAGCTTGTCACTGTTGTAGCTGTGGTAAGAACAGGATTTAACCCTGATAGGCACTTTGTGTAGAAAGACACTCAAGAAAACTTTTGGGTTGAGTATGAAAGACTTTATTACCATCCAACATGTACATATACACCTACAGCTCCTTTAGGATAAAAAAACAGTCTTTGTGAACAGCGGTGTAAAACTCCATAAAGAAATCCAGCATGTAAATTCAGCCATTGCCTATCCAGCACGTATTATAGATGGATACAAGAAATTGGATAGAATGAACTACCAGCTGCTTTCACCTGCTTTTTAAAACCAGCTCCAGAACAGGTGAAGGCAATGTACACTGTAGACTTAAGAAATATTTTTATAAGCTTGAGATCATGGATAACTTACCACCTATCCTCCATACATTTCCCTTTTAGTATTATTTTTGTATGTTGCAATACCCAAGCTTTACTTCAGCACTACTGCTTCTAATTCTGAGAGATTGAAACTGTCATTCCCAATGAGATGGAGTTATGACTGTTCATACTGTGTAATCCCTTTCATAAAGTCATTGTTATGGCTCTGTAATGTTCTCTTATTTTAGTGGCTACTGAGATTGATTCTGAAGGGGAAGTTATGAACTTATCCCAGATTGTATGTCTAAAATCTATATAATATTGTCAAAGTGTGATACTGTAACATAGTTAATGTGAAATTTTTGTTTCTTTCTTTGTCTGCTTCTAATTTTTCAGTTGTAGGAATTTGTATTGTTCTTTTTATGCCCTTAAGGAAGGGGTGAAAAGAAACAATGTACCGGTTATGTAAAAACAAAGATGGTTAAGAATCTGCTTTGTTGTTTAATCGTCAGCCATACTACCTACATTTTCTACTGAATGATTTTTTACCTTAACAGTGTAATGATTATATCCTTCTCAGTTCTGTCTTTTGGGAAAAAACCTTTTCCGTCTGTAAATGAAGAATTTGAGGGTAGTTAACTTATTGTTTCCCCACCTTAACCGGTTGAAGGTGTGCTATGTGTAGTCTATTTAGCATATCCATTCCACGTTTAATATTCTATATGTTTTAGCATTTATGGGTAACCATTTAGAAAAGCAGCAGCAGCAGCCAGTACTTGGATTTTCCATTACTTCTGTTATTTTAGTAATCTGCAGGCAAAACTCTGACCTCAGTTACATTGGATGTGGATCAAAAGAAATTCTGTTGGCTCTATTGGAGCAACGTCCTGCTTATACTAGTATAATAGAACTGAAAATGGGGATGTCCCTTTCAAAAATCCTCACAAACTTGTGATTTTTTTTCCCTTATGCCTATTTTTTGTTTCAAGTTATGTTCATTCAAGGGGAAACCTAGTTTAATTTCAATATGAAAAACCCTTATTGAAAGTAAGACTCACTACAGTGGTGGCTTGCAGAGACAGTCACCCTGAGGTCACTTGTTGAAATCCATCACAGATCAGTAGCAATGAAGCCTCTTTGGCACATATAAAAACTCTTCAGTGTGGACTTCAATACATGCTAAAAGAGATAAGTTCCCCTGGAGAAGTGTCGAGGAGTCTGAACTTGCCCTTTACTGAAGTAAATTGCTGAAGCAGAGTTGATAGCTATGGCTACATTTCATAGGCAATGACGAGAAAGAAACATTACATTTTGTGGATTAACTACTGAATGGTCTATGCAGCACTTTACGAGCACTAACTGTAATTAAAATAATATCTTATATTCAGTGAGGAATTTGCCATTCACTGTCACTTAGATCAAGTAGCTGATCGTGTCCATTTTCTTATGGACATCCTGTTTATACATGTTTTTTGCTTTATATGAGAGGTTAACAAAATAAGACTGTGCCAGAAGGGTGAGAAACATATAAAGTTGAAGTTGAGTAAATTCTACATTTTTCATAATTTTTCCATTTCTTTCTTCCTATTTGCTCAATTTTCGTTTGATCTTTAGTGTTACATTGAAAGATAATGTAAGAATATAAAAGCCAAGAACAAATTACCCAGACATAAGCATATTTCTGTTTGAGATTTGGTGAATTTAAAACAAAACAAAACAAAAATGTATTTTTTTGGAGAACAGAAAAAAGAAGAATAAACAACCTAGCTAAAACCGAGAAGAATGGTAAGGAACTGTGAAAATATCCTTAAGTTTGTGGGAAAAAACAAACCCCAAAACTATTTCAAAGTGACCCTCTCTTAATCTGAAATACTTGGACATAGCTCTTTGCTTAGTGTCAAATTCTGCTCCTTCTCTTTCATCCCTGGCAAAAAGGTTTTTTTTCTAGTTATCCTCTCCTCATGCATATCAATCACAATTATACAACATAACAAGTCTATATATAAACATGATCTTAGACATGTCTTTAAGAACATTAGTACATGAACTACTACATACCTGTGGATTACAATTTACAGTGAGGAAAAGACGAACACCACAGTTTCCGGGTGGGTTTGGGGTTTTTTGAGAAAAAGCAGGCAAACAAGAATAATGTTAGAAAGACTAGCACTCCAGATACCTTATCTGTGATAAATCTCAGGAATGTAAATATTTTTTTACCTTTACTTTGGGTATATACAGGTCTCTGGTGTCATGACTACACCACTTCTAACAAACTGAAAAGTTACATGGAATATTTTTGGATACTAGAAGGCAATTGATTGTAAAACTAAACTGTAATAGTGGTCCCCAACAGACTTTTGAACCGTCTGAGTTGAGATACCCTGATTTCCAGATATGCTTTGGGCTTAGCATAAGCCAGGAATCAGTTTTCACACATCCACCTTCTTTTGAAGATGAAACACATTTAATAACATGGACACAGGCTTTTCCATGCGAGCTGGCCTCAGTGCAAGAAAACGGTGCTGGACGCATTTAGACTAACACTTTCTGTGCTTATTTTCAGCTCCATCTGCTTATAGATCCATAAACATTTATTTTCTGCCATTGCTAACAAATCAAAGAATCACAGAGATTGCGGGAAATCATCTTGCCCAAACTCTCAGAGAAGGGCCATCTTAAACTGCTTAGGCCCCAATGTCAAACATTGAATATCATCATGGACAGAGATCCCACAGGACCTTTGTGAACCTTTTCCAGTGTTTGACAACCCTCATGGCAGATTTTGCCCGTATCTAATCAGAATCTTTATACATTCCTTTATGCTCAGAGAACATGTGTCCATATTGTGAGTTTAACAGTGATGAAACACATGCCAGGTGCCATAGAAAGGTAACTGCTGGGGACCTAAGCAACCACATTGCAAGAGGTGAAGTCTAGACAGTGCTCTTGCCTTGGTTCCCCCTAAGGGAGTCAGCTCACAGCACTGTAGTAGTGCTCTCACCTTTCTACACCAAGTACTGATACAAAGCACACTTGTATCACTAGCTTACCAAATCCTTAAGGTAGTTGAACTTTACATTTTCCTTTGGTATTCACAAGAAAGCATTTGTTGTTTCCAGGGGATTATTCAGAACTCAGACAGGTAACAGCAAGCTGGCAACCAACCTTGGCACTGCACTGTTCTTCTACCTTAGTTGTAGCTTAACTTTCTTTGTTGACAGTTGTCGGTATGGAGATCACGATGATTTCTGGTGTTAGCAAAATAGTGGGACTGTAGTTGTTTTAGTATTCTTGGTAATCTTTTGCCCTAAGCAACTATTTTGCTTCTGCTTTGAGTCAGTCTTATGCTTCTTTCTTTAACAAATACATTTGCTTTTCTAAAATCTCTTTGAAAGTAACTTATTTGCTGATGCTTCTGAATGTATGTGTACTGAAAACCACTGAATAATGTAATGAGATAAAAGAAAGCAAATAGGGCATTTGTAAGTCTTTGCCAATACAGCGAAAGGAAAATAGAGCGTAGAGAGCATAATCTGCTAAACATGACAAGGAAAAAAGCAGGCAATTAGAGTGAAGAGTTATATATTCTGTAATGTGTGTGCATCCATACAGAGACAAAGTATGTAAGTATGTACACATACAGTAATAAACTTATATACACAAATGCAAACATATGTATGAATGCACACATGATGAATTTCTAATTAAGAGGAGAACAACATTCAAGCCTACACTCAAAAGTTATCAGAGGCCTTGCAGAGATTCCCCCTGGAGTTTCTGAGAGCTGGGTTTAGTAGCCAGTAATTTCCAATTTCTTAGATAATGTGTAGGACTACGGTGCTGATTAGCCCTTTAAATCATGCTCTCCCTGGAAATGTAAAGTCTTTAATTTCTTTAATGGTTAAAAACACGTCTCTGCTTTTCTCTTTTTCACCTTCAGAAGCTCTTGGTTAATTGCAATCTGTCCTCAGTATTTATTTTTGGGTGCTGAGGATAAGCAAGTGTAGCCCTGTTGAAGAAAAATGCAAAGGGGTCTCATATTTGGGAATTGGTTTCTCTAGTGGAGAAATGATACATCATTTAAATTCCTGCATTTTTTAAGTGCTGCCTGGGGTTTTTAATCTTGAGACTCCCTTTGACATTAATGGGAGTCATGTTGCTGAAATGAACACGTGATGATTTGATAATTGAAAGGGACCATGTGTGATAGAATCATAGGCGTTGGAAAGGTAAAATACCTGTTCCACTAGGAGATCCTGCCAGTTTTCCTTCTAACTCAGGAAATGAAGAGATTTACAGCTCATTTATTAATGTATCGTTGAGCACATCTATAAATGAGTCAGAATAGCTGCCTTAACTCCTTTCACTGGAAGATTTTTACAGAGGATAAATATACTTCATCAAGTGGAAATGTACCCTTCCTTAATCTCATCCCAACACTTGTTATTCTTTTTGTGACCCATAAGTAATCCCTCTCACTCCACATATTTTACACAATTTTGGCTATTTACAGAACATTACCCTGCTTTCCCCTAGGCCCTGATTAGTTGATTTATAAAGATTTGGTTATTTTAATCTACTGACTTCACAATTCAAGCATTAAAGTCCCCACAAGGATTTTGACTATTTCTTTTTCTTTGAATACTCAAGAGTCTTGGGGTCTTTTATAGAGACAAGAAAATCTTTTATCTCTGCTACTGAGGAATCCTTTAAAAATACCGAGTAAGACAGTGTGAAGGGGTCTCAATGATGGTCCGAAGATCATATTGGGGTACAGAGGTTTTTATTTCCTGTTGTTATGAAGTCCCTGTAATCTGTAGAAGGAATGTGCACACCTTTCTTCTAAAAAAGGATTTATTTTCTCCAATGAGCAGTTTAGAAAGGGACATCAAATGTTTTTGGAGATAATAAGGTCCTTGACCCCTTCAGAGGCCATTACTGTGTATACTGCAAGAAGGAAAGAATAGAGAATCAAGATCCTGTTGTTTAAATATTGCCTGTGTTGTCTGTTGTTTTATCAGTTTACTCTGTTCTCATCCTGTCTAATATAAAAGCATGACAATTTCTCATCAGTAACACAGAACATCATTATAAATATTTTCTCCTGCTATTCATCCTCTGAAAAGATCTTGTACATATTTAAGCAGGAAGAAGGAAGACAAATGAAGATAATATACTCTTTTATGATTTGTACAAGTCAAAACAAAAGGAATTTACTGCAGAAATGTTTCTGCAGTTTACAATGTAGAAAACACAATGGGGACTTCAGAAAAGAGAATGAAAAACCAATTGAAATTTGAGCATGTATTTTTAAAGCATAGCAAAAATATCTAAGGAAATTAATTGGGTGAAATAGTCATTAAAACACAGATGAGGTTGACACCACAAATCATTTAAACATCAAAAGAAAAACTTCTAGTCTTTTAATGTTCATTTTCTCCTGCACCTTGTGAAGAGTATTTTATAGTTGCTGCTTTATCAAGTTTGCATCAAAAGGCCATGGAAGTATCTGAAGCATCCTGGCAGTGGAAGTTGAAATGGAGGCATTTTGCAGGACAAAAATGTGAGAATTTTCATGTGCTTTTTCCAGTTAATTATTAAGCAGCCCAACAGTCCTGTGAGTGTTATGGGAACATACACTCTTGCTTTACAGATAGGGGAGTTTAGGTGTTAAGAGAATGGGCTATTGTGAGGGTAAAAGCAGGAATGGGTACAATTAACTTGTTTAAGACTAATCTCAGAAACACTGACTCAAAAGAACAGTATTTCTCTCTATGAGGAGGCCACATTAGGATCCTGAAAATACCGTGGGCTTCACCCTGGCAACAGGCCTTTAACACTTACCTGAACTTTTGTAGCTCTGAAAGGTGTGTGGGCATGCACAGCTGTTGATTTCTGCATGCAATAATGGTTGTCTTCTTCAACAGCTAAATGCAGTCATATTGGATGTTGGAATCATCTAGATTTCAGTAAAAGCACAGAGCAAGGAGTACTTGCCAAAAACACACGAATCCTGGTTCATGACCCTTTTTGTTTCAAATGATTCAAATCTTCATCTTCTGTTTCCCTTGCAAGTCTTCGACCCAGCAAACTCAGGGTACAGTGGCCAGAGAGATAAGAGGGTGACAGAACACCTTCTTCTAGCCTGAGATTGAGCTGGTCTTCAGATGAATCCAGGATGAAGGGAATGTGTTTTCCATAGCCAAATGTTTGATCACACAGATAGGAAAGGGTGCTATGTGTTAAGAACTTCTCCTCGAATATTTCAAATATTTCCCTCTGATGTGTAAATAAGCTGAAAAAATGGTGAGCTAGAAGTGCAGGGCATTTCCAATGTCTATCTAACATGGAATTCCTTAGCCTTAGAAGAAATTTGTGCACGAGCACCCTTCCCAGCACAGTAGCTTAACCATCAGTCTCCACCCCTGATCTCCATGTTGCTGTTCTTCTTCCATGCCACAGTTCCTATTTTCCTGTGTGAACAGTAGCCCACTTTCAGCAAGACAGTAAGAGAGCTTCATGGGAGGTATTGTCAAAGGTATAAGATAGGAACTTCAGTAGGTCATTTAATGACCAATCTCCACTACAGACGTTGAACCCTACTCTCCTGTGCCGTTGGAATTAGAGAACTCTAGTGCTGGTTCCTGCATGGGCAGACGTATTTAAATTCACATACCTAATGGTAACTGTTCCCTAATATCTAATTCTCACTCCAATCAGCATACAAGTGCTTGGGGATACCCCAGGTGACTCACATAAGTTTCTTCCATTGCATTAATCAGCCATTATAAGTACCCAGTCTCTTATTCACTGTAAGGTGACTTTGGTGCTTGGCACCACTTCTTTGCAGCCAGACAAATGTATAAAATGTTTATTACGGTAGGGTTACCCACAGTAAAACACTGGAACAGGTTTTGGAAGTTTTAGCCTATAATAATTGTGTACAGTGAGATGGGAAGACAGAGGCAGAGCTGTGGTTAAACCCCAGCCATTGTCATTCCCGGTTTACACTAACATAAGAATTAGTGAGAACAAAAATGGTTCCGGTACCACAATGACAGAACATGTAATACTTAGACTATATAATACTTTTCTATTATAGCTGTGTCAATGCAATTTTCTTTTGGTGATGTTTTGAAGTTGCACATTAAATATGAGGTTTTGAACACCTCCAATATTGAAGCTTTAGCTCAGTGAAAGAAATAGCATGAAAACATCAAGCCCATTCTCTTGAGTTTTCATGGTCTATTTCTTTGCTTGCAGCAAAGTTGGGTAAAAGTATTTACCTCTTAAATGTTTACCTAATACAGTATGAAGTGTTGACCTTAAATGGTCTTTACAGCTCATAGACCATAAAAATAAAATTATGAATGAGCAATTTTTATTCCTACAGATCCAATGGCTGTAACCAACTATGTTTTTTCCTATTCAAGAATGCAAGTAATGTCATCTTGTACAAGTACTATCATTTGTAGATGTCGGTGGTCACTTTTTGACTTAACTTTAAAGCCAAGTGCATCAATACTGGTAGAAAGGAGGAAAGAATGTAGTTATTAAACAATGTGTTCTTGTATTCACTGCTAGAGTCTGTAAGCAAGACCTCGATGCTTCTGATAAGGAAACACAGAAATTGCCCCAGTCAGTTAGGCCAGGCCATCCAGACAGTGACGAAAAGAGACTCTAGACAAAGAAGTCTTAAAGTTGACAGTTCAGATCAAGCTATTACGTGCAAAGCAGAAGACTCTCATTTTGAGTTGGCAAAGCAGAAAACTCTCGCTTTGAGTTGTGCAACAACTCATTTCTCAGCATAAACTCAGCTTTGCATTTAACACTGGCCAGGCAAAATAAGCATTAAGAGAATCCATCTGTGGGCTCAGAGTTAGCACCTTGTAACTCCTGCAAACAGGTTTTTTTCTCCCCTTTGTTACACTCACAAGAATTTAAATTATTTACAGAGCCAAACTGCTCTAAGAAGCATTTCAAATCTAACAGGATTTTCTTTCCTGTCTTCTTTGATTGTTCCCCTACTACACTTAAGCCTTTCTCCAGATTCTTGTGCTGCATCTTCCAAGAAACCCTGCATTGCTGAATTCTTCAACAACCATGTGCCTGCGATACATTTCACACAAAATGGGTAAAAATCTTTTCACCTTTAACTAACAGGCTACATGAACATCATTCTGCCTTTTTTCTCTCCTTTGACGATTAGCTTTAGACTAGAACACTGTCCACTTCATAACTCACAGAGACATGTCGGGCCAGGGACTGCAGCCTATGGGCAACCCATGCCAGGATGGGAACACCCCTAAGGGACTGTAACCATGGGCTGCTCTACTCTTTCAAGAAATGTATGTTTTCTAAGGTATCTTACTTTCCTCTTTGTCTTTTTTCTTGTTTTTCAGGTACTTCTTCACTAAAGTCAGGCACTTCTAATGAGCAACAAACCCATATATATAAATATATATCTATTTATTTGTTAAGCAAAAAAATTACACTGTATTCACACAATGCGATGATTGCTTTGCTTAGGGTTTTCGATGAGAATGCATTACCATGAGAAAAACTGCAGTGCACTTGAAAAGCATTTTTTCCCTCTTTCACGGCTGGTCCTTTGATCTCCTCATATTTCTTTTCTTTTTTTGTTTTGGTTTTTTCTTCTTTTTTCAACCCAAGGTATAAGTGATGAATACTGATGTGACAGAGTTTGGCCCTATTCAAAAATACAGAACACTGGCATACAAACCTGTCCAAGATGTTTATGATTTGTAGGTCCGGAAAACTGGGAATTTTTTGAAGAAAGAGTTAAGCTTTGTGGTTACTGGATTGCAGGTTAAATAACTTCTGCAATGTTCCCAGTTTTAATACAAGTCACTGTGAGACCTGTTGCAAGCAGCTTTTTCTGATATTAATGAAATGTATTCACATTTAGACAAAAATATTAATAAATACAGTTAAATTTAAAAGGATTTGAGACCTTTCTCAGATACATAGCTCAGCTGGACTGTAAGAAAGCTGCTGATTACAAAGGAAACAGTACAGCAAATGCGCCAGGACATTAAAAATCAGGTAAAAAAATATACTGAGATTCTCACTTCCAGATTGTAGCAAAATTTGTTAAACTATTCACCTTGACTATTTTATTCAGGTGTTTCCCCTTCTTGGGCTCATGAATTTATATTCAAACAGATTTAGATATTTACAGATTTGTTACTCAGTGTCACAATTACAGGAATAGCTCTACTTTTAATCCTTCCTTTGGACTTTCTCTTTTCACACTCTTCAAGTCTTATATTGTGCATATGGATTTCAGAGTATATGCGTTACAGGAAGATGTTGCCATGGGGAAGTCATGACGGGTCTGTATAGAATTACTCTTTCATAGCTGTCCTTGTACATACAAATACTCTGCAGTAAATGCAAAATGTAGGTAACGTTACCAGACTGCATACTAAATTACCTTCTAGTAATTTGTTCAGGAAGGCATAGTTTGAGAAAAAGGATCACCAGGTTATCAGTTTCAGATTAGATTTCGGCTGTAAGATGTTGCTCAATTTTCCTAATTTACTGACTTACTTTAATGCCTCCTAGTCTCCTTACCGTGGGCCTTAAGGCCCATGCAACTCTCTTCCTTAAAGAGCTAGCACTCATAGAACAAACTAAAACATCCTGATATAAGTGGTATATACCTTTAAAGTAGGATAAAAGCCTAAAATGGAAACCTTTGAAGCATTTCACACTGTGCGCACAGGTGAGCCTTATTAACTTTAAAGACAGGGCAGATTGATAGGAGATCCTCAGCGGCTAATAACCGGACCCAAAGCAATTCCAGTTCAGAGCATGGGTGTCCTGGTTTAAGTAAAGTTCAAGAACAGATAACACAAGCTTCTCAAAACATAAGTTTCTCAGAAAGATTCAACACCTCAAGTTGCACATGATAGCAAAGTGCAAAGGTATGAAAATGAGTCAATCATGATCGAAAACAAATTTTCTTTGTCTTACACCATTCCCAAACTCAGGAATCTTTGCGTCAAGGGCACAGTTACTTCACATCTAGGACAAACTACATGTATATGATTGAGAACAAATTGCAGATACCTACAGAATATGGATACATTTTCACACGAGTATTTGCTTAATCTGTTTCCTAGCAGAAATTTGTACACCTTATTTCGTAAACAGACAAAAGGACCTCTGCAGACTATCCCAATGAGTGTGTAGTGTGCACCCGAATGAATCTTTACGTACTTCTGTCTCTCGCAACTGGTTCATATTCAGCCCATTCTGGTAGTGAAAGGAGGATGCAAGCATTTGAGGAGTAGTTGACAGGTCTGTAAATAGTTCTGCTTACTGTAAATAAAAAAATCATGCATTTGACAGCAGCCACACAAGAAGCACTAGAGACACCTGGCTCTGTATCACTGATGTTGGAGGGGAGAAGAAAAGAGAAATAAAGCAAGCAGGCTTTAATACTTCTTTCTCGCATAGAAATTCTGTATAAAGACTGAGAAAAACATTATTGCTGAGCATAACTGAAGGAAAGCTTAATTTTTGCTGTTGGTGCTGCCCATTATCATATGGGTAGATTTCAAGGGGGGTTATATTTTAACTGCTACATTTCCCTAGCTCTAAACAAATGCTTTGAAAATGGAAGGAGTGCTCTTTGTCTAAGGAGATGATCTTCTCCTTTATCCAGATATGTGTATTTCTACTCTTTTGTTATTAAAGATAGATCAAAACTGACACAGATGACTTTATGTTTGCAAAGTGTTGAGGTTTTTTTTTTAAAGTTCTCCAGTAAATATACGTTTTATACTCTACTGTTGAAGGGGTTGTCAGCTGGAGAATATTACTTATTAATAAGTTATTTAAAATGTCTTATGTGCTATTTTAAAACAATTTTCTGTAGGGATTTTTTATTACAAAGGTATCTTTCCTCCAAAGACTTAACTCATTGTTTTACTTCTTAATTCTCAGCTTTTTAGTGTAGTTATATGATAACAGAGCCCATAAAACTCGCAGGATATGTAATGTGAATAAACATGTTCTTAAAAAAAAAAAAAGAAAGAAAGAAAAAGAAGAAAGAGCAGAAGGAAGACAAGAAAGATTCAAATGTCAACTTGGGATGCAGTACTGCAACCCCTGACTAAAGCATCCGTCATAATGAAGTTTTATATTATATATTTGTCAATGTCCAGGACATCACGGGACCAAGCTGGATGAGGGCATCTGGGATGTGTAGTGAAGTGAGCCATCATCATCAGAGTAAGGTTCTGTGAGTTAAAGTTCAGGATAAATTTAACTCCTAACATATTCACACTTAGACCGAACCCTTATTTGCACTGCCTTAAGTCTAATTCTCAAGGGAGTATTAGTTCACCTGTTCTTTTTTGGAAGGAGGGGATTGTTTATGAAGCTTGTTGGATTCATAGCTCATGGAGCATTATACTGGGAGGGGGTAACTTAATTCCTTTCATGAAATATTTAGTGGACAATTCTTGATCATTCACAAGGCATGTCACGTGTCACTCCAGTTGCTATGCCCTTCAAAATGTTTAGTTGTTTTCATTGTTTTGAGATATCAGAGTCTCAGAAAAAGACAAAGCTGACCTGTGTCACCAAAACTGTTGAGTAGTCAGTCAATAGTACATGGTTTGTCCTAAATGACTCCTAAGAGATTTATGATATGTAAGAAAGAAAGCTTTAGTAGTGGAGATCCTTCCCTGTGTGATTAGATGTATTTAGTTCCCATGAAAATTAACCATTGTTTTTTAATTTGCAGTCTTAGGGTTTTTTAGGGGGAATCTGAGGTTCCTGACACGATTTAGAAGTACACTAGTGCAAACACAACCATCTGCAGTCAAGACGTCCAGGTAAGCCAGGCTAGTGTATATAAACATCACAAGAAGATCCAAAAAAAGCCAACAATTTAAGAACATCTTTGTGCATGTCTCATTCTGGTCTACAGTAAATTCCGAACTAACTAATTCAAAGGCTATTGAGTTTTCTGCTAAAAATCATATGGTGGGAACTAGATGCAGAACTTTAGCCAAATAAAGCCTGGTTAACATTGTCCTATTCAAGATTAGGATGGGTTCCCAGAAAGAAAAAAAATCAGAATTCATTGGGAATGGAGATCTAAAACAACCTGTGATTTCCAGAACTCACAACTGTGCAAGCAGGCTGGAGAGGAAGATGGGACATACAAAGCATGATGGAAACATAACAAAGGGACTGAAATGTTGACTAAAGTACATATTTTATGGAAATGGTGTTCTTGAACTCAGGCTACTTCCAGCACTGAAACATCTTACTGGGACATCTTGTGCAATTTGGAAAACAGGTTCAGTTAAAGCAGCAGTTTCTTATGATGAGAGCTGAAAGCTTGTAAATGGGCCAAGAGCTGGATCTAGAAGAAATCAAAAGCAGGTATGGAAGCATAAGCCTCAAGACAGCATTTTTATGCTAGATTGAGAGCTTGAGTGGAGCTAGAATAGACAATAGACACATTGCAGTTAGGGATTGAAAAATAATTTGAATTTTGCAATCAGAAGAAGACAGAGAAAATGCATAGTGTAACGGTAGTTGAGTCTTCATTGAGGCAGAATGAGGTGACCTGAGATCATTTAGGTCCTTAGCACAATGAGATTAAGAGAAGTATATCCATCTCCCCACAGTAATCTAGGAGTTAACACTGCTGAGACATATATGCATCTGTTTGAAAGAAAAGAATCGCTTTGCACCACGTAGTTTTCATATTTGGTTTCATTTGCAATTGTAGTTTGAACTTATAATTGCTTAATTAGGTAAATTGACTTTTTAATTTATTTTTTCAAAATTCAATAATATTTGACTCTATTTTATCTGAAATAATGAACTCATACTGCGATAATAATAACGGTAGAATGAAAAGAAAAATCATTTGAGAGATTCCTGTTATCTGGAAACAAATTCCATCCAGTGGATATGAACTTAATTGCAACATATTTCCTTAATGATCTGGCCTAACTGAGACTCAAAGTTACAGTATGTTCTGATGTTGACTTTCTTTAACAAAGCACTTGTAGTCTGCTTTATTTGAAGCACCTTTACATTATTAGGTTTGTGTATAAGTAATGATTTTTCTGAATATTTAATCAAGACTTGCAGGAAAAGACTGGTAAGAAATCATAAAAATTAGCAATGGGAATAACCTGTTGGGTCATCAGGCTGCTTCTTTTTTTTTTTTTTTCCTTTCCAGTCATAGAAGAGTGTAGGTGCAGTACAATTTGTAGTGCTTTGTCCATTCTTTAGAATTTGAGATTTCATGTTGAAAAAATGGCTGGAATACAGATGTCATGCTGGAACCAAGTTTTCTTCTCACTTTCACTGCAGTAAATTAAAAATCTCATCATTGCTGAAATCAATGTAATTGTTCCTTGTTCTATTAAGGTGAAGATTAGGGTGCAAATTCCAGGCAAAATCACCTGTGGTCTGAATCATCCTTTTGTGGTGTCTATTTTCTTTGATGATAAAGGGGGACTTCAGTAACTACTTTCCTAAATTAGATTTACTGTTCTTATGTTAATTCACAATACTTCTGCTGATCATTCAAACACATGCACTCGTTAACGCTTCGCTCACACACACACACACACACACACTTGTAATGAATACATTTCATCCAAATTGTACCAAGAACAGCGTGAGAGCGATAGTTGTGATTAATAAATTGTTAGTACTTGAGAAGGAATGAACAAAAGGTGATGAAGGTGACATGGTGATATCAGCTACTTCTGCTCTTGCTCAGGAAGTTCTGCAGTTTGAAGGACCCTTAAAAGGAAGTGAGAGGTAAGGACACAAAATGGGATACTGCAGCTACCCAGTTGTCTCACATTGGGCAGAATAATATGATTCCAAGTATTTTTGTCTTTTCATTAACATTTTATGGGTTTTTTTAGAAGTGTACTTAACTTGCTTTTGTATTTCTCACCATCTCTTTTCTCTTTTATCTTTGTTTTTCTTTTTTTCCTTTTGTTTTTAAACCAGGAAGAATGCTAAAAAGGTACTTGACCCTAAAACATAATTGCGCTGATATTTCAAACCATTACTCTACCTTCTGCTGCATTCACACTAGCTGCCAGCCATGAATAAAGCACTGACACACTGAGGCAACTTTAAAACCAAGTATATATCACCCAAACTCAAACTGTCATGCACCTTTTATTGTAGTTTATTTTTTCCCCTGTTATTGCTCATTACCAAAACATGTGTTCATGTAAGCAGAATTTTTCTTTTCCTTTATCAGCCTATACTTCTCTCCTGATTTATGAGATCCAGAGACTAACTTTAGTAACATCGCTATGTTTTTTATCACGAGAGCTGCAAGAGGCCTCAACCAATCAAGATCAATCTCTCAGAAGATCAGGAAGGATAGACCTTATATGAATGTGTTACAAATTAAAGAGGCGAGGCAGAAACAGAACATAAAAGGAGAGCCAAAAATATCTTTTTACATGGAGAATTCAAAGGCTGATAGACACAGAGATGGAAATACTGAAAGTCATAGGGTGGGACAAACACCTAAACAAGCATGCAGTGTCATAGCCCGGGATCAAGATTGAAGGTATGTATGGGGGCCTACATCCCTGTTCTCTGCCTTTGGATTTGTGTAATTCTTTGTTGGATCTTCAGAAAGCTGGTGTACCCTCCCCTGGGATGTACAACTCTTGGTGTCATGGCTTGGCTTTGCGGACGAAGATTTGGGAAGGGCTTTGCCCACGCTTATTGCAAGCGCGTTGATGGCTGAAAAGGCCAATGCGGGATAGGCAAGACCGGTTGCAAAGAGCACACCGGAGGGTCTCCTTGGGTGGTATTGCCGTTTCGTCCCTTGCCTGTCGCTACAGGGCTTTGCAAACGTGAGTACACCCTTCAAGCCTGCGCGGTGGATTTTTTAGGTGAGGCGCAGCGTGCGCGAGACTGGCCCCACCCTTTACACCTGAGGTTCATCTGCCAGGGCCGAGCGAGCTTGGACGGTGACAGCGAAGTCCTCAGGTCGTAGGTTTGGTTAGAGTATCCTTCTCTTAGATGGATGGCCTTACAGGGCTAAACGAGCTCCATCTGCCCAGGTTTGGAGTTAGAGTTGTCCTTCTACTAGGATGGTTGCCCGAAGGCTAGTGAGCCCATCCTGCCCGTGGTCAGACTTTGTCTGACCCTTCAGTTGAGACCTGTCTGGCTTGGGAGACCCTACTGGAGGCATATGCCACCACCAGCATAGCTCTCAACTTCACAAGGGCACGCAAGCTCTTTCCCCACGGCAAGGGGGTGCCCGTGAAAGAGAACTCTTGGTGTACTGAGCCTGGAAATGCCTCTGCCAGGTAAGTGACTCAGAATTTCACCATACTTACTGTATTTACCCAAAGCCACAGTGAAACTCTGGGAAAGTGTTAAGTTGAAAATTGATTTTGCTCTCACAGTAAAGAATTCGAGGTGTTCCAACATGTTAATTTACAACAATGTCAAGTGAGACAGTGTAAAAGGGGAAGAATCATTAGATCATGTTTTACATAGTTTTTATATGAATTAAAAAAAAAAAAAAAAAGAAAAAAGAAAAAAAGAAAACCCAACCAATAACTGAAAAGAAACAAGGGTGTAAAAATATTACCAGAGCACTTTCCCTACAAACATGTGGGAGCCACTAAGACTCTGGATTTAGTCTTCCATTTTCTCCCCTCTGTAAACATCAAGAACACGAAGGATTAATCTCTTCAGATGATGTGTTTTAATTGGATATAATTCACTCATTTGTGGCATTGTTGGGACCAACTTGCCTAAGAAATCTTTATTTTTACCTCTTTTCACACTAATTCTGCATGGCATTTTGAAAAAGCCTCTCTTCAGTCTTATAGAGAACTACATGGCCCCAATGCCTTTCTTCCGGTCTTTACCTAACCCAGTGCTTTGCCAAGGGGGGAAAAAAGATTGTTGTTTTAATATGTAAGTTATTGATGTTATTCTTTGCTCTCAACTGCCACTGCAAATATACCTCACTTCGCCTGCAACCACAAGACAGTTGATGATCCTTGCATCAGTGTCAGGGCTGTTTCATAAATCAGCCAGCAGGAGGTGGTCCAAAAGCCAAATTCTGAGCGCTCCCCTGGGGTCTTAATGGGTTACCTTTGAATTGGAGCAAGCCCTCATGGGTCCCAGGCTGTTTGAACCCCATAACTGGGTCTTCCACATAAGTAGCTATCAAGCCAATGGGTCTTCTGGGTTCTTATTTAATATGCTTAGAGGTTTTGCTATTAGAATAAATGCCAGTTCTTTTTGTTACTAGATTCCCCAGGCTTTCAGAGTACAGTTTTAAGCACTCTAAATGCCACCAGTACTCATTATCCCACCTCCCACTCCCCAGTGGAATTCTTAAGTGACAAGAAGCTTGAAAAATACAGATGGCATAATTATATATTTTGCAGTTGATTAATCACCACAAAACATTAATCACATTTGGTATAACAATACATAATCAAATTCTTTATAGTATAAATTAAGTTCCTTTCTGATAGGGAATGGATTCCTTTAGGATATTGACATGGATTTTCAGCATCTGTTTTGCACCAATTCCACATCTGCATTTCATTTAATCAGCTTTAGGGCTTTGCAAAAATATGGCTTTCAGGTTTGTATCATGCTTCTAAGTGCACATGTTAATAATAGCAGAAGCGCAAATAGAGATAGATCTGCTGTAAAAAATTACTCTTTGTATGCCACTCTTGTTTTCCGCTTTCAATGAATCGTTCACTTTTCTTTTAAGTTAGTTCGTTAAACAGAATAGAAGATTACTTTTGAAATAATTCAAGTTGGTAATATATAGACAGAAGAAAGAGGGTACACCGAAGAATGAACTCTGCATAGCTTATTGTAACTGACAACATCAGCTGTTGTCAGCTAGCTGCAGCTAGTCACATCAGATACACATACCACCTCATTCTGCTGTCTTTGAGAACCTAATCTTAATGGCTGGTCATATACAGCTGTCCTGCCAAGGAATAATTTTTGGTGTTGGGTCAAAACCATGATTTTACGCCACTGGCCCATAGTATGCCCTTTTAGGACATGCTAAAACTGGGGTCAGCTCTTTCTTCAGATGTCGGTGAAGGAGGCCACAGCTTTGTCTTCCGAAACTGTGCTTTACCAACCATGCTATGGAATAACCAGGGGCCAGTACATAATTCATTGCTGCTGCTAAATCTGGGTCATTGTGCAGTAAAGCAAAATAAATTCTGTAAACCGGAGGCAGAATAATCAAGCAGAATACGGATTTAATTGCTCACTACTAAGGGATACTCTCCCTTAGATAAAACATACATAAACATAACTTAAAACAGACTCTAAAATCAAGGAAGGTATCTCCATAAAATTAACTCACTCTTGCTTATTTTTGTCTTAGTCCAGCATGTCATCTACAGCTTTCTGGTAGATTAAATAATCTAGCTGCAGCATGTAGGCTAGAGAAATATTTCTGTTCAGGCAAGGGATAATGAATCTTACTTGGGATGTAGAAGCTCAAACACAGTCTCATGGAGGATTTTGAGGATGTTTCTCCCCATTTCTCAAGGAAGTATTCTAACCATCAGGATGAACTGGAAAAGTGACTTCACCCTCTCTCAATTAGTCTGGTCTGAGAACTGTTGGCTTCAAGAAGAGAGAGGTATTCTCTGTTCAGCTGGGATTTATACATCTTTCTGTTTCTTCTATATTACACCTTTAAGCCTCCTCCTTAATCCTCATCTCTTAATCCCATGGAGATAAGTAAGTTATCTATATAGTCATTGGCACTTAGTTTCTCTGAATCACTGAATCATGTGTTTTCTCTTCTATCTGTATGGGAAACAGTCTGTACTACTGTGGCAGACTCAAGGCTATCGGTTAGAAAACTACACGAAGATGAATGCCCTGGTTCGAATATGAAACCAGTGACTTCCCCTGGACTTTCCTCAGTTGAGGTACAGATGGCCTCTGGGAAAAAATGGCAGCAAGATTCTTTTTTAGGGTTAGAACCAGTTTATACTGAATAGTACCTCAAACTATGAATTATACCACTTACTTAAATAGGAGCATTGTGCAAGCAGATTGCTAAGGAAAACAGTGCAAAGGAAAATCAATAAGAAGCTGTGTCTCATATTCAGTATATTCAGCCCCTGATTTTAATCCCTAAATGTAGGATTCAAAATATGCATGTATTATAGAAAATATTCGTATTTATCATATGCTTGTGTGAAGGACAGCGAGAGCAAAGCAACATATTTGTGTGTGTAATACCATTTGCTGCTACATGAACATTATTTGTAAATTAACTGTGCAACCTACAAGGAGTTATTAAAAAACAAACAAACAAAAAACCCTCTGCTTTAAACTAAACCAGATCAACTAGGTTTTGAAACAAAGAACTGAGGCATGTTTTCTGAACACATAATTTGTCAGCTGGTGCTCCAAATTGGAATGTTACTGGCTTCTATGAAACACTTTTAGAGCTATGAAAAGTGGTGCTGTAGAAATAAAGTGACTGATGTTCTGCCAATAGAAACCTCTAAAGGAGGTTGAAAAACACAGCAAGAGTTGCTTCTGAAGCTGGAGATAGGGAAGCATTATGTTTTATTTTGCCCTCTAATATAAGCCCCAAAGCATTGTTTCACTAAAACGGGTCTGCTACCTGAACTGAGTCCAACTCAGTCTCTTAGCACAGACGCAGTGATGAAAAACCCATTCAGCGTGTCACTGTAAAATTTCCTTGTTTATTGCTGGAGTGAGCAGAGCACGGGGTCTTCACATCCACAGGTTTTGACTTCTATTTTATTGCATACTGAGGAGGTGTAGAATCAGCTGCGCACTGCTTATTCATACCAGGGAACCGCTACTTGCCCAACATCCCCACTGATAACAAGAGTACTGCTTCAATTGCAACTGTTCACAGTTATGAGAAACTGTGTCTGATTCCTTAAGGACACACAAGGGCACTGCTGTGATCAATGGTAGATGGGAAAATTGCTTACTTACTTTGGAAAAGCTTTTGTTTTGACTGTCAATGCAAAATTCCCTTGTCACTCTAGTGTGCTTTTGAGCCTTTGAATGCAAGAATTTTATTCCCTAATCATGTTTGTCAATGAGTAAGGAGAATTTCAGGATCATGATTTAATCCTGGACGTACAGCTTTGTCCCCAGGAAGTGCCTGCTGAACAGAAGTTGAAGATCTGGCCAGGGCTTGTATAAGCAAGGAACTACAATGGTTCTGATACAGTGTTTTTTGAGGAATACCTACAGAATCTCACAGTACATTATAAAAAGACAGCCTGGAACATGTGCATATTTTCTCAATATCTTTGAAATTAATAAATGTAGTTTAGTGTAAGTCCTTTAGCGTGTAATGTTGATCCTTGTTAAGACGAATTTTCCTTTCTAGTGCTCTTCATGCAAAGTAAATTTGACATTAACACTGTTGGATAATCTTTTCGCCCTCAGTTTGAATATTTAAAACAGGATATAAAATATCTTAGAGGGAAGAATCCTGGACTGTCAGTAAATGGAAAAGCAATGAAGCATTAGATATTTCTCATCTCTGTTCTTACTGTCCAACATTTCTAGGGAGAGAGACAGGATCTAGTCATTTGGCATACTTGACATAAATGTTATGAACACGCATTTCTGATCTCTGTGCAGAATACACACTGGAGTGGTTTTATGTGTTTTCCAGGAGATATTTGAGTCTACTAGCCTTAGTAGTCTGAGACTTCATCATTTTTACCATAAATTTCTAAAGGTCTAAGAGAGTAATGTATGTAATTGGATGAATGTATGTCTAAGAAAAAAACAGCAAGATGCTAAAAGACCACAGCATAGTGTTCACTCTAATGAATGACAACAATATTGTTACAGGGCATTGTAAGAGTATATTACAACTGCAGCTGCAGTTGGGTTTATATAGCAGATGTATCCAAACCAGCCGAACCCCAGTGCAGATTACAATGAATCCTCAGCCTTCGTTGGATTCTCCTGAACTGCGTGCCACTACAGATAAAATTGCTGTGGGTACTAAAACGATGTAGATTGAACTTAGATTATGTATGATAGCTTGTTCTGAGGCCAGATCTGTGAGAATAATACATGTGTCTATTCCTTAAAAGAGGTAAATTGCAACAAAAAACAAAACCTATTAACTGAGTAACAAAATTATGGTTCTAACATCTTCAAGAAGGTAAAATATTTTGAACTTACTGTACAGGCCTGTTTACTTCAACTATTTCATTCATTTAAGTTGTTTATAAAAATCTCAATACTGCTACAAATAAAGATTGCAAAACTCCTAAAGTCAGAGGAGAATATTTCAAAGCTGAAAAACTCCAGGCTTATTTATTTACTATGCCAGCTTTATAAATAATATAAATACCTCATCCTAAAGTACTTGGCGTAATTTTTTGAAGACCAGCTTATTCCTGAGGAAAAGAGATTGCACTTGAGAAAGTCATATAATGGTCAACATTACTCAAGACATCAATAAGGATCTTGGAAAGGCAATTTTATATCTGCCAACAGCATATGACACCAAAGGTACCTTGCTGAAAGTATGCCATAATGAAAGATCTTCTCTTAATATGGTTGATTCAATCCGTTCCCTATTTGATGCTTACGTTACATAGACTTGTGTAAGGCTTAGATCATATTCTGGAGAAACTTTACGACTTAGTGAAGAAGAGTATAGTGGCTTCTGTACAATTCAATCTTTATTTGAATGAGCAACCTATCAAAAAGCTTCAGCAACTTTCCAATAGCCAATAGAAAATAAATTTTGTATCACTGTAATGCGAAGAATTTTACTCCAAGTTAAAGTCGAATTAAATGAACACTGAGATTTATGTCTATGTAATCACTTCATACCTCAGACCTGGTGATCTAAGGTGATATTTATTCTATTCGGCTTTAGCCACATAGCAGCTGATCACTCACTCTATTCAATTATCTTGGAACCAACGGACTTACTCTCTGAAGTTGCCCATCTCTTTCTCCATCAACTACAGAAGGATCATGGCTGGCTAATCTAAACTGAAGAACTAATTTTTTAAAAGTTGAAGGGAGATGAAATTATTTGTGCCATGGGAAAGCATGCACAAGGAATTTCGGATGGACAAGATAGGCTGAGGATACTAAATATTCAATAAGTGCATTTTAAAAGGTCATCAGGTGGCCAAAATCATAAGAAAGCCATTTGCCACTATAGGACTGTTTAAAGACTCTGGCAGACAATACAGCGGGAAATCAGGTTTTTTAACATCATAGCATTGAATAAGAGATTGGAAATGAATGTTTGTGTTTCTGAACACATATGTGCAGATCAGAGAAATAATTTGCTAAAGTCAAGACATCAGAATTCCCTCTAAACAAATATGAGTAGGACAAAAGGTTATCTTTTTAGATGGAAATATTCTAATTTAACCAATTTAAATGGGGATGGGGTAAAACAGATCTGAGATGCTCATCGTATATGTGTTCCTGGAATATCCCTATAATGCTGTGGGGCTGGCCAGACTTACAGACCAAGTCATAATATGCACCTGATTTGGAGAAAAAGTGCAATGGTGATAGAAAGATGTCAGTAAGAAGACTGCAGTGTGTTTATATCCTCAATAGACTACTCCAGTGATATCTCTGATATAATAATAGACAAATATAGAATCATATGTTAATACTCTTACTCACCTTTCCCTCAGTTGTTTCACAAACTGAACTTCCCTAGATATTCATAAGAGTTGTACCCAAGCAAGGACCAAGCAAAGGCAAAATCAGCAACTCAGGAATAAGTAATTTTAGGAAAGTACATTGATTAACTATCTCTATTCCTGTTTAAACATATTCCTGCTACATTGTTGACTGAGGGGATTTGCATATGAAAGCAGAATGTGCTCCAATATTGAGGAAAGGTTGAGGCGCTCACTGTGTATTTATGGAAAATAAACTGTTAAAGAGTGACAACCAGCTCTGAAACTTAAGAGGTAGGAAGAAAAGAGAGAAAGAAAGAGAGAAATCTAAAGCAGCTTTTGACAGGTATGCATAAATCTTCCTGAAGGGTTGAGTCACCTGAGGAAAGAGAGTGTGAGAGACCATTAAACCTTAAGAGTTTTGCAAGATTACTGAGGAAAGTGTGGAAGTTTGAAAAGCATAGACTGGCACCTCCAAAAGCAGATTGAAGATCATCCGTGGAGCTCCTGGTCTGTGAGGTATTTGGCTCAAAGGATCCACATTAAAAGTGATGCCTCTTAGGGTCAGATACTGGTAAAGGACAAAGTTATGCTTTCTCAGGTTGCTGTTGATGGTGGACCGTTGAGCAGGTGCTGTTCATGAAGGACTGTTGTTGCAAACATTAGCAACTCCATCATTATTAAGCAGTAGCATGTAAATATCCTGTTTTATAAGAAACTAGAATGGACAATTCTTATGGTCATGATACAGCCCCAGATTTTTGTCCAATTTTTTCACATGGGCTGAGTGATGAATGAGCGTGAATATAGTTCATCTATGTTGGAAGAAGATAAACAGCTTGGCATCAGCTAACTCCCTTCCCACAAAAGGAACAACAGAGTAACATATCAAAAGGAGAAAAGGGTTTTATTTACCCCTCATCCTGCTGTCAGTCAGTTGCAGTTCTCAGCTTTGAGCCCAGTATTAGTCCCTACACGGCTCTTGGTAGAAGGTGAGGAACAGTTTACTTCTGTTTTGAGGGTGGTTTTGTTTGTTGTCATGAACAGGGCAAAGAAGAAACAAGGAGGGCTGGAACTAGGTGAGGTGACTGTTAATTGCCCATTTTCTTACTTTTCTATATTCTTGTGGGGACAGCCAGAAAAGCAGCAATCCCTTCCCCTGCATGCAAATCTTGTCTGAGGATACATATAACTTGTTTGTTCCTAACTTTCTTAAATTATGTTCTTGAATAGCACCTGAAAGATGTTATTTCACCTTTCTTCACAAAGTTCACTTCCTGTGGAAACTCAAAATAAAAGGACCCAGTCCTGCCCTCTACCATGGACTGTATTTCATTGCCAATGATCAGACACAGTGATCTCCTCTTCATAAATCTGGAAAGACAAAGAAGACAATGTAGAACGAATGGTTAAGAAGATACTTAGCTCTAGGATTTGGCTTATGCTTGTGACATTGAGAAATAAGATCTATGGATAAACCAAAGATCAGATAATTCTAATTTTCTGTTGTTGCTATTGTGATATCAGATGAGATCATACTAGAAAATCAATAAGGAATTTCAGAAGATGCAATGCTTAGTAAATTATTTCCACTTTAGTTCACAATGTCTTTAGATATTCCTTACTATGACTAACAAAAAAGTGTTGATTTTTTCTCATACTCATGTACTCTTGTTCACTTGATCTGCTCAGAACTGTTGATGCTAATATGAAACAGTTACGTTAACTTGATAAAACAAACAAACAAAGAAGTTTTGCTGTCCTTGCATATGAGAGGAGTTTCCACATACTATTGCAGAATTGAATCACTAAACATCTCTACAATTCCAGACTTTCCTTGTCTCTACCAGCATGGCAGCTGACAGCACAGTGAAATCTATCAGCAATAGCCTCTTTCTCTTCAAAAAAACGCAAGGCAGGAAAAAAGAACATGTAAAAAAAACCCAAACAAAACTTATTCCCTGAGTGCAAATCTTAGATCAGTGTTTTCCTAGTCTTAAATGACAAAACAGGGAAAAAAATCCCACGATGCCTCCTTATACTTCTCACTCTAAAATAAGAACAGTCCACCTCTGAGAAAGAGCTGACTCCACAGAGGCATAAAGAATGATCCATCTCAGCTAATTTAAGTGTTTAATAATTTTATGTTTATTCCTCAGATAGTTTTAAGGTTGCCTTTATATGCTATGGAAAACCAAAAAGAAACAAAAAAACTCCCCACACTTTCAGAAAAAGAGTCTCTTCAGCTGATATATTTTATATTTCTAGCTGAAAACAATGTGTATTGTATCCTAAAAGTAGCTACCTCTTTTGCTTCTTAAGCGAGCCAAAGGACCATTAGGTCAAGGGTAAGGTCTACACTTAATCAGGTGAAGCCTACCTTTAGTACTGGCAATAATGATAGTGGTAATATTAACTGAACTTTTACAACTACCGGCAGACTCCATAGCTTCAAGGCAAGAAGGGTCTTTATACTGTTTGGAAAGAGACACGTAACAAGAATGGGATCTTCAGAAGTTAAAATCCGAGTGGTTTACTGGAAACCATGAGTACTTCAAAAAGATTCACTTATCTGTTGTAATTCAAATGCCTAGCCCTCGAAGATTGCCTTTCTCTGCCTTAGACTGTAAACTATGAATTTTATCTGAAACTTGGAGCTACAGCAGGTCATGCCATGGTGGTTTTTTTTTTTCTGTAAAGAAGCAGTATGGAATGCAAGTGCAAGTGTAGGCACTCTACCTTAAAAGTTTAGTGGTTGTAGCACTTCCTTTGAAAAACCTTTGTTTAAATACCCAAATTGTTTAGTTTATGAGACCAGAACTCTCATACCTCAGGAGGGAGAGAATCTCCACTGAGTGATAAGGTATTCTTCATCGCATTTTTATCATGGTAAGAAAGGCAAGAAAAAGGAAAGCAAGAAGGACAAGGAAAGAGAGGCACGGAAATTAACGAACGAAGAAGAAGGAAGTGCTACATATTTGTTCCCACTGTATAAAATATTTTATTAAGTATCATTTTTAGTATTTTAAAAAATGCTGATTACCCACTTCTGATCCAACCTAGTAGAAAGATAACTATCAACCCAGAACTGCCCAAAAAATGTTAGACAGACAGTTTAGAGACTTATAGATTTTTCCCATATAGTAAGCCATCGGATCATAGTGTATTACTTGGGTTGGAAGGGATGTAAGGAGGTTCCAAATCTTGCCCAAAGCAAGGTCAGCTCTGAAGTCATAGTTTCTCAGGGCTTTATCTAATCAAGTATTTTCCACACATTTGCTGCCTGGCCAGTTTGTTCCCAGACTGTACTGCTGAAAGGCGGTCTTCTTTCACAAGTGTAGGACTTCACATTGCTGAATTTCCTAGATTACTGTCAACCCATTCAGGTCCCTTCAAACTTGGGGTTCCAACATCTCAGATGACTGTGCTGGTCACAGTGGTCTTGGGTGAATGAGGAATGGACAGGCAGAGCATTCCTGTCCTAACTGATGAGGTTCACGGTTCACACCGGAGACAAGTTTTCATGCAAAATCTCTGAGTTGAATTGTTGCCTTATGGGTTAACTGTAGACACGAGGTGGTCACTTGCCAAGTCCACATAGGTTGCCACCGAAATGTAAGACAACCATACAGGTAGGAAATAGGCAATTGGGTGGTAGCCAAAGGAAATAAACCTTATTGTTAGAGACTAGCTTTTAGAGCACGCTTCGTGTGATTATGATCAGTCATCCAACCTATGAAACATGACTGTGTTGTCCCCAGAAATCTTCTGTGTAAGACTGACCCAACAAGCACCATCTGAAAATGCTGACCAGAATGATCTGTACAGACACAGATGGGACACACTTAGCCGGATTTCAGCTGACTAAATAAAATTCTCTGAATGGCCACCTTAAGGCATCTAAGAGCTGCCTGAGGCTGGTAGATATGTGGCAGGAGGTATACAAGACCTGTTTCTGTCTGGATTGGCAGCTGGAGGCACCTCAATCACCTGCTTTCAGAATCCTTCTGGAGTCTAGGCACAGTCCGGGGTCCTAGGTAAATAGCTATAGAAGCTCCTAATTTTGCATATATCTGCAGGTAGAAACAAAAGTATCAATGATTTTGATGCTTATAGTATTAAAGCAAAAGCTAAATAGAGATTCTGAGTATCAAAAAGCACTTTGTGAAGTCAGTGCTGAGTCATTTGCTCATGCCTATGAAAGAAGCCTGTCAAGGAACTGAAAATAGATCTTCCGAACTTCTTTATAGGGCATCAAGAGCCTCTCACTTCCCTTAAGTATACTATTTTCAAATGGATAAATAAAAGTCAAATCATTGCTTCTTGCATGAACTGAAAGTTTTAAAAGACTTCCTTTTACTCTCTCCGGGTCACTGCAAACAGCCCTAGTTGTTTTTTCTTTGTGGAAAGTAAGTCTGAACTCATTGGCCATTGTTTCAAAGTGAAAAGTGTTAAACCAAAAAAAGAAAAGAAGACCAAAAAAAAAAAAAAAATTAATCTAGTTCAGTGAACTTTTATAGTGCAGAAGAAGAACCACTAAGCATACAGCTGTGTGTTCTCAGAGTAAATGACATGTGCTTTTTGCTCTGGTGAGCGATCCATATTTTAAATGTCCCCATATACCATTATAACGCATAACAACCTGTCACTATTATTCATGTCTTTTTCCCAATATCCATATTTTGACATTACCACTGAAAAGATCCAGTGTGCTCAGTGGCTTCTTAAAAATAAATAATTGAAAGCTACCGTAAATTATATTAAGCCTTGACATGGCTGACCCTCTCTTGCCTCAGTCCATTGCTATCTCTTTAAATGCATTCCCTCTTAAATTATATTGTAATTTGGAGGTGCTGAAGTCTTAAGTTTTTTGACTCAAATGTAACTTCCTTCCCAATGCATAATTCATTTTCACTTTGTTCTTGGTGCTGCGTGTGCATCGCATTTTTGGCAGCCAAATGCAGGCTGAAATCAACAACTCTGTAAAGGGTGAGAATGAAATCAGAATGGACGGCTTGGTGGAAGAAATATTAAGCATGTCACAATGTTTTGTGCTCTATCTTGTGAAATGGAGACAAAAACCTCAAACAACTGTGAGTTTAAAAGGAGAGAATGACATTTAAAGTCTGAAAATTATCCACTGCTGATGTCATGCTGTTGTGGCATTTAATTACTTTTCACATCACATAAACTGATGACTTCTGAATGTTTTTATACCATGAAATCTTTTGATGAGGAACATACTCTCCCACTTGTCATTTTTTTAAGCTGGAATAAGTCAGTCAATCTCTCTACACTTAGATGAAGGCCATCAGGCTTATCTGATAAAAATGAGCATCACTAACTTCAGAATACTGACCTTGTTTTCTGAAATAAGATCCCTGAAGAAGTCTAGAAGCTCCCATGATATTAATATGTGATTGGGCTCAAATTTCAACTGCTTTAAGGCAAAGTAGTTTTGCTAGTTTATGTTGACTGGCAGTCATACCTGTGTTTTTATCCTTTCATCACGAATAAGTAGTACTGATAACAGACCCATTCAAAAAATAACATCCTCCAGTATTATCATTTTCTTAACATGTAATTATATCTGCATGTCAGACAGTGGAAAAGACAGCAAATTAGACAGCAGTGCGGTAGTAACGTGATGGATCAATGACAAAAACATGTCATATTGATATGCATTCATGAAGGTTTCACATGATCAAGCATGAAGATGACAAGTTCTTTCCTTATGAGATCACACAGTGCCTCAAGGATGGAAAGGTGAAGAGGAAGCTGTGAAAATTCAAAACAATGTACGAAAGTGAGGAGTATAGAAGGACAAATTTACAAGATAGTAAATGATGCAGAGATGACATGTAATGAGTCAGGAAGACTTACATAAAACCTGTGAAAGAGAGGGATGGTAGAGAGGGATAAGCTATTATAAGGAAAGTATTAACGATTGAAAAGAAATAAGATCCAAAAGGCAACTGAACCACAGAAACCCCTCTCCCCAGCAAAGTGTACATAGGGACTTAAACACCTGCATAAAGTTTTAAGTCAATACATTATAAATAAGCACTCCTGTATTGTTAGAAGTTCCTAAACCTTGTTGGGTGAGTCTGACAATTAATAATGACTACCATAACCTGTGTGTCAGTAATGACAGGTTACCTGGTTAACACAATCATTCCTTTTCTTACATCTTCTTTCCTTGCCCACCCGCTCCCACCCCTCGCTCCCCAAGACTTTGCTCTGTTCATTGCAGTATGTTCAAGATTTTGTCTGCACTTCTGAAGCATGGCACAACTAAGTCCCTCGAGAGCCGATTAATTCCTTAAGTGACCGATGTCTTTCTGCCACCTCCCTCTATCCCTGAAAGGTCTTACTTCATCACATTAATCAAGACGACAAATAGTCCTTCAGCAGAACTCAAGTTCAGGATATTCAGTATCATGAGTGACACATACCTTTGCTTTTTGTCTAGGATTTCCTTAGTTCCAGTTTACAATCTTTGTTTTTCCCTCCTGATTTCTCACTATCCATCTGTCCCAGCATCGCACCTAGTGCTCATTGTTACAACGCTGAGGCAAGTGTTGTTCATATGGTAACACCTCCCATCCCGATCTCCCTCTGTGTTTTTTTCATGTTGTTCTGCAGGACTAGAACAGCTGTCCTGAGGTAATATGCCAAGCCCCTTGACCTTGTATTATTAAAATCTCTCCCTAGGGGACCAGGAAAGTCTGTGAACATCCTTCAGTTATGGGAATCTTCTGCCAGTTTATATGGTATTGTCACGGGTTAAAACTATGAGGCTATTCTATCCGAAAAGGTTTCGCGACTACATGGGTTTGGAGGCAAGGTAAACCCACCCAAACGTACACAGAACTTAATGGCTCATTAGGCTTTGTTTAGGCAAAGGACAAAGAATGTGATACACAGGGCTTAAGGGGTGTGAGAAACAGAAGCGTTTTAATAGTGAACACAATTAAAACCATAAAGCAATCATTTAAATACAAATAGGACTGGAAGAAGAGAGAGAGAGAGGGAGAGATTGATAAATACATAAATAGGCATCTACAAGTATAATACAGTCTCCCATTTCAACCCACATCTCTCGTTTACAAACAAAGAACCTGCCACACGGTCACACCGCCGGGGCAGGGGGAGGAAAGGAAGTCATTGTCCGTCACCTCGCAAAGTTTTCAGTCCGAGAAAAACTTCTCCTAGAGCAAACCTCCAAGCAAGAACATAGTCCTTCTTCCTCTGGGGTAGCTGGGAGAAGACTTGAGTTTACTGGGGGCAAAACCCCAAGGCTTCTGGCTCTCTCTATCTGCAGAACGGGGTACAGACCGAACTCTCAGGGAATTGTTGTGGGTTTCCCACGTGACATGCAGAAGTTCCGAGCAGAACCTTTAGAACCCTCATTGCTTTTCCCCTTGTCAGTTGTTTCTGTCCCTTCGATGCAGAATATGGAGGCTGACAGCCGGTTTTACCTCTTATCGGGTTAAACTCAGTCCAAAGCCACCCCCACCGGTCATCGGCAGAGCAGGAAGGTCTACCTGCTCCGCAGAAGGAGTCTTTTACTGCTCCAGGGGCATCGAGGTAACTACGAATGGTTTTCTCTCTCTGGTGAAACTTCACAGCCCTGGCACGGAGAGAATTGAAAGTGCCATGGCTAGCCCTGGGGAGTGTCTTAAACTCCGCTTTTTATGTGCTCATTCGTGGAGGCGTGTCTGAATATCTTGACTCCCAATCAGGGAACCGAGAGGGCTGGTGCTTCTTTTCCAAAAGTCGTGAGAAAACTTTCCTGCATCTCAGGAAGAAGGAGAAGGGGAAGAACAAAAGCTCACCCCCCGACTGGCACCATCTTAACCCGTTACAGGTATTATCTCAGCCCTATTCCTCTTGCTAGACAGAAGAAGCGTACTGCATTAAACAGGTCGTATTTTCATTGAGTCTCTTCTTCTGAAAAGACTGAGATGCTCACCCTGACTCATTAAGACAAAGAATGTGAAGGTAAAGAAAATAGTTCAAATGAGACATTTAACTAATCTCCTTTTAAAGGTCTGACAGAAAAAACTCAAAATTAATTACAAGGAAGAAAAGGAAAATATATGAAATAGAATCTACATCAGTAGACTTTGACAGCTGCAATATTATAGGCTGAATTAATGTTCCATAAATATACATAGAGCATTTCCATTATAGTAATGTCAGCTCTCATTGTCAGTTGAACAGGTGCCTACATAGTAAACCACATATGACTTCTGAACCATACTTTAAGTTGTATTTTCTGATATAAAATTATAATTTCATATGATGGGATACAGCTAGTGTTTAATTCTTCTACTAAAAATTTGTATTAAAAAAATCCCCTCCCCAAAGCCAAACAAACAAAACCCACAAGGCACAGATTTGTTATACTCATCATACCATAGCATATCTTAAAGCGAGGTGATGTGATGTGAAATGATCATCAGTATCATTCAGGTAAAAAAATATAAAAAAAGAAGCCCACTAGCTCTTTTCAGAGCTATGTGTAAGGCAAAAATAAGATGAGAAGCCATCAGTTAAAACACTGCGTTTTTCAGATATTGAATTGGTGCTGGCTAGGAATGATGGCTATGGAAGTAATTAGAAAAGTACCCTCAAACCCAAAAGGAAAAGATGTAAAAACCAGGGAATTTCTGAATTAAGGAGGCATGGAATCACTGACTGCCTGTGCCTGGATGAAAGCTGGGATATACTTTTTGTGAAAATGTTACTACTCTTTTTCCTCATCAAATCAAAGGAGATAAAATTAAGGTTTTGTTTTACACTGTGGTTTTTTTTCTTTCCCCTTTAACTTTTTTTTTTTTTTTTTTTAAATTAGGGGCATGCAGTTTTTCCAGACACATGTTACAGGAGAACTTCAGCATTACTCTACCCTCCGGGAAGTATTACCTACAGTGTTTGAAAATCTCTGAGCATCCAGCAAGCAACAGTACAACAGATGGGTGAGTTGGTCACAGTAGTGAAGATTTTTCCTTGCATTACCACATCACAGGAAGCTTCTAAGAGAAAGCCTCAACTTCACACAGCCTTAACTTCAAGTGAAAGAGGAATAGAATTTTTCACATCCTTACAATGCCTAAGAAGCTACTCAGAATGAAATGTCACAGTTCTCCTTAGCACAAAAGTAAATGTGGAATATAATTGTTTGTCATCTTTTAAGTTATGGTTCTATTCAAAATTCAAGCATGCTTAATTTGACCACAGCCGACTGTCTAAACAAGCAAGCTTCAGTACTTCTACTGCATCAACAACCAACTTAATAACATCAGCTTACATTTTTACATGAATTTTCTCTCTTTTACTGAAAATGCAATTTTGTTTGCTCACTGCCATAGACTAGTTACCTGTAGTGGAGCTTAGTTTCAGAACATAATGAGAAAAACTAGCATCAGACGCGAGAATACTGGCAGCAGCATTCTGTGGGAGAGGCTGTCTTATCATAATTCTTGCTTCAGCTTTACATTTTGCAGTAAAACTGAACTGGAAAAGAAAAAAAGCATAAATAATAAAAAAAAATCAGCAATGGAATAGACCTACTAGAAACTGCTTTTTCATTACACCAATCCTCTAGTGAAAATGTCATGACATTGTAAATGTTCCTGGCTTTAAGACTGTATCCACCCCATACTGTTTGGACAAGTTCAGTTCTACTGACTTGCTTATGACCATAAAACAAATTTAGTAGTGTAGCAGGGACAGACACAAGGATATCTGCTGATTACAGTCATATACTTTATCCATAAAAGCAGCTGTATTACTATAACAGTCCAAGGAGTGATATTACCAGCAATCCAAATTAGCGAACTCCAAAGTTATGGAAATAACTTCTCAGCCTGGCCTACCCTTGTTTTGTTCTATTTTCAGCCCTATGTCTTTGTAAGTCTTGCCCACCTCAAAAATCCTCCTGCTTCCAAAGTGTTTACACTATTTTGCAGACAGTTGTTACTGCCTCACATGATCATCAGAGCTAAGCAGAACGCATCACTCATTTGATTCCTTTCTACCTAACTGAGACTACAACGATGTGTATAGGTACCGATACCAGTTCTACTGATTCTGTATCATTCAAGATCTTGGCAGTAAAACAACCAATCCCGAACTGAACTGCTGTTCAGTTTCTCTTTTCCCTGACTGAAAATAATGAAATTCATGAGTCCGCACAACTCTAGAAATAAGAAGCCTCAGGGAGTTTTTCAGGGTCTGTACAAGTTATGGTATGGCATTCACTAAGTGACCGCTGAAAAGCAGACGTGGCCAAGATTTGAGCCTAAAATTGTTAAATCCAAAGCTTTGGTCATTAAGCAACAGCATTCTTGACAGATCACTAAAGCTTGTGTTTCTCAGAAGGGTCTTTCAGAAGGCTCAAGTGGAAAGTTATGGAGTAGCATTCTTCATCCAGATGTTGTAAACTTTTGGAGTCTGTATGCTAAGATATAAACACTACAAGAATGGCGTGCTTTGTAAGGGTTTTCCCTGAAGACCAGTATCGTTCATAAATGCTCTTTTCCACCGTGTTTTTCAATATCATCTTTTGCTCGTAAGTGTGGAAATAATGTATATCTAAAGGTTGCACCAACCTTCTGCATGTTAAAAAGCCAGTGTTTCCTTAGTGCATGGTCATCGGTTCAGCCCTCCCTAAACATATGCATTATTTGTATTGTCTGTTCTTCTTAAGTTCAAGCCATCCTCTGTGCCACATACACAGAGATTTAGAACATATTATATTCCCTCCTGTCTCCCCACAGCCAAGTGTGGGACTTTACTGCATCAAACACTGAATTTACTGAGATGAAAAGTTAGTGCAATATTGGTCCCAAAATGTAGGTGGTAATGTTATCTTTTCATAGCTACGTATACACCTCTCTTGAGGAGATTTCTTTTAGCTTAAGTCTTGGAGACAGTGCTTTTGAGTCAATATTATTCTGTGATAATTCTTTGAAACTTTACGTCTTTATATTAGCATCACTGGACAATATCTTTCTTTGAGTGAAACGCCATCAGTTAGCAGTAGCTTATATTCAGACTGGTCCCTGTAGCACAATTCAGAAACACATTTTCTGTTTACATTTGTCTCTCCCTGCTCTCATTTCACTTCCCAGAGCTTTTCTCCGCATGCTGTAGTAGGCCTGAATTTTGATGAGGCCGAAACACAAAGCAGTCATCATGAATGACTTATTTAGATGCACAACTTTTAGCATACTGCTGATTTGGTTACTACATCAGTCAAGTTTCTTGACTACACGTCCCGAGACGTAGCAGCTCCAGAAGGATATGGAGAAACATTACAATAGCCTGAGAGTTGCATTTGTTCTTGCTTTTCCTGTTGCCCAGACATGATTAGAAGAAATGTTCCTGTTAGCTAATTATTTTCACAGCCATGACAGATGGCCAAAGGGTGCATGTGCTGTAAAAACAGAGTGGAAAAGGGTTAATGTTGCAGATGACCTCATTCCCCTTTTATTCAGGCTGCTTTAAAGCTGTTGATTTAATGGAGTGATTTCTGATTGGAGCTGGAACATTGATTGGAGAATCAGGCCCATGAGGTTTAGTGACCTCTGGGTGACGGCACTGCAGGTATGTGGCTAACAAGGTACTAATTGGGTACCAGGGTGAGGATGAAAGCAGTTACAAGCAGTTGGTCAAAAGGCAGCATTGTACCCCAAAGAACTGCAAGTGCTGAGCTTTGTGACTGGGAGGAGAGGCAAGCTGTGCTCCTAGCTGATTTACTGCTGAATCCTGCGCTGTGGATGTCTTCTGCGGGAGGAGCAGACTTTAGCTGGCAGTGCTCCTCTGTGCTTTTCACGCGAACTGCAGAGTCTGACAGAAAAGTTAGACATTTAATTAACGGGTGCGGATGTGGCTTAGTGAGTTATGTTTTCTTAAGAGCACAGATACAGAGACAAAATCCTTCAGCAAGAGGATATTGAATCTCCTTCCTCTCTTCCGAAACCTTGAGCAAGTTGTGACCCCTTAATTTCTCTATCCTGTTCTTCTTCCCCCCATTTCTATGTTGTCAGCTCCATGAAATCTGCTTCCCCCTTACTCCTTGCTATGATCACATGCTAACACAACCTCGCCATGCTCAGGAGTCCCCTACTGTTGAAAACAGCAGAGAAAAGAGAAATTAGAGGTTGCAAGCGAGAGTCTAAAGCTGTACTTCAAAACTGCACATGATCAGGAGTGAAAGCAATGCTCGCATTGGTAAGGCAGCAACAAGAAGAACTGTGACGGTGGTTTTGGTACCCCACCTGCTACAAAGCCTTATGTCTGCTTCCCTGGTAGATTGCTTGATTTTAAAACAGTCATCATGGCTTGGCTTCGCGGACGAAGATTTGGGAAGGGCTTTGCCCACGCTTATTGCAAGCGCGTTGATGGCTGAAAAGGCCAATGCGGGATAGGCAAGACCGGTTGCAAAGAGCACACCGCAGGGTCTCCTTGGGTGGTATAGTCGAGGCACGGTTCTTTCTGCACTGTCTTTTCTCCTCGAGCTTGATTCTACGCGTGCTCTCAAAGGAGATGGCAGCGTTATGTATGGTGTGTCTCCAAATCTCCCGATTGGAGGCCAGGGTGGACCACTGATGGTGGTCAATATGGCCTAGGCTGAGGTGTTGTTTCAGGGAGTCCTTATATCTCCTCTTTGGAGCTCTTCTATTGCGGCAGCCGGTGGCAAGTTCACCATAGAACACGATCTTAGGGAGGCGGTGATCCACCATCCTGGAGACGTGCCCTGCCCAACGCAGCTGCGTTTTCAGCAACATGGCCTCACTACTGGTGACGTCTGCCTGTTCAAGGACAGCAACGTTAGTCACGTAGTCAGTCCAGTGGATGGTTAGGATTGTGCGGAGGCAGCGCTGATGGAAGCGTTTGAGGAGTCGCAGATGGTGGCGGTAGATGACCCATGATTCAGACCCGTACAGAAGAGTAGGCAGTACCATGGCTCTGTAGACACTGATCTTTGTACTTTTCTTCAGGTGTTTATTGCACCAGACTCTTTTATGGAGTTTTCCGAAAGCTCTGTTTGCCTTTGCTATTCTGTTGTCTATCTCTTTGTCGATCGTGGCATCTGAGGAGATGATGCTACCCAGATAGCTGAACTGCTGGACTGACTGAAGCTCTGACTCGCCAATGGTGATGTGGGGATGATGGTAATCATCTTGTGGTGCTGGTTGGTAGAGAACTACTGTCTTCTTTAAGCTGACTTCCAGCCCAAAAAGCTCAGCCGCCTCTGCAAAGCAGGATGTTAAGCGCTGCAGAGCTGCTTCTGTGTGGGCAACAAGGGCGGCATCGTCAGCAAAAAGCAGCTCGCGGACAAGGTGATTCAGGGTCTTGGTGTGGGCCTTCAGTCGCCTTAGGTTGAAAAGGCTCCCATCGGTACGATATCGGATATAAATGCCGTCTTGTTCGTCGAGGTCTGCCGTGGCCCTTTGGAGCATCATGCTGAAGAAAACTGTGAATAAAGTGGGTGCGAGAACGCAGCCTTGTTTCACACCATTGGCTATTGGGAAGGGCTCAGAGAGTGCATCGCCATATCTGACTTGGCCGCGCTGCCCCTCATGTAACAGGATTATCATTTTGAGGAACTTGGGGGGACATCCTAATCGTTCTAAGATCTGCCACAGACCTTTTCTGCTCACAGTGTCAAAGGCTTTGGTGAGATCAATGAAAGTTACATAGAGACCCTTGTTCTGTTCCCTACACTTCTCTTGCAGTTGTCTGAGAACGAATACCATGTCTGTGGTACTTCTGTTGGCTCTGAAACCACACTGACTTTCAGGTAGAAGTTCTTCTGCGGTAGCGGGTACCAATCTGTTCAATAGTATTCTTGCGAGGATTTTTCCAGCAATGGAGAGCAGAGTTATGCCTCGGTAGTTTGAGCAGTCTGACTTTACTCCTTTGTTCTTGTACAGGGTGATGATGATTGCATCACGGAGATCTGGTGGTAGTTCGCCTTGTTCCCAACAGCGCACAACTAGCTCGTGAAATTTAGCATGGAGCGTTTGGCCTCCATGTTTCCAGATTTCAGGTGGGATTCCGTCGACCCCAGCTGCCTTGCCGGTTTTCATCTGCTGTATGGCCTTAAGGGTCTCTCCCATAGTAGGGGCTATATCCAATTCATTTTTCACCGTTTGCTTTGGGATGAGTTGGATTCCTGAGTCTTGGACTACACGGTTGGCACTGAAGAGAGTTTGAAAGTGTTCAGACCATCGATTCAGGATGGAGGTTTTATCTGTGAGAAGCGTTTGGCCATCTGCGCTGAGTAGGGGGCTTTGAACTTGGTGTGTGGGTCCGTACACTGCTTTCAGAGCCTCATAGAATCCTCTGTGGTCACCCAAATCTGCGCATAGTTGAGTCTTTTCTGCTAGGTTGAGCCACCACTTGTTCTGGATGTCTCGAAGTTTCTGTTGGAGTTTACTGCATGCAAGACGAAAGGCTGCTTTTCTTACATGGCAAGATGGCTGAGCGAGGTGTGCTTGGTGAGCAGATCTCTTCTTTGCCAGCAATTCCTGGATCTCTGGATCGTTTTCATCAAACCAGTCTTTGTTTTTCTTTGTGGAGAACCCTAAGAATTCTTCAGAGGACTGCAGGATGCTATTTTTAATATGTTGCCAAAGCGCTTCAGGAGAAGAGTCTATGGGATGGTCTTCAAGCCTAGTTTGAAGGTTTGCCTGGAAGCTGTCTCTCACTGCAGCTGTTTGAAGATTGTTAACTTTGAACCTCCTCCTCAGAATGCCGCCCCTCTTAGGTTTGGGCTTAAAGTGGAGGTTAAGTTTGCAGCGCACAAGGCGGTGGTCTGTTTGACATTCTGCACTAGACATCACTCGGGTGTGACAGACATCGCGAACGTTTCTCTGGCGCACTAAGATTTAGTCAATGAGGTGCCAGTGTTTAGATCGAGGATGCATCCAGGTTGTCTTCAGGCTGTCTTTCTGCTGGAAGATAGTGTTGGTGATGGTAAGCTGCTGCTCAGCACAAAACTCTAGCAAGAGGCGACCGTTGTCATTGCAGTTTCCAACTCCATGCTTGCCTAGTACTCCTTTCCAGGCTTCAGAGTTCTTACCTACTCGGGCGTTGAAGTCACCAAGGATTATGATCTTATCATCCGCAGGAACCTTTTGAGTAAGGCGGCGCAGATCGGTGTAGAATTTGTCTTTTTCTGCAGGGTCAGCTTGGAGAGTTGGGGCATATATGCTGAAGAGAACAACATGTTGCTTGTTGTGTAGCGGGAGGCGTAAGGAGATAATGCAATCGGAATGACCTGTTGGCAAATTTTCAAGTTTAGAGGCGATGGAGTTTTTAATCATGAAGCCAACTCCGGAATGATGACTTTCGGTTTTGGGTTTGCCTGACCAATACAGTGTGTAGCCGGCACCATGTTCTTGAAGGCTGCCTTCCTCATGAAGGCGAACTTCACTGAGAGCAGCAATGTCGATGTTGAGTCGTGACAGTTCGTGAGCAATTATAGCAGAACGGCGTTCAGGACGCCCACTGTCTGCTGTATCGAGCATGGTTCTGATGTTCCAACATGCGAGTGTCAATCTGGACACACCTTTGGAGGCAGGTGTATGCCTTTGTCTCTTTGTCTTTGGTTGACCGCAGAAGAAGATGCCTGTTGGCCGCAGCTAGCCAACCGGATTGGAAGGGGAGATGAGCTTTGGTTAGGCCACCTTTTCTAGGCCCCTCTCCATGTGGAGCAAGCAGTGCTCTCCTTGAAAAAGGCTGCTTGGTCATTCAGGATGCTGCCGAACGAGACTGTCATCTCCCGGGTCAGTCTCAAGCGACCAATGTCCTGAACCGCCTGCATGCAGGGTTGGGTCTGCGGCTTCCAGTGACATCTTTCCACCTGCCGTTTCGTCCCTTGCCTGTCGCTACAGGGCTTTGCAAACGTGAGTACACCCTTCAAGCCTGTGCGGTGGATTTTTTTTAGGTGAGGCGCAGCGTGCGCGAGACTGGCCCCACCCTTTACACCTGAGGTTCATCTGCCAGGGCCTAGCGAGCTTGGACGGTGACAGCGAAGTCCTCAGGTCGTAGGTTTGGTTAGAGTATCCTTCTCTTAGATGGATGGCCTTACAGGGCTAAACGAGCTCCATCTGCCTGGGTTTGGAGTTAGATCCTAGGATGGTTGCCCAAAGGCTAGTGAGCCCATCCTGCCCGTGGACACACTTTGTCTGACCCTTCAGTTGAGACCTGTCAGGCTTGGGAGACCCTACCGGAGGCATATGCCACCACCAGCATAGCTCTCAACTTTGCAAGGGCACGCAAGCTCTTTCCCCACGGCAAGGGGGTGCCCATGAAAGAGTTTTAAAACAGTACTTTTTGCAAGAAAATAAGAAGATACCTGCTTTAAGACTGCATTGGTTGGTACCTCCATGATAAACCCGGCTTATACAGCATTTTCATTTAAAGCTTGATGCGAGATTCACATGCCTCCTTCATAATGCAAATTCCTCATCCTTTCCAAGCAGCTGCTCATCTCTTTGTTTACTTTTGCTTCGAACAAAGGATGCAATATTGACAACCTTGTCATCTACAAATGTTTACCTTTTGAGAAATTGGAAGTAAGTGTGGAAAAAGGCAAAAATAAATATCTAATATATTAGTGGGAGTGCTTGTAAATTGTTCCACCGTGGTGTTTTGTTGCTGCTTTTCGAGGATTTTTTTATGAGGCATCAGCTGCACTTTAAATTGTTACTGAGATGAATGGAAGCTAATAGGACATGTTCCTGAAGTTTGTTTTCTAATCATATTAAAGCGGATCTTATTAATAAAAGTGACTACTCTGAGCAGAACTGTCTGTGGCTAAATAATCAGTTTCGTTATTGAGAAGTGATTAAATTGCCTAAGGAAATAATTATAAATAACACCTGGTTTACTAAGACTTAAATTAAGGGCCTTCCCCACCTACCACCCCCCACCCCAATCAATCTATCCTGAATTGCTTTTCTGTTTTATTTATTTATCTCTCTTTATTTTATTTATTTATTTAATTTCAGGCATATTGTTTGTTCCATAGCATGCAGCTCTGTTGAACTCTATTTCAGACTCCATTGATAGCAACACCAACATCAGTCTCCTCAATTTAAATAGGAAAACTGAGGCATGGTTCCTGAGGGAGGGAAGATGTAATTAGGAGCAAATGTAGGGTATGAGTTGGCATAAAAGTGAAGTTTAAAGTATGCTGAAGAAAAGAAAATGAGTAGTGTAAAAATATCACTTTTTACAATGGGCTGCAACAGACATATTTTTAAATAATGGGAACATTACCCTTTTTTTTTTTTAAAGAATATTTGCATTTTGACAGGAAAAGGAAAATAAGTAATGATTTTCACACAGTTCCATTAGCTTAACAAATCATCTCAGTTATTTTTATTGGTAGATTAGCTAGAGGGCAGAAATTGGGATAATATGCTTACTACAACTGACTTTAGAGAAAGCATGAACTCCTCCCTTCCTTCACTTCAGAAGAGACAAAATTCCAAAGAAATAGACCATAAAGTATATTATTTCTGACTTAGACCCTATCTTGGCACTTTACTTCAACTGAGTTATGAAATCCTTTTGCCTCTATCACATGCTTAAGTGCTTTGCTGACTTGAGATCTTAACGAGGCTTCTGCAATGGTTTCTTGTTGGTCTCTGGTGGAAGCTCTACCTGAAGCTTTAGAATAGGATAATAGGTGGCTCCAAATTCCCCTTCTATATTTCAGCTAATTTTTCCAACTTGAGAACATCCTTCCCCAGTTTAGGCTTGATTGCTTGATTACAACACTGAATGCACTGATGGCACTCCACAAGGAATGCTTCATAATTAGCAGTACTAATAAGCAAGAGAAACAACATTAAAATAATAGTTAATCGGCACAGTGCAACAATGTTAATGGGACAAATTCTCTTCCTGCCTTCACAGTGAAGCTGAGAAAAGTTTATTCCTTTTATTTCTCCTACTTCAAACTGGTTAAACTCGAGATATTGTCTAGTACATAAAAAACCCTACCTTATTTAAGCATAAAATACTTCACCTAACTTATAAACTTTAGACATCAAATCCCTAACTCCCACAGCAACAAGTGTCAGTTGTAAGAGCCTCCATCATTATTTTTCTTTCTGTCAGCTTGAGGGGACAGATGAGCATTGTGGTGCACCATGAAAGAGGTGGAATTCAGGTCCTACAGGAATGACTTGAGGTTCTCACTTTGATGGTTCTATTCCGGATTAGCCAGGATGTTTATATATGAGAGGAGTTCACTTGATCCCAAGTGTTCACATATAGGAGAAAGGTCTCTCAAATAACAAGGTTGTAATGCATTTAGGACTTGAGTAAACACAGCAACTTTTATTTGATCAAGTCAGAGACTATGAATGTGCAGAACTCCAAGACTATAAGAAATTGACTTTTGAAATAAAATCATCTATGTTTGGGCTTTCAGAATGGTCTGTGTTCTCCAAATCAGGTGTAAACTACCTGTGGGTGTTGGTTTGAGACTCTACGGTAGGATGCATCCCCTGCCACTGACTTCTGCATTCCACACCAGAGCTCACTTCCTCTTGGATCTAAGGCATCTCCAATCTTGAGGCAATAAAAATAAATAAATAAATAAATAAATAAATAAATAATAAAAGAAGAGGGAAGAGAAAAGGAGGTAGCTGTTTTCCTGACATGAATAGGTGGTCAGAGGCATTCTTATGACCCCAGTGTAACTAATTCCTCCAGAGGTACTTGCATGCAGTTTCTAAATATTCAAAATCAACTTTTTTTAAAATTATTATAATTGCACACACGCACACACACACGGAGCTTTTTATTTCATATTCTTAATCTGTCAGTTTCATTTTCAGTTTATTCTACTTAAAAGCCTCCCAGGAAGACCAAGAATAAAATTGTCAAAGTGAGAATCCAAACAAAAAATGTGATAAAAACCTCTTCAAACAACAACAACGGGGGAAAAAAAAACCAAACCAAATGAGGGGCAGGCGAAAGAGAGAGGATGTTCTCTTTTCTCTGTAACTTTTTCATTTTGCATTCAGGTGGTGTTTGGTGACTTAAAAAACTCAAGCTCAAAAAGTTTTTATTATTGAATTTCCCCTGTGGCATATGAAGGACACCCTAACTTTGATGAATAATATGATGCAAGATGAAGAGACTTTGCTAATATAGTTATGATTTTGCCAGTTCATATTTACATGTATATGTACTTGGTTATATGCAGTATATATATTTATCAAATATATGTAATATATACAATATGCACTCACGTAAGTTACATATGTACACATAGGTGCCTGTGTACGTATACACAACATCTGAACTTTGCAGGAAGGAGGTAGAGAGAGGTAGAGACATGCTTTCCTATGGCAGTGGAACTCACATGCAGTCACTGGTATTACGGTCCTTCATCTCCATGTAACGTTCATGACTACAGGGTTTTTATGAACCTGAGGCAGAGCTGGGATAAAGGCAGGAGGTGTGGGGTGGATTTGCCTCTTTTGTTTGCAGGAATTGCCTCCTATTCTTCTCCAAATGGAGGCCCAGCAAGAGTGACACTTCATAAGCAGCTGTTCTGAAGAGGATCAGGATGTTACCTCTTCCTCTCAGGCTGATAGGCACCACGGAAGTATTTGCGGTGCTCAGTAGGAGAACCGGAGCAGTGGGAAATCACATTTAAATATTCTTTCATTACTCTCCTGGATATGTGGATAATGGGCATTGGGTATTCCATTGCATATGTACATTAAGGTCAGGAAGTATATATACTCATAAATGCTACCACTGCAGTCCTCAAATTTATTTTTGGCAAATTATTTTTTATGGCTGAGTCTCAAGATGTCAGGGACAAGTAATGGACTGTGAACCTTTAGCAAATCTGAACTGCTACTAGTGGTTACAAGCCTTGATCTCTGAATATATTTGGTTCTGAGTTTTTATTTTATATCCTTCTGTACACCCACCAGTCCCACCATTGCAGTGGGACTAAAATGGAATAATGACTCTATTCCAGAGCATTAATGGGCAGAACATGTTTGCAATGTGTTTAGCTGCCATCAATATTAATGCACTCATTTGAGGGGCAATAAATGGATAGAGTGTGGCCTTATAATGCATAAAAATTGCATCAGCTTCAGAGCCATAATGGAAATTTCCTTCATGAGTAGAAGCAACTGGGGAAGGGGCTTTTATCAGGCACTGGAGAAGATTCAGCCCTAGACAAGATCAGTCTTGCTGTCTTCCCTTAAGATTTCAGTGGTAAAAAAACTTAGGGTTGTTATGATGTAATAAAAACTTAAAAAATAATAAGTGAATAATCTGTCTTTGCTGTTTCAGAAAAGGTTATTAGAAGTAATTGACTTCTGTAATGATCAAGTTAGAAATGAATAAACTATATTTATCCTCAGCTTGATTAATCTGAGAAAATAACTGAATAAAGTCCTAAAAAGTAGCAAATAGTTCATATAACAGTTTTATATCTGTTTAAACAACTATCCCTTCCTCTCACATCCAGCCAAAAGAGGACATCAGAACATCTTAGTGAATGGTCACTTGGACTATATCTATATCAGTAAACTAAATATTAAAGTTCTGTGCGCTGAACATGAACGTCTACACTGCTGTTAGAAGTATTTTTGGCCTGGTTTTGGTCAGGACCAACTGGTACACTCCCAAATAATTCCTATTCGTTATTGATCATTAGCAAGGGTTAAAGGCCCATCAGGCAGTTGGGAAGTGGCCATCTTCTTCTTAAGGCTAAGTGTGTGGATTGATAGCTTTAATGCGACTCATTTTGTGCTTTTTCACCTCTGCGACTGAACAGTCCCAGGGATTTAATTTGTAGCTATAAACAGAGCCACGAAAAACTTATGTGACTAAGTCATTTTAGGGCCAGTAAAAATTCTGTTGGACAGCATATATATGCCATGGCAGGTTGAAAACCCTATTTTAAAGAAATCAGGTATGCAGAGGTTAATTCACGCAATCGTGTTTAAATGTAAGTACAAGACAGGCAAAAGGAAGATTCAATTTCAAGTATGGTAGCACACGTCACTCATGACTGGTAACACCTCTTCTATTCCAGTCTCTTGAACAGGAGACCAGTTTTGACAAATGGCACATTGATAAGACAAGAAGGGCTGGGTGATTGCCGCAGAGGGCTCTCCAAAACAGTGCGGCATCAACTGATTCAACCTCTGAATTAAAGCATAGCCAGTATGAGACACAGGTTGATTTAAATAGATAATATAAGTATACAGAAGCTAGGTAAACCTACGCCAAAAAATATAAAAATCAAGTCACACAGTGGGTTCTTCCACAGGCCAATTTAGCAATAAATGGAAAACACAGTCGTACCCCAGACTGTGAAATGCGAGTAATAAAGAGCCTAGACACACATGTACAAACACACGCACACACACACGCACAACCACAGACACAAAAAAAAAAAGAGAGGGGATGTAGCACTGTGCAGCCTGCCGAAATAGAGATGTAGAGACAGATGACAACAGCATGCTGAAAAATGCTGTAGCCCATGGCTCCTCATTATCCTCCTATCTGTAACTCTACCTCCTGACCTGGTGGGGATGCCTTGGGGTACCTTCATACATATCCTGAGGTAAGAAATATCCAGCTAAACGGAGAGGGAAATGCTATACAATGCCAGCGTTGAGATCTACTTCACAAATCTAGGAGACGAACAACTTTGCAGTTCATTTCCCCCCTTGGGTCTCTTTTGAAGGGCATAGTAATGAGAATAGTTTTTTCAATTTGGGATAGGCCACAAGTAAGCCTTAAAAAGCTGTAGGTGTGATGAAGAGGATGAGAAGGGTCATGATGGACTAGGAGGCTCTACAACGTGAAGAGAGGATGAGGAAACTGTGAAATACCTCTTAGCTATGAAACAGAAAGCTTGAGAAAAGAGGTAGCAAAGCGTGTGGAGATTTTCAAAGAGGTCCATGAGAGCCGGGAGCCCGTACTTCATCACTGCTGTGGTGGCTGCTATCACTGTCACTTAATTTCCCCCTCCATAAACCCATTACACCCATAGGTGACTTTAGGTGGCCTTTACAATTCATCTCACAGTCATACCAAAATTCATATTGCAGTAAACCCTGGGCACCATACTCCTGATTCAGGATCCTGACGTCTTTTGCGTTTTTTAGGGAAAGCAGCAGAACCTGCCCCAAGTAGCTGGTGGGATCTGGGTTCGTGTCTCCCTTGTCACTCTTTTTAATTCTCAGGCACAAGTGACAGTGATCAGCAGATGTCTCAACATAACTGTCGTCTTCCTGGGACCTGCTACCTCCTTGTTTTCAGTACATCAGAACACCCCATCATGCGGCTCACAGGGGCTCCATGTGCTCTCAGTGGGAAAAGGACACCTTCTGCAGACAAAATCGTACAGAGGAAGGAGGAATAAGGAAGTAAAACAGTCAGCAGCAGGGGGGCTTTTCAAACCCCAAAAGACTGTGGATTCTTTTTCTTTCTTTCTTTAACTAATTTCTCATTTACATTTAGAAAAATGACATATAATAATTAGGTTACCTGCTCTGCCAAAACTTTAAATAGGATCCTTTAAAAATAGCCTTTAAAATTTCAGATCTCTTTCTTTTTTTTTTTTTTTCTTTTTTTCTTTTTTCTTTTTTTTTTTTTTGAGATGAACAATAGAACCAGTCTGCTGTTTTAACACTTTTTTAACAATAGTCATTTGGAAATGCAGGCTGAGAGCTGACAGGTTTTGACTAACGCAGAAAGTTTTGGAGCCTATTGTGCTACTTTCTGTCTCTTTTACTTTCTCCCTCTCCACCTCTCCCTTTTGCCTCTTCCTTTCACTCACCATTGACAATGTATGCATTCATAACTGAAGAAATTCTATTCTTAAGGACTTGTACAGTTGTATGAGTTGTCACTCTTGTCGGTGGTATGGATGCTGTTTCCGCAAACTGAACACATTTGACTGCTAATTTCCCGTTGAAAGACATTGGAAGGTTCCTGAAATCAATGGTGTAAGACAAGTTTACAGACTGGTAGGCTCCGATGTGAAAATTAGTGTTTCTCCTTTGCGGAGGCTAAGTACAGGAGGTTGGAGTACCAGTGAGCAGACTGCATACTCATAAAGATCCTCTGGAAGAGAAAAAAAAAAAATGTTGCCCATATTTCAGAAAAAGTAGAAAGAGAAGAAAAATACCAGAGTATATGTAAGGAGGGAGAAGGGGAAAGCAGGCTTGTTTTCACGAAGAGGAAATTGCAGGACTTTTCACACAGAAAACTCTATTTTACTCTGAAAAATCAATAGATTTATTAAGGACTGGCTGTTGGCTTCTTGCTCCAGTATAGTATGTATTGAGCTCTGAGTAATGTTTGTGGAGAATTGCAGGGATTTTTAAGCCAGTAAGTCACAGCACACAACTTTACTTACTTAAGAAGCAAAAATACCAGAGGATGAAATTCAGAAAACCATGGAAGGTGAAATTTTCTCTTCTGTCCATGTAAATTTGGAGTAATTCAGATAAAGCCAGTGGGATATTCTGCCAGAGTAAAACAAGGTGATGTGAGAAGAATTTACCCAGTTTCTTTCAAGTCAGAAAAGAATAGTCATGGTTAGTCCTATGCTCAGGAACATACACTTCAGATATGCAGGCAGCCATTATGGTTGTTATTTGAAAATATCTGAAATACTGACTGTCCTTAACATAATTTTTCACATGAAGTAATGAAAGCCTTTGGCCATATCCAGATTCTTCTAATTTTTTTCAAGAAATCTCTGTTAATATTTCCTTGAGGTAAACAGTGAGAAAAATTGGCCTCTCTGCTTTAACATTTTCCTGCTATCAAGATCCTTGATGAAAGGATTCAAAACAAAATCTATTCCATTTTATTTTATTCCATTCCATTCAGAATCAACCAGTATTATCTGAAAGGATTATTTTGTATTTTTGTTTTGAAATTATGCCATTTTTAGCCACAGATAATATCTCTTGGTGTAGACTTTGTTATCTCATTAATAGTAGGGCTAAATGCATTTTTAAAATTACTCACATTTTTTTCATTGAGATAAAACCATGTTAAAAATAACTTTTGTTTAACTTGTCAAATTTTTTTATATCAATCATATTAAACTTATTTTTGTCCACTTTAAGGTGATAACAATGTATTATTACTGTTATGAGGCACCTGAAAGAAATCCAGACTATGAAAATACCAGCAAATAATTGCAGCAAATAATAGGTGTTATCCAAAAGGTTTTATGTGGTGGTGGGAAAATCGTTACTATTTGACGGTCCTTTCCTCCCTCTGGACCACCTGCCCATCACCAGTGTTTTCTACAAGTGATAGTCTGCATTGACATCTCAAACACAGATGAACATGGTTTTATAGAGTACATTTATATTTTGCTTCCATATAAAACCAACGAGTAATTTAAAAAATGACACCAAGATTCATCCAGCTGCCCCTCCAATATATCCACTTCAAAAATGTAATATGTGAAGCCACTTTTCTGTCACTCAGAGCAACTTTTAAGTAAGTGATCTTGGGATGGAATAATTCTGTATCCTGTTGAAAATTTAAAGTACAGGAATAGAGTGTTAATGTCTATTTGAAATTTCATCAGAAAGTAGGGGATGAACTCAGGCTGTTCGGAAAAATACCATGAGACATTTTATAACAATGAATGATCAGTACTATTCTATGTGGACCCATTTGAAAGGGGCTTTTGATAGTAACTTCTACTGTTTTTCAGAAGATGTGTTTTCTTGTGTATATGTTAGTACTTTCACCAATCACTCATCCTCTTTGTCAACATCAATGATCATAAAGGGAAATATACAGATTAAAATACTTAAGGTGCTTTCTTTCTAGGGAACTGAGTCATGGATGAAAGAAAAAGAAAAAGAGAGATCAACTGAGAAATACATGTCCTGTACACCAAGAACTAATTTAATAAGCAGCCTCTCCCTGCTAGTGGGTGATTAAACTAAATTGCCAGTCTAAACTTTTTTATGCTGCATTTCAAATGTCAACACATTACATTGCTATTCCTCTTAATTTCTTACAAAGAAAATGCAAAATGAATTCATTATGCTGGAGTAAGTGGAAAAAATGATGAGTTTCTCCAGAAGAGTAGTCAATGGGGAGAGATTGGGCAAGGCGATTATATTGAGATATTTGAATAGCTGGCCATTAGCAAGAGGATCCCCATTACTTTGCTGATAATTATATCCTCTTAGCTATGACTTCCCAGTGGAATAATACAATGTTCCCAGTGCAGGAGATAATGAAAAACACCATTCAGGTGGTACATATATGCCAAGAATAGTGCGTTGTATTTCTTCCCTTCCCCCATCATGTACATTGCAATAGCGCACACCTACGCGATATGTTAATGCCTGTTTGGTTGTTCAGGGCTGTGTACAGGGCAAATAAATGCATCTTGAAAACGGAGCTGGCAGTGGAATATCATTCTCCCAGTGTAATTATCTCCCATGTTTAGTGGGCCCGGTGTATTGCCGAGTACATTTTCGTTAGCTATTATGTAAATGACTTTCAAAGCCCACCACACTGTAATAATGAGGACTTTGGAAGGGATCTTACAGAGATGAAGTTATTTCCTTTTTTAAAGAGAGAGTGGTGATGGGAACTAGAACTGTAAGGTTCTTCTAATTAATCCATCATTTTGCAGACACGTTTCTGTTCAGCAATCAAGGAAAATGAAACAAACAAAAAAGGAAAGGAGGAGGGAAAACACACCACAAGATGAACACCCACTCATTTACAGTAACTATTTTTTTCCAAGTGATACATAAAATCTCTCATGTGTTATTGCTGCCTTATCACTTCTTGGCATTTTTATTGTTGTTCTATTTTCAGATTGGGGAAATCTTGCTGTGTACTGTATATCTGTGTCATATTCATTAATTTTCACAGAAAACTCAATTTGCATCAAAATACTTTGGTGTTTTGCTGTTGCTTTACATATCTTGGGACCTCATGTCTTGCGTGAGAATTTTGTCTTCAAATTATTTACAAGAGGGAAGAGAAAAAATGTCACTAAAATTTCCCAAGTTTGAATACCCCAAAAGGCAGTAAAATTATGCTGTTAGTTCCTTTTATGAAAACATTATACTGGACAATGCATGTCATTGGCTTGGTTTGATTTTGTTTTGCTATGTTCTCGTGTTTAATAAGAAACATAAATGAATGTAGATGAAATTCAATACTGACCTCTGGTAACCAATTTTTCATTGTACATGTTTCTGTAAAAGAAGTATTAAACATTTAGAAGTCATACAAGAACAATTTTTAAAAATATTGATACACACATAGAAATATTCACTTGGGTACTATTAATGAATCCCATAAAGGAAGATGCTAAAATTTTTTTGGCTGTATTCCCTTCTTAGTTACTGTACATTCACTCTGGCATAAATATGAATTACTTTATTGAAAGGAGAATAAATAAGTGTTTCTTTTTTGTCTTGTTTTTTTTGGGTTTGAGGGAGGTGGGGAATGAGACACCAGAGAGGAACTGGATCACTTTATGTGGTCTTAAATTCTACCTGCTACACAATGAAGCTCACTTCCATTTTCGAAGGGGACTTTCCCCTCTAAACCCAGTCTATCAGTGGATGGAAAAATAATGTCTAACTTGTCCAATTTTTTTTTTTAACACAAAGGATGTGAAGTGAGGCAGAAGCTCCTGGATGTCCTTTTGCATGTGGACATCTACGTTGATAAAATCTTCAGAGGGGAAGCACTTCTGCAGTTTCAGTTAGCACTGTCAGATGTCATGATTATCCAAAATATATGAAAATCATGCCCTTTGGAATAGAACCTAAAATGATGATGTGAAAGCTTATAATTTACACAATAAACCTGGAGAAAAGTACCTGCAAAATGCACCTGTGAAATGAAACAGCATTATACCATTATTCGGAAATAAATACTTGTGTGAGCACCTGCAATGAGCCAGTCCTGCTTCCTATGGTTTGGTGTATTGACTTGTCCTCCTCTTGTTCTCTCGCTTGTGCCTCTTCACACCTTCCTTTTCCTTCTGTAATTTGTTTTCCCTCTGTTTTTCATGTTATCTTTCATTTTCTCAGCTGCTTTCATTTCAACTAAATCTCAGCTAAATCTCTCTTTCCTGCTTTTGCTTTTTTATTTTTTTGATATGCCCTTTCCTCACATGAATTTGTAGTTCTTTTGTGCAATGAAAAGCTCTGAGAACATTGAGAACATTCACTGCTCCTTTACTAATACTTTTTTCTTAAGGAATACTGATTGTACAGTGTGTGTGGACAACCTGTATGAATTGAGTAAGTTAAAATGATTTCTTGTCTCCACTTTTCTTCCTCTAACAACTTTACATATGAGATGAAAAATGACAAGGAATTTCTTATGTTTGACTAAGATTGTGATCTCTAATCTACCCCTTTACAGTAAGGACAGACAAGGCAGTATTGAATAGATTCCTGAGTAACAGGCCAAAGAAACAAGTTTTTCTGTGTTTCCCCATATTTATATAGAAGATGTAAGTGTTATGCAAAGAACGTTCAGCTATTTGATAACCTCGCTAGTAAATAAACAGGTTTGAAAACTTTTTTGAAAAGAGTGATCTTTTTCTATCTATAATACATATTACAATTAATATGCTTTCATGTCATCCAAATAGTACCAGGTTCTGGTGAGAACACAATGAAAGAAAATCTGCTTCCATGCATTAGGTATAAATTAGATGGATGGATTTGAGAGGTAGAAATAGAGATTGTTATTTCATAATGGGTTTTATTTTTTATTTTATTAATATTTGCTTAAATTAATGCTTAGTGTTTCCTTTCATTAGTATTATGCCTAATGTTATTACAATTAGTTTGGAGGACTTTTTAGTGTTTTAAGTAACACAGCTTGAAAGGCTTGGGCAGAATCATGGAAATGTGATAAATCTGTTAATGTCAATCTAATTGTGCAATCTACTCAGTGGTCTTGAAAATCAATCAATACAAAACATGTTTTACATGTTCCAATATGAATTTCCTGCTGTCATTCAGCAATTGTTACTCACTGTAAAAATGTATATTTTCAATAAAAAAGCTACAAACTTTGAAGTCTGGAATCTCCGTCTCATTCTCCCAATCACTGTGAACCTCTTGAGGTTCAACAAGGCCAAGTGCAACGTCCTACATCTGGGCTGGGCAATCCCCATTATCAATTGAAGCTGTGGGATGATGCGATTGAGAGCATCCTGTGGAAAAGGACTTCAGGGTACTGGTGGATGAAAGGCTGAACATGAGATGACAGTGTGCACTTGCAGCCCAGAAAACCAACCATGACCTGGGCTGCACCAAAAGAAGCCTGGCAGCAGTTCAAAGGAGGCGATCCTGTCGCTCTGCTCTGCTGACACTTCACCTGGAGTGTTGTGTCCAATTCTGGAGTCCTCAGCACAACAAGGACATGGACCTGTTGGAGAGGGTCCAGAGGAGGCCACAAAAATAATCAGAGGGCTGATGTACCTCTGTTATGAGGACAGGCTGAGAGAGTTGGAGTTGTTCAGCCTGGAGAAGAGAAGGCTATGAGGAGATCTTAGAGCAGCCTTTCAGTGCTTAAAGGGGGTCTGTAAGAAAGAATGGGATAGACTTTTGGGTGGAGCCTGTTGTGAACAGAACAAGGGATTTTAAACTGCAAGAGAAGAGATTCAGACCAGACACAGGGAAGAAATATTTTACAATGAAGGTGGTGAAACACTGGCACAGGTTGCCAAGAGAGGTGGTAGTTGCCCCGTCCGTGGAAACATTCCACATCAGGTTGGACGGAGCTCTGGGCATCCTGATCTAATTGCAGATGTCCCTGTTCACTGCAGGGGAGTTGGACTAGATGACCTTTGGTGATCCCTTCCAACTCAGAGCATTCTGTGATTCTATGATTCTATGAATGTTATTCTGCAATCTGTTCTCAAGAAAATAATTCTGGCTTGACTTACAAGCCAGAATAGAGAGGCCTCTTACTGAAAAGTGGTGGTTGTCATTCTCCATTTTCAGTCAAATTCTAACATCCTTCCTGAGGGAGCCAGCTGTCACTTGGTTAAGGGTTTGAAAATCTAGGCATTAGATTACTTTTATTTCATCAAGACAAATTACAAACTACCAATATTCTGATTATTTTCCAAACCGTGATAAACCTCACTGAAGACAAAAGAGTTGCACCATTTCTCTGAAGTTTGAGTGTCTTTTATTGGTATGTATTATGATAAAATAAAGAAAGTATTGCAGTCAAAATATGTTTTACCTCCATACAGTGGTGAGAAAAGAGTTGTTACTAAATTTTTTGCTAATAGATGCTCCTCTTTGTCATGAGTATGTATTCTTGGTTTTGTTTGTTTTCTTCTGAAAGAGAGACCTGTGAGTGCTTTAAAAATTTTGATCTAATAGTGTATGACACAGAGCTGGGGAATGAACAAAATAAACCAAATAGTTCAGCATTTTAATTACAGATTTTTATTCTGGAAGGTGTGATATCTTTAGGTACAGAATATTCATGATAAGGGCTGACATTTTGTACATGATATGCTGTTCTATTTACACACCACAGATCAGGTTATGTGAGACTGAGGCAGACTCTTTACGAGCTAGGAGCTCTCTGGACTTTCTAGGTTGTCCAAGCTTAGTACATGAGAACTCCAGATTTTCTAAGTTCTCCAAGCTTATTGCCTGAGAACAAAAATATCTGGCTATTCACATCAGTACTTTTTTTATCGATTCCTTTGTCTAATCCTTCTCAAATGCAGTTGTGTTAGAATGAACTTACCCATGGATCCGAATGAATTTCCTTCTGTTATTACTTTAAGTGGGATCCACAGGTCATTTCCATGATCTACTACTGCATGGTATGTTATTGTTCACACAATGGAGAGCTTTTTTCATGGCCATGTCTGTCTGACCTTTCCTGGTTTCATAGCCAGCAAGATCCAGAGACCTCAAACACAAACAATGTCAAATATGTGCCTTGTAAATAATCTCGTATTTGCGACTAGAGAATATAGTCAAAGTCTCGATTTTATTACTGATTTTCTCTTCTTTTGGCATTTCCTCTGAAGAATTTTGATCTCCATGATAAAATGTGCTCCTATGGAGACATCAAGGACACATAAATGAACATTGAGAAAAGCATTCTTCAGATAGTTAACCAGCCTGTCTGGCTCAGAGATCCTTCATGAACTCTTCAAATACACCTCTGACAAATACGTAAGGAAGACACTCAAAATCTGATTCTTGACTTTTTGGACAGTTTTGGTGAAGAGAGATGGGTGGAAAACAGTGTGGCTTCTAAATTGCTTTGCGGTGCCCTTGCTGTTGCAATTAATTTATTATGGCAATGATTGACAAACTGATTTCATAGGACCAAGGAACGCTATTAAAGAGCCTGCCTCAGAATTAAGACACTGTACATTTTCAAGTTTTTATGTGAATGATTTCTGGACAGAATATGATTGAAATGAAGTTTCTAATCATTAATGCGTGTAGAGTTCATCATAAGAGTATGGCCTGACACAAGTAATCACCCATGAAAGAAACAAAAGAAATCAGATGAGAAAACAATTACTGGACAATAATGGGTACACAGTGGTGAATAGTTTATACTCTAAGACCAATTAATGTAAAATACAGTCTCTTTTCCTTAAATAAAAGTCAACAAAACAAAGCAATGAACAGAAGACAATAAAAACAGTAAGATAATGTTAATTACTTGTATATATACGTGTTCCTGCGTTTGAGCACTCTAAGTGATTTCTCTAGGCAGCTCTTGGGATTTCTGATAAAGAGTTCTATATGAAATCAAAGCATCATTACAGAGACATCTACCTTATGCTAGTAGGTAATCCATTCACTCAGTGACTGGATTTCACAGTAAGGAATTTCTTCACTGAAGAAAATTCTGGCCGGTTCTTTATCAGACTGTTCCAATGCCAGAACTCTGTCTGAAGAGGATAGAAGTTAATTCTGTCTCTAAAAAAAAAAAAAACAAAACAAAACAAACACCTTCAGAAGCCAGTCAGAAACCAGTTGGTGTTCATATGAAAAAGGACATTAGGTATTAGGATTTATCCATATGTAATTACAGGTCAAAAAAGATTTGCTTCTGTGGGAAGAAATTTATACATTAACTTAAAAAAACAAAAAACCAAAAAAAAAAAAAAAACCAACCCAAACCCACCCAGCCAACTAGTTAAAAAAAAGTTATTCATAGTTTTCCACACCCCACACCCCCAACAGATATTTTTCAGTGATTTTCTACTCTGCAGAGAACCCACTTCTTTGTCAAAAGCAGGTATTCTGCTGTATCTGATTCCCTCATATCCTCTATTAACCCTGTTTCCCCCGTTGCCATTTAAATCCATTACATCTAATAATAATATCTTTATCGCTCCTTGAAGATGTATAATAATTAGTCTATCTTGCCTTGCTGTGTACCTTTCTTTTGTCTACATTTTGTGGAGGGTTACCATCTCTCAGCTCAGTTCTTGTCACTTTCTTTAAAATATGTCCACAGGTTTTGGGAATTTTTTTAAAGACTTTTTTCCTCTCTCTCTCTCTCTCTCTTCTTTTTTTTCCCCTCCTTGTTTTTCCTTTAGTGCTTTCACAATGAAAACTTGAAATCTGTACTAAGAACGAGATAATTCCATTATGGAGTTCGTTCTAGGGAGAGGATGGCAGGTAGAAATAAGATTTTTATATTTTGAACATTTCAGCCGCTCTGAAAACTACTTTCAAGGTTGGGGGGGAGGAGGGGGGGTGCGGGTGGGACAGGGATGGGGGAGGGAAGCAAGGTAATTTTGTGTTACTTATTCCCCCTGTAGAGACCTGACTGCCAATAGACTCTTCTCACAGCACCACCTACAGTGGTGGTCTAGCTGCAGGCTAGTATGGAGAGAGATTAAGCCTTTGCATCTGTAGTGTTACAGTTCCTGGGAGGCTCCTGCACGGCTGTTTCGGTAAAGAGATTTATAGAGGCGCTTGGTGAATTTTAGTCATTTTGTTATCAGTCTGTAACCACAGAAATGTGCATGGGGAGACCACTGCCATCTTAAGCACAGCTGCAATTTTTACAAATCATCTTACTTGACTGCCTTATATCTTGTTTTGTATCAAACTTTTTGTTAGGAAGAAATAAGAAACATATACAGAAACAGGCAGGACCCTAGTGCATCTTTATTCTGGTCAGGCAGTGCAGAACATCATGAGGATGAGGTGGAGGAATAAAGTAGGGGCCTCACAGAAGAAAGGGATCGCTGGGTAGTGTAAGGTTGACGTAGTTGAGGGAAAATTGTCCTTTGCATCCTTCACAGAAATCTCAGGGAGGAAGAAGTGTCATCTAATAATGGATATTTTAAGGGTTACTGTCTTCACTCTAAGTACCTGTTGTACCTAAGTATATTCTGCCCAAGAATGTCTCCCAGCCAACTGAAGGTTGCTAAGAACCAAGTCTCTAGGATGAATGCCTTCATGGACTGTAGATGAATCACAAGGCTACCACCTGCTATTGGTGTAAGAATGCATATGGAGATACCACTCCAGATCCTGGTCCTGTGACTCCTTGGGATATGAGATCAAAATGACAATGAGTGGCTTCTGTTTGATTAAACAGGCATCAGAACTAAGTGTTCAGATAACAGTGCTTATCTTCAGCTTCTCTGTATTCTTGTGTCCTAAATTATTTTTTCTTGGCATGCGTGCATGCGTGTTTCAAATGATCATTTTCCTCCCTTGTGTCTTTCCTTCCTCCCGATTTGAGCTGTATTTTTTTTTTCTTTTTCTTTTTCTCTTTTACTGGTTCTCTAGATCTTTGGGTTTTAGACAGTTAAACACTTCTGAAATTCTTGTGTTTATATACTGCTCATAGACAGCTAACAGTAGGTGCATTTATGATCATATCCCAGCTGTGTCTTAAAACTACAGGTGAAGTGCTGGTATAATTGCAGTTAATGGCAAAAAGCCTTTGCATTTTTTTTCCTTCTTTTTGTTATTCTTTTATAGTTTCTTCTGTGTTCTGAAAAACTTCCTCACTGCTCCTCTGAATGGAGAAAAACAGAGCTGTCAGTAATGGACATAATCCTTGTGCTTCTTATGTAGTTATAACTCCACCGACTTTATAGTACTGGTCTTACTTTCCTGAGAAGACAAGAACAGGCCTTTATTCAAGCCACAGATACATTACATTTAAGTCAAGTGGTACTGTCACCGGTGGGTTGTATGCATCTTCTTCCCCCAGCAGTGTCCCAGTTCCTCTCTCACAACATGCAGTAAGTAGGTATCTGTAAAAGCAGGCACACCGCCAACCATTTGCACCTGTTAATAAATCATAAAGACCTCGCTATTCAAAGACTGAGCCCTCTGTTTCAAGAGTTTCTGCAATATAATGTAACATAATTCATAACTGAAGAAACTCTTCATACAGGATTACATCCATTTGCAATCTGACATTATTCAGACAGGATTGCTATATTATGTAGAGCATAATTACAAGATGCTATCCCTGTAATACTGTGCTTTTGTATGTATGCAGATTATTAAAAATTGTTAATCTTGAAATCATTGCACATAGACTGCAGTCAACAGGGAAGAGAGTCTCAGCTTTTGTGCACTGGTATAACAACATTACTGTTAGTGGAGCTGAGGTCCTGGCCTTATTTCTGCTCCATTATTGTGCTATTGTATACAAAAGATGAAATCTGTGTCTCCATTACATCCTGCAACACTTGAGTAATTCTTCAGAAATCAAAGAAGAATCTAGGCTTCACTTTTTTTTTTTTCAACTCAGCATTTGAATACCATTAGATTGATAATTCTTTTTTTTTTTTTTTTTTTTTAAATTCTGTAGAAAGTCTCAAACCACAGATACAGGATCTGAAATCTGAATCAGAACCCAAATTATTCAAAACGCTTAGAAAGTCAGAACTGCCCTTCCAGTTTCATACGACGTTCCTGCAAAACAGGACCAAAGAGAAGTTTCTCTTTACTCCTGACGGAAACAGGAATAGACAACTAAAATGCAGGGCTTCATAGCTTCATATTAATACAGACCAACTGAAAAATTAGAACAAGTCACAGACCCTCTTAACGTCTACAGGCCTCTTCACTCAAAGATGGTTATGTTGGGTGTAATGATACTGAACTCACTGGAACCAGCAAACATGGGAATCATCTCGCATCAACTTAGAAACACTGAGTCAGCGATCCCCAGCTCTAATACCGTGCACCTCCATACATTGAACAGTGACTCAACCAGCCTTCAGAAACCTAACCGTTATCACCGACGCAGTAGGATCCTAACGCTGGAATCTACGCAAATGGAATAAATCCATGCCATGAAGAAAAAGAAACACGACATTAGCTGGTATGGGGGAGGAAAGGAGTGCATTTTTATTTCTTATGATTATTAACTATATTTTTGAAGGACAGTTTCATCTGATGGCAGAACTGGGGCGGGTGAGTGGGAATAAATTCTAGAAAGAGGATTTTACTTACTTAGAGGAAGCATTTTCCACAAAACTCTGGAATATAAGCTTAGTGATGTAGGCGATTATAAATACCTCATAACTCTCATTGGCTGAGATTAGTATGAAAACCTGTTATCCACTTATTACTTGCATTTGCACCACTGTAGTCTTGTCTGGAAAGTGTGAGAATGTTCTTTTTAAATTTAAAATTATTTTAGTAAATCCACAGGAACAATATTACAAACTTCAAAATTGCTGAGACAGTAGGCACACCGCAGGTTTTACCTGTCTCACACCCAGCATCATGAATCCAACCTGCCTTCAGCTAAACTAAATTAATTACACTCTAAATGCTGAGGGAAGAATCCTACCCTTGTATGCATGATCTCCAACCACAAGTGTCTCATTACTGTAAAGGCAAATTATAACCCTTCTCTGTACCACATGCATATCCAGAAAATGCTGTACAAGCTCAACAAATAGATGTCAAGATTGCACAGAGCTTATCCCTTTGCCCAGCACTAAAAGCAACCACAACCTCAAATAAAACTGCAGCTTGCAACCCATTTGAAATATTATTCAGTTAAGCTCTATTTATTACCATCAAAAATAGCTCACACAGGGACAGCCAAAACAGTCCCGTTTCACAAAGCACAACTGAGATCAGCTGACTGGAACTCACACTTATGTTCATCGAATGGCTGTATTCTCATTTTGTGCTCCTTGTTTCTATTTAGAGTTAATGGTAAATGTCTTTTCCTTATCAACTGTCAAATTGTCAGAACATACTTTGTACGTTCAAGGCTGGAGGATTCAGGGGGTGTCGGAGGGAGGGGGGAGAACCATCTGCTTTGTTGACAGAAGTTTACTCCCAATATTTTATACTGAGTAATTATTCAAGGTCCCTTGTATTTTGTGTCTCCCAGAGAGGAGGTATTAAAAATGTCCACTATTAAATGCTTTTCACATAGAAAGCAGGATTTTATGACCCTGTAACTGCAGGATCAGTGGTTTTACACTCTTTAGCCTCTGCAATAATGTGTGCCTTGTTCCCCCATGCAGGCCATGCTGTGGTTAGTGTTGATTCAGTAAACAACATTTTGTTTCCTCTCCACGGATATTAGGTCTATGGAGGACAGATTGCATTTACTGATAGTGCCTCATGGTCTTAAAGCACACTTGACTAATTCTAGCTATCATTTGCGGTTTGCTGTATTTTCAACAAGGGCAGGAATTTTTAAATTGAGATAAAATAGAAGAAAAAAGAGGAAAGAAGAGAAATGAAGTGAAGCAAAGAGAAGAGAGGAGAAGTGAAGAGAACTTTTCAATAGTATTAAAAAATGAAATGTGGGAAAACAAACACCTCAAACACTGCTTGCGTGATTGCATAAGAGCAACATGTAAATTTAAAAAAAACACTCGAGTATCCTGTTGATCAATGAATTGTTTAATTTCTACCATCTTTAATGGAAATAGCAAGGTTTGTCGATGTCCCCTTTTCCACTTTTTATATTTAAAGGCTGAGTCCATTGCTCTTAACACATGATTTTCCCTCATTTTGACTAAGCGACAGAATCTGAAATCTTTTCCATCCTTTGATTGACTAGCCCTGTTAAGAAGTTTGCATAACAGATATATATGAGAAGTAAAACTGCCTGATTTACACAGCTGCCTGTGAGAACAAAGGACTGGCCTCGGTCAGAAGGTACTGACTGCAGGGATCCTCTTCAGGGCTATGCTCCTCTTTTCTCTGATTATTCCGTTAAGCAGAGGTTTCCATGGGTAAAAACTTATGGTGAACTCTGATCTTGACCTTGTAGTCTACCTAAGCGTAATGGCAGCACTCAGGGATATGTGTTATCTGTCCCTTCCCACCGCTGAAGAGGAAGGCAAACAGTGGCAGAGGGGAAAAAGTCATGAGCCTATCTTAATCGCCACAGAGGCACTCTCACATCATGCCAACTGCATTGCCAGAAGTTCATTAGGCAGTATCAGTCCTTGAGGAACATGTCTTCAAGGTACCATCAGCGTTTTCACGTCCAGAAAAGTACGCACTTTCCATACAGTCATTCCCATTGAAAAACCAACTTACGATAGGTCAGCAACTCATTTCTGAATAATAAACTTAGCGGGCTATGATGAAACTGCCTGCTTCCATCGTCCTGCCATCCTCCTGTCACCTACTTGCTTACAGAATTGTTTAAGGAGCAAGTCAGTACTCAGTACCAAGAATCACACTTAAGTCTTCTGCAAGTAGATGTCTTAAATCTTAATATTGAGTTACTGGTTTGGCCCCTTTTTCATTCTTGAGACCTGTGCTGTACACACATCTGTCCTCTCCTAGAACTGTCTGTCCCAGTACGGGATTCACGTGACAGTCTTCCGAAACTTCACATGTGACTATTGTTGAAGTTTCCTAGGGTCTTCTCAGAAATGTCTTTAGCACTGTCTTTCCTTTTCAGGACTGTTAGAAATATCCACTGTGTCAAATCGCTCATCCTTCTAGAAAAAACAGGAAGGTCTGATTCTTGAGCTTACACCGTCCTCTTATTTAAAGGTACAATTATCCGGATGGAAGATAATCTAATTTAATTATTATCCAGTGTTCCCAGTTGGAGAAAGATTTGTACCTCTCTTGACAACTGTGCACTCACATTCAGTGATACAACACTTCGATAAAACATATCAGAATTCATACATCATGCTTGCACACATTATCTGAATTGTCATAGGAAGCAAATATATCAAACAAACAAACAGGATGGAATAGAAATGTTAGAAATGTTGAATACAATGAACGAGACATCTTTCACATCCAAGACATATCCAAGTTACCCAAGTTCAGTTTTAACCCAGAATAATCTTTGCTGGAAGTAAAGTCTCTCAGTATACCTGGCTTTCTATCTATTTACCTAAGTATATACATAAAAACAGTTTCACTCACAAACTTCCCATGATGGTAGCTACTTATATCTTTTCCTCACACACTCCCCTCCCCTCTCCACCCCTACCAAGTAACTCCTGCTGGGGACATGCGCCAGCCAACTCCCTTGATGTGTCCTGCCCCAGAGATAGCAGCCAGATGGCCTGACATCTGCAGCAAGAAGTGCTGGCAGGTCGCCCTGAAATCTCCCACTCAAGGGAGCTGTTGTTATGTACTGAAGTCCTTATCCCTAGAAAGACTTCTGTGAATAAAATATATAATACATGATAAAATACAATAAATCCTAAAGAAAAAGAAAACAAATAGCATTTCGAGGCAGCTTACCACAGACTCAGAAGCAACTTTTCCCCATGGGCAATATTTGCTGTGGAAGCCCACCAAGTCTGTCATCATTCTGTACTCAAACACAATATGTGCCATTATGCACGCTATGAATTGAAATTTTTATTAACATCCGTTAGAGGAGGCCACGATATACACAAATGGTAGACCAGAAGTGGATCAGCCCGAAGAGGAACATTTATAGCTTATGCATGCCGTATCATTTCTTATGATCATGAATTAAGTACATTGCACCACTTTCAGAGTACATATTCTAGAAACTTTACTGAGAATTAAATATCTTTCAAGCTGAAGCTGTTTTGTACTCCATTGCTACAAGGTTAAGTAGAGAGACAGATTGACAAGAGTACTGAGAGACGAAAAAAATTAAAGAGGGAAATAATGTTAGTAATATAAAATACCTCTTAAAATAGCCTTTTTTTTTTTTCTTTTTTCCCCTAAAGCAATGAGAAATACAGGATTGAAAGTGCAGTATCCCCAAAGGAAAGCTGGAATCACCCTGGCCCTCTCAGGATCGTCTCCATTTTTGTCTCCATTGAGTCCCTGGGTGTTAATTCTTACACGTAACTCAGGCTCTACGAGCACTTCCTTGATGGAACTTTAAAGTAGTTGTTCTGCCATTGGGTTAAAAAAAAAAAAAAAAAAAAGGTTTCCCAGCAAATTGCCCTGTTAAAGTAATCTAACTTTGAAGAACAGTTAGAGGATTTGAACATTAAAATAATAATAATAACGATAAGAGAGAAATTGAGGGAGAACAGATGAAACAACAAAGAGCATATTTTGGTATTACTGAATTTGGTGAGTACCTCAATCCTTTTGGTAGAGTTATGCATAAACATGCTAAGATCAAATCTGAGCTCTGAAGGACCATTTAATTTAAATTCAGATTACAGATACTATCTGCACTCATTCTCAATCTAGAGTTCCCAATGGTGAAAACCAAGTTAAAGGTTAATTTTGTTATGAGGCAGCTGTTTCTCCTTTTGCTAACTTCAGAGGTAAAAAGCAAGCAATATCTGGTAAGAGAAAGCACCACCAGCATAAACCACTCAAACAAATCCCCAGGTCAAATATATGCATATTTGTCACCTTTTAGTTGTCCAAGGCAATATCCACAAACTCGTTAGCGTTTTCCCTTATTCACAGCTAGGCAATAGGGTCTAGCTGTTTTACACAGCCACTAGTAACATCTCTTGCCCAGAAGGCAGTGACAGACAGAGAGAGCAAAGAAATAACTTTCACAGCTTTTGTGTTTTCCCAGCTATCAATCAAATTCCCTCTGACATTGCTTCATTTATGGATTATTGCAAAAACACTGAAACAATGTGCAATGATAATGTTGTAAAGCTACAGAAATGAAATTGGTAGGAGTAACCCATTTCTCACTGTGTTCCCAAGCACCTCTCCACTCTGAATCCCCAGCATTGTTTAAGCTTCAGTTCTATATAAGAAAGCTAATCAAATGACACTCAGGAAAATTGACTTGGGTTTTCAATCTAGTTTCAGATCTCTATTGTACTTATTTCAAATAGCATTTGTTATTCTCTGCATATCCTTAGGAACATGCCCTGTCAAGAAATGCCATACAACTTCAAACCGTGTTTTTTCCCACCTCTATAACTTTTTATGTATTCCCTTTTTACATTTTATTACAACATAACATCTAAAAATGAAATAAAGATTATAGGCAACGCTTCAGGACCTGTAGTTCCATGGCTTGCCCTGAATATCAAATCTTCTTGATATGAACTTGCTGCTATACCACTGTAAATTGCCAAAATCTCCCCACTGACCATCACTGTAATTATTTCTGTTTGGAAATGAAAGATTTGATCGGCAGAGTGATTTTTCTTTTCTTTATATTTCCCATTCCCTTTCTTGTCTATCTTTCCCCCATTCACCTGGACTGTGCATTTTCTATTGATGGGGGATTTGAAGATTAAATCTGTATTTATTTACCACAGTTATCGCTAGAAGTAAAAGAAAACAACAGATTGCAGGGGGAAAAAATAATAATAAAAAAAGAAAACGAGAAAACGTGAAGCTGGGGGAGGGAAGAAAGAATGGGATGAGAAAAGACCACAACAGTCATCCCAGCTACTAATTTAATAGGAACTCTTTTTTTCCTCTAAGCGCAAAAAATGGAATAAAACAGAGGTAGTCACTCCCTTTGCATCCAGCACCTGGGGGTGTTGGTGGGATTACCTCTGAAATTAAAAACAGACTTCCACTGTGTATCTAAGACCCTTCATTGCATAAATGTGTCAGAATCAGAGCAATAGGTCAAACTTAGTGGCAATATAAGCTGTGTTTGAGGAGTAAGTTACGAGTCAAATCAAAACAAATCAGAGAAGAAAACTCAACACACCTATAAAGAAAAATCAGTGTCAAAACATGAAGCAGAAGTACAGGCTGAGGGTACATACAAGGGGAAGATTCAGGGGATTTTGTGTAGGAACCAGGTTCAACTCTGAGGTCAACATCAGAGTGGCACTAAATGGGAGTAATTTCTTTGTGTCAGAGAAAAATAGCAGGGAGAAAAACTAGAGTTTGTTATTGTTTTATTTTTCTTTAGAATTTGGAGTGAGACTCAGGTGTTGTGCAGCCTCCATTTCCAAGACTGCTATTGATTTTTTAGGAGACAGAGAAGTGCTGCCCTCTGCTTGGGCCTTGATTTTCTCCTGAACACACATGAACAATAATGCTCTTTTTTGTCCTTGTTTCTTTAAGGGTCATCTACCCGAGGCAATGTGATATAGCACAATAAGTAGATCTGCACCACTGAAGGATTATACAAGTGAAAAGAATGACGTGATCCTATGCAGAGATGGAATTTGGAGACTTAAAAACAAAGCAGGAATGATGAGAGAGCATTATGCCAGTGCACTAACCAGGATTATGAAGAAGATGTTACTAAAGCATTGCACCGATGGGTCTAACCAGCACCTGAATCTAGAGCTTGTGGCTTTTCTGGAAGATTCTCATAGGGTTTTCTGTTTTACTGAGTTGTTCAGAGATGTCTCAAAACTGAGAGTAATCTTGACAGGTACAGCAAGAGGGTGTTTTTAGGTTACAGAATTATTATATTTTTGTTAATGTCACTTGTTTAAACTAAGTCTCTTAAAAATTCATGAAGAGGATGATTTTTGATAGAAATGTGCCAAACACCTCTCAATTACTGGCAAACTGGGGCAGCCACTGGTCCATGAACAACGTGAATTCTCTACTACTGTGAGATGCAGACACAACCATATATTTCTTTCCTCTGAAACTAAGCAGATTCTTTCTTTACCCTGCTAAATGTTAAATGGTGGAGAATTCAAAAATCAATTGAACAAAATATTAGAACCGTTGAATCATGAATTTCTTTCTGTTATAATATATAAGGATAAATAAAAAGACAAATATAAATATTTATACCTTTATATATTATCACGTCATTGAGAAAGGAGGAGATAACTTATGCACATAACATACACATACACATTTTAGATAAATGCACTTCAAATGAAGATTTATATACTACCCAGCGGAAATATGTATGACCTGTTTGTCATCTAACTTCCTTTTCTCATTTTTAAACACGTGGGCAATGTCTGCTCTCTTCTATTTTTCTGGTACGCTCATTCCCAACTTTGCAAAGATCACTAGTAACTCTCAGACTGCTTCAAAGTTCCTTACAGATTCTAATGTGATGTGCAAACAACATAAAAATAGAATACATACAGATATACATATAAGGACACTTCTTCTAGTGCCCTCTGACTTTCACTACTTTACAGTGAGTACCTGCCCATCACTCAGCAACAGGAATTTTGTTAGTTTCCTGAGGGCAGCTGCACCCTATCCAAAATATTATGAAAACAAGCAGCTTTGTAGAGTTTTGTTGAAAAAACTTTGTTGCAGAGAGATCGCAGTCTTTTTCTGGGCCCTCTGTTAGTATTAGTATATTATATGAATTTTTGTAGTATGATTCAATTTTGTGCATAGCTCTGTTTTTATTTTCTCTTTATATTTTTACGCTATTATCTTTATCGACTTTATAGAGTGCAGCTTTATGGTCACCACCTGCCAAGGCAGGACCATGTTATCAATGAAACCAGCAGCGAGTCCTTCCTCACATTTCCACCCTACCCCTTACAGTGTCACTAATAATAGTGCAGCTGCTCAGTGATTCAGACCAACCTGTTGATCTGACAGAAACTAGTTTTTCTCAGGGGCTGGTTTGGATTAGTTCAAAAGGAACTGTATGGAAAGCATAAGTGAAGTTAAAAGAATGAAGGAAGGTTCGTCATATCTTCGATTCATCAATAGCGCAGATAGAGGTCAACATAAGGTGGCTTTCAAATTTCTTCTCATTTCCATTTTCTTCCTTTCTGTGTTTAAGATCAGTAAAGGAATATTGACATAGCTAATCTTATCCCTTACTACAGTTTCTACTCTTCGTATTAGGATAACGTTTTCATTTAAGGTTGCTTATTTAAAGAAATACTGCCTCTCCATTACTTTTGTTTCATGATATACCGTTGATCAGTTCTCTGAGTTTATTGAAATATACCATCCTGAAACCTCATTTATGAAATCTTTTCTTTTCTATCCCTCCTTCTCAACTATCACGAGCTCTGTCTTTTTGTGGTACTATTTGTCTTCTAGTTTGTTAATCAGTTCCTCATTTTGGACGAGAAGATTGAATTAAGAGTCTCTGCACAGAAATGAATTATCAGTACATCTGTGAGGTGGTGGAAATTTCATTCCACCAGCAAAGGCAGGTTTTTATGTGTGTATGTTAACGTCTATGATGGAAACCAGTTGAGGTTGAAGTTTATCCTCCTTATACTGTTTTTATTTTGGCTGTGTATGGCTGAGCTAATCAACCAAGGTTTCTTTTATACTCAGTGGTGAGAATTAGGCACTTTGAGATGGAAGCACTTGCTCAGGAGCAGTTCCTCCTTGATGTACATGTTTCTCTATTGGACTCTGTAGGGTTTGAGACAGAGTAATTCAGATGCCTATCTTTTAGATGACTGTAGTTAGAGGAGGTAAATACTGTTACCAATGAATCAACACCTTTCAAAACTGCAATGAAATCAGTTCTAAATTTGGAATCTCAATTTACTTTCCTAAAGGTTATAAACTGCAATCCACAGTGAAATTTAAGAAACTGTATAAATATTTGTTTCATTCCTACCGTAATGGTCCTTTGGAGTGAATATAAAGAAGCTGCACATGAAACAAATCACACTGTTTCCTTAGTAATATCTTGAAAGTGTGTTCCCTCGGATCAGCTATACTATAATGCTGTGTTCCCTTGAACCGTCTCTAGTATGATGCTGAAATGACATCTGTCTGATTAGTTTTATTCTTGCTGTAATACATAAACTCCAGTGACCATGAAAATGAACAAGTGGGGCTTTTTTTCCTTTTTCTCTTTCTTAAGACAGATAAGTAAACCTTCATTTTCCTCTCATCTTCTCTCTCTCTCCTGATGCTACTGCAAAGTTATGCCCAGTTATTAGAACATGTAATTCACTTTGTCTTTCAACAGTTTTATTAGATGGACAATTCATTTTTGCTTGCATTTTGTTTTCAGGATATCTTTAGCAGGTAGAACAATTGAGTTTCCAGTAATCACTATACAGCGTCATGCTCTTCTTAGTACTACTGCTGTCCGTCATGCCTGTGGGGTCTATTAAGGACAGATTTATCTTACCTAGGACACTGTCAGATCTCAGTAGGCTGAAGTCAAACCACAGCAGTTTATACCTGCTGAGGACCTCACATGCTGCTCTTTTCACCGAGAAAGGAGGCTGTTATTTAATAACATTCTGGATAGCAACAAAATAAGTTTTGTTGTTTTGTTGACTCTAGAAGAAACGCTCAGTTGTGTGTATTAAAACAGTCGTATTGGACTGGACTTCATGTGGAACTGAAAGGTGTCATATAGAAATTAGGAATTCTGAGTCCTTGTCCCAATTCTCACAATCTGAGTTACTTTCAACAAAACACGAAATTTCTGTTTCTCAGTTTACCTATCTGAGTCTAGGCATAATGGTTTGTCTCACGGCTCTTTCAAGACTTAATTAATGAATGCATGTTTTACAGCTAGTTGAGAACCTCAGATAAAAGCGTCTACAGAAGTGCAAAGCATTATTATGTTGCAGGAAGCCTGATTTTCTTTTCCATCAGAAAAACAAGACTTTGTGTAGACTTAATTGGGTTTTTTAAATTTATAAAGAGGATTAAGAAAACTGAGCCTATCTAAGTCTCCCTACTGGTAAATAAAAAGGAAAAAAAATAAAGACTAGAAGCAAAGAGAGGATTTATAATAAAATAAATAGATATATCCAAAGGGTAATATACAAGCAACTGTTAAAACAAGAAAATAAAGTGCCAGATTTTCTGAGCTATGAAATGGTAGATGAATAGAAATAAAAATTTTGTTTATGAAAAAGTTATGGAAAGGAAATATTGGAAAACATCATGTTTTAATCAGTTACCGTCACTCAGTTTCACGATTTCCACAGATACAGGAGAGTTCAAGAAGATCAGTGAAGCCAGAACTACTCTCTCTATGGTGTTAGTCCTTTAATACTTAATGCAAACAATAGGGAATCGTTCTGCGTTACCCAAAGGAAAAGAGTAGGTCTTTTATTTTGAGTCAGTTGGAGAAGACTATAATGGTAGTCTGAATCAGAAGATTAAAAACAAATCCCTTACAGATGGAAATCAGCAAAACTCCATCCAGAATAGTTCCATTGTGCAACTATGCCAATTGATGCCAGCTGAGAACTGGTCCCCAAATATCACTGTAACTTTGTTCTTGATATTAGGATGGCCAAAAGAGTAAGCTTTATTATGGGCTTTCAAGGACTCGGTGCATTCAGCCCATTTGCTAATACTCCTTTTACAGTATATTCTCATTACATTTCATTGTTTTTCTGTTACCAACTGAAACGGAGAAGCATGATAACACGTGTTGAAAGAATGAAGCCAACGTGAACTAGTGTGTTATGAACCCTAAAATAAAGTTTGTCAGGTTATATTTGAAGGATTTTGATTTCAAATTTCTAATTTTTGTGGGCTTTGGAATTGGTTGGGAAAATGAAAAACTATTTTAAGAGGGTTTTTTTTAAATGTCAAAGCTACTTTATTCTCATTTGTTCAAAATCAGATACTTTTTTAGCCTAGTTTCTTGAGAATATGGATTATATGCTGTTTAGACACATTCCTGTACAGTTACCTATATCCCTTTTATATGTTTTGCACCCAAATCTAAGACAACTATGAAGAATAATATGATTTTCAACTCTTCCAACAACCACAACCCTGTCTGTTTAAAGAAGAGAGAAGTCTTTTATACATGGAAACGTCAGTACAATTTCACATCCTGACCAAGACCATCCTGCATTAGCTGTCAGAGAATCCACACAGAATTTCATTGGATTTGTTCCACTTAGCAATTTTCGATGATTTTCCCAACTTAAGAAATTTTGATTAAAACATGAAAAACAAAACATGATTCTCTTAAAAAAAAAAACCCCAAAAACGAAAAAACAAGGAAATAAAAAAACCAAACAAAACCCCAAGTTGTTCAGATAAAGGCAATTATCTTGATTTCTCACATGGTTTGTTAGATTTCCTTTTTGAAAAGGAGACCTTCCTTTTTGTGTTCTTAAGAGTTTGCAATATATCCTGTGAATCACAGTATTTAGTGACTTTTTTTTTTTTTTTGGTCAACATACCATCAAATAACAGACCTTATTTCTCCTGTAAAGGAACCAATTATAGGTCAGTGCTGTGACTTTGGTCTCTGTGTGTTGCTTATCCTTGATGGCTCTCTGCTGTGATCTAGAAGTGACAGAGGTGTTTCCTCATTCTGACCAGCCATCATCACTCCCTTTTCAGAATGAGGAAGGCAATTAGAACTAAATAGCTTTGACTTTGAATGGTAGCAGGCATAGAAGAGGATGACTATGACGATCAAGAGTGTAGAAATATATTTTATATGAGTAAGAAATAAATTTGCTTCATCAGCTTCATCACGTCCCCTGCGGGAGCAGTTCTCTGCAGTCCATGACAAGCAACTAAAAAGAACAAGTCTACTGTCAACAGGCTTCAAGCCTCTGAACAAATGCTCAACCTTCCAGTGGAAAACTGTAAAGAACTGACGGTCTGAAAACAAACAGAAAACAACTAGCCCGCAAATCAACAGCTGACTGGTATGAACATATCAGAGATTAAACACCGAGAACAACTCCCTATTCCGAAGGACAATACGTGCCCCAAATAGGAACACACTAGGCAAAGAGCCAGATTTGGGAGTAAAAGTATTCAAGAATTTCACTCATTCTAAAAAAGAAGCTTCCAGGGTCATGAAATTATAACTACACATGACACTAATGAACAAAATTTAATAACCAAGATGGTCCATTCCAGTCTTTCTTCCCTGAAGGACTGGTTTTTAATACTGTGGAGGTGCTATGCTTCCTTTGAGTTCAATGGGAGTTACTAAGTGAATACTTCTGTAGCGTTAGGCCTATGCATTAATGGATTAACTTCCAAGATGTTTCATGAACATGGCCACTTTTTGCCTAGGTAAACCAGGTATGTAATATCCCACAAATCATACCCAGTATATTCATTATGAAATCATATATTAGGAAAGGTTTTCCTTTCTCTTTTTATTCTCTTAGGAAGATTGAGTGCATATAAAGAGCAATGCTGTAATTACACAAGAATATTATGGCTTAATGAATCTTTTCATCTCTGTTTCCTCTTATTCTCGTGTACATTTTAATGTAGGGCAAAGTGAAAACCAGAAAGTTAGGGACATGAACAGTTTTATTTCTGAAGCTCATATGATGAAATTGTTTATGAGCTCGTGGTCACTGTTTTTTTATATTCCATCAACAATTTTCTTTATATCATGACTAAAGATTTTGTAAGGCAAATTCTTACTTGCACATGAATTACGGAATTATCATCTTAGGAAGATGACTCTAAGCTTTGTCCATCCTTTGTATGCATTGGGAGGATCAGGATGGTGAATTTAATAACTGCCTCAGTGCATTTAGTTATTAAATGCATCTATGCCCGAAAACTGAAGGTAAGAATATGTCAGACAATGGCAAAAAGGAGCAAAATAGCTGGAGTGCAGAAAGAACCGTTCTGATTGCTTTTATATGGATCCTACATTAAAGAACCCAGTGGAGCTGAATTGTTCCCCGTGGGGCTTAAAAGTTTTATTTTCTTTTTTTCCTCCGTACAGGAAATTATGGTGATTGCAAATCCTGAAGCACTAAAGTTATTTAGAATAGAAGCTGTAAATATATACAGTAGAAAACAGGCATTTTCTGTGGTTTATAGCTCCAAAGGATTAAAGTAGGATTAAAAAGAGAAGAAAATAGATTTCAAAGCTGTTATGTTTTCTAACAGTGAGAGCCACGACATTTTTCTGGAGGAAAGAGCAGGAGAAAGCAAAAACGAAAGAAGAAATAACCACAGGCAATAAATAGTGAAATAATAAAATAATAAAAATTAATATTAAGAGTAGTGACATGCACACATACACATTTACATATATAAATATATATAATGTACATTTATACAGTTAAAGCTTGCACAGGAACTTTTTTTCTAAAGGAACTCAAAGTCTCTAATTAAAAAATGTACCGGGCACCTACTGTAGAACCAACTAATGTTTCCGATATCACTTTTCCAGTCTAATTTAAATAGTGTGCTAAAGTAAACAGAGCTGAAAACAGATTACTAAAGTTACTGTTGGAAGGTGTAAGAGAAGTAGGAAAGTATAGCGGTAAATTCTTTGGAGCTGGAAAGAGTCCATATTGTTTCCTTTCTAGTCTCTGGAATACAAAAAAAAAGAAAAGCTGAAAATGTAAAAAGGATAAAAATCACCCAGTTTTACAAAGCAGCATTTAAACAGTATGACTATTGTCTGTAGAATATAAGTTCTACCCACCCTAAGTCTGCCTTACCTTCCTTCAGGGGCTCGTCAGGGCTGAGAACACACAAGGCACAAAGGTACCTAACATCACTTTAACCCTCTCGCTTTCAGTATCCCCTTTCCTGTAGTTAAGGAATACTGTCCCCAAACTCACTGGAGGTGATAAGAATCTTCTTACTAACAGGAAGGAAATAGTGTGAAATAAGGGCTTTCTACTCAAATGAAATTGATGAAGCTTGAGAACATGTAACATCTTGTGGCTGGTGCTCCGCAGGAAGACAGACAAGCCTCAAGTTCCTATCCATTTAATGTCTGAGAAACCCGTGTGGAATCCCAGCTGCCATTAACATAGTAAGAATTCACTCCACACCCACGTCGCACAGCAGTTCCTGAGAAATTGTGTTGTAGTTAGTTACGTTTTCAGAGTGCGGTTGGTTTGTTTGGTTGGTTGGGTTTTTTTTGAGAGGAGTAAATTACATACACAGAGTCTACTGACAACAAGCAGTGAAGTGTGCCTGCTATTGAGCACTCAACGGTGTACTTTATGTGGCTCTGAACATTTACATCAGGATTATTTAGTACGCCTAAATGGAGTGGCATAGCTGAGCAACGACTCACTGCTTCAAACAAGGGCATTAGCGGAGAGCAGAACCAGTAGAAATGTTGTCCTGATTCTGCACTTTCTGCATGGCTTCAGCAGTTGCCTCTCCACAAAAGATTGCAGACTACACTCTCTGAAGTGAGCAAGAATCTCAGAGCGCATTTCGTATGAGTACCAAGAGTACCCGTGGTAGTTGAAGTACAGATGAGATGAAGCAAACATATGAATCCTGGGAAGAAAAAATGTTTTGACCAAATCTATTCTTGTTTAAAAACTGAAAGGAAGAAAAGGAGAAGGCATCTTATACATCCCTGCTGGATCTAGAAAGAGATGGTACTTAGCCCAGACAAACCTCTGAGGACTTCCCTTCATTTCTACAAGACATAAAAAAATGACTGATTGTCCTCATTGCACCAGGGCTCATTCAGGAGCAAAGAGGTACCCTTTAGGTCTTTTGAGTATCCTGATTTTTATCACAACCTCAATTTGTGGAATTTTTCTTGAGCAAGCTCCCCTTTCTTCATTCCTTATGCTTACTCTAGGCATGGGGTCTTTTACACTGGGAAATGTGACAGAGGCCATTATATAGCCAATGTGCTGACTTTACTCACTTTCTGAAATCCCGTTTTGTGCATAGCAGGGAGGATATTCCACAGTGGCCAGTTCCATGGGCTATAAGGCCGCTTTTCGCTGCCGCAGCACCATAAAAGAGCCATGGTGTAGCTGAGAATTGTGCCTTACAACTGTCTGTGCCACTGGGATGCTTCCCTTTGGAGGGATTAAAATGCCTAAAATGAGGGATGTAATGTAACCAGAAGAGCATATAGAAAGACAAGAAATATAGAAGGGAGAAAGGGGAGGAAGCGATTTTGAAGAGGACTAATAAAATATATGTCACTCTACTGATTACTTTTTCTTTTCTTTTCACCTGTTTTTTTCTTAGCTTAAAATGCTTACCAACTCAAGCATCTGACTTGCCAGCAAGTGAATTGCACTGAAAATCTCTGTTAGCATCCTATTAAAAAGGTGAAGTTTTAAAGGCATTTTGTCCCATTCCAAATTTAAAGTGATGAAATATAAAAGTAAATATTTTTGCCAGCCTAGTCTGCCCTTTACAGTCCTGCTTTCCTCTCGAGAGACAAAATCTGCTGGTTCTGGATTGGATCCATTTGCAATTGCCAACAGTTTCTCTCTGATGAATCTTCAAGCGGTTGAGTCAGGTTGGACAGGCAAAATGTCCATCTGTACCATCCCTGATGGATATAACAAAGCTTGGAACGAATTCACAGTACCAGAGCAGCAATCAAGGGAGCAGAGAACAAGTAGAAATGCTGGGTTTTATTTTATTTTATTTTTATTTTATTTTATTTTATTTTAGACTTATCCCATTTTAATTTAATTTTATTTAACTTTTAGTATAGACTGAATACTTTCTGCATTACCTAGAAACAGTGAAGTCCTTTCCAAAAGCCCAACAGACAGGATGCTTAAGAGAAAATTTTTCAAAGTGAGGGCAAGCGCAGGATTTAATCGATCGGCTCTGTTGATGTTTCTGAGAGTCATGCAGCTAAAAGTCTGTATGCTGCTTTGAAAAGATAGCCCCAAAATGTCACAAATCTGGTAGGCAGGCAGCTGAAGGAGATAACAATGGTATATCTCCACCTGTCTGTCTAATTTTAGGAAGATTACCTTAATCGTATCTAATGACAACATATTCCTGGGAATAATATTGGTACCAAAATAATGCTGCCGGACTAACACTGAATGGTTCAAAGTACTTTCCTTTAAAGATTTTACAAAGTACAAAGAAAGGCTTATTCAGGGAATGACATTATGGTCTGAAATAATTTGGGATGAATTTGACCTTTACTGTGCATTCCCACTCAGCACGACATATAGAAGCCATCTATGAGACCTCTGTTTCTTCTCCATGGGAGATGGAGAGGAGACAGAGGTCCTGTAGGGACAGCATATGAAGTCAAAGTAAAATAAGAAGTGATTCTCTCTTGCATCAACCTAATCATGTATTAGTTCCTGACTAGGACAGGTCAGGAGGAAAATTATGATATAGTTACACATTTAACTGCTTGAATAAAATTCTGAGTAATCTTAAAGTAATCATGCCTTAGGTCAGACCGATCTCCAGACAAAATCTTCCCTTTGTTTAGGTCTTTCCCCTTAGCTTCAGATTGGTCATCATCTTGCTGTCTGTAAATGACTTCTTAAAACAAGCTCAGATCTGTTTAAAATGTACTACAGTAAAGTCCATTAGGGACTACCTTACTAGAAACTAACTCAACAAAATTACAGTTATTTTAATGAAACCACTTCATCTATGATGTTCCCAGAAGTGTACTCTAAGATGGAATTAACAGAAAGAAAAGATTTAATGCCAAATCAACTGGCTCTATGCTATCCAAACCTTCCCTTTCTCTTTGGACAAATGCAATCTTTGTCTCATTTATAACATTGTTTATTATAACCGATTCGTATGTTGGATGTGAACCACCACTTCTTATGCAGGCAATGATCCTGCTGAGTTCAAAGACCTCCAGCAATTCAACATGAGGAGTTTAGAGGTGTCTTTTCAAAGTAGTATCAGTTTAGTCACAAGTTCCTGCTAACATCAAGGGAAGTTGGCTGGTTAAATCCCCATGCAAACTTCCTTTGAAAAAATTACCCCTAAAGCATCCCGTCTGCTGAGGTTTGAAAAGGGACTTCAATCAATATATTTGTTAAATGAAATGCAAAGGAGATCCATTATTTGTACCCTGGATACTGTTGCTTAATAAAGGATGTAACACAGCGATGGTTAAAACATAAGGGTGCTTATTCTGTTTGAATTAGTCTTCAAATGTTTGTCTAAAATATTCATATCTTTCACTTCAAAAAACTGGACATAAAGCTTCATTGGAAGAACCTTTTCCAGATGTCTGCTTATTAAAGCTGTTACTCTAGTCAGAATGCTAATATACATACATTTTAAGTGTGTGCACATGTCCGTATATATATATATATATACACACAAAATTTTTTTACCCATTCTAAAATTCCTCAAGTTTCTGTTGAGAGTCACTGCATCTAATTTTATATATTTGGAGGTTAATTGTCTCACTTAAATTATGGCCTCAGATTTCTTAGTATTTAATGGAGATAAACACTTTCAGAATCCCCCTCCCTTTTTTTTTTTTAGATATATTTTAGAATATTACTATGAATCCCTACACTACTATGGAGACAAATTTTTATAGACACCAACTTTACAATTTGAGGTCAGAAGAAGTTCGTATGTAATTTACAGATAAGTGTAGTAAATTTCAGCTGAGGTTTAGATCATCCTAAAGGAGACACCTAGATTTGTTTAGGTGTATCATACCCTATACCCTATTAACTCTATTGATCAGATTCCTACTGATTATAAAAGCAGCCTGCTCTAGGTAACATGTAGACACCTTCAATTCGAACTTCTAAAGCCAGATAATATTTATTTTATTATGAAGGTTATTCTCTCAAAGTACTGCTCACTCTCCCTTAAGTATAATGAGAGCCCAGGTTAGTTTGAATACTAATATTCCTATTATAGCATGAAACTCTGCCTTAGTCTGTTTGGAAATATAAAATTGAAGCATCATGCAGCTCACCGATAAGACAAGGAAATTCTGTCATTTCTCATCCCTTAACACACAGTCTAGAGAGATTAAAAAATTAACCTGGATTCTAAAGTGAAAAAAATGTGGAATTGCTGAATGACAGATAAGCAATATAATATGCTGCATGTAGGTGTAATGTACGTGTAGACATGTTACTTAGAGACATGGTTTAAAGGTAGGCAGTAGTGGGTTAATGGTTGGACTCAAAGATCCTAAAGATCTTTTCCAACCTAAACAATTCTATGAGTCTATATACGTGAATTTCCTGTCCTGTGAGTTTGTTTTCTAGATCAGACTTATTCCAAATGAGGACAAAAAGTACAACTACAGCAGTGATAGGTTTTGTAACAACATTAAACTCAGAAATTATAAAATAGAATTGTAGAGTCATAGAATGATTTGGGATGGAAGGAGCCTTAAAGATCCTTTGGTCCAACCCCCCTTCTATTGGCAGGGACACCTTCCACAGGAGCAGATTGCTCAAAGCCCCATCCAACCTGGCCTTGAACACTTCCAGTGATGGGGCATCCACAGCTTCTCTGGGTCACCTGTTCCAGCACCTCACCACTCTCACAGTAAATATTTCCTGATGGAATTTTTAAATCAAAATGAACCATTTCTAACACCCCACACTATTATTTTTTCGTATCTGAAACCTCATCAGAAGTTTTGTGTCAGTTTTCCTTAGCATTAATCCTTATTCCTAAGACCTGCTGAGCTAACCCATCACTCTTATTTCAGATGTGTCCTTGCTGAATGATGTCATCTAAATTGCATCACAGCAACAATGTTCCAGTGATAATCACAGTAGTGCAATCAGAGTATATATTGCATCATGAGACCTTAATCAAGCCATTGATATTTGGACCATATTGATGAATGGTAGTTGAGTTATCTGAATTACAATAGTCAAGACCCTTCATGACAGCTAAAGCAAGCATAGACAAGTGTCAACAGAAATAATTCAGATAGAAATATCCTGACTGTGGTCAATTTAACCTGAAAAAGAATAACAATGTCTTTTGGAGATCTTTTCTTTTTTAACCAAGTGTTAAACTTGTAGCAAGGTAACACTTTCAAAGAAGAAGAGCACATCCAAAACATTTGTTTATTTTTTTATTAAAAGTAGGTTTCACATTCCAAATCCACACCCACAAAAAAAATGTTTACACAAATCTGATGATTGTGTGATGAAGATGATGGGGATTTTTACCCAAAAGTTCAAATTTGGCAGTAAAAAGTCTTTGAGCCTGATAATTCTGCATGAATAGTTTTTGAATGTCAATCTCATATTAACTTAAAAGTTGAGCCATACATAAAAGGACGAGGATGAGGATGAGGAAGCGGATGAGGACGAGGACGAGGGTGATGAAGAGGAAGAGGAAAAAGCATGAAAAAGAGAAAAAGAAAGAAAGGAGAAAAGAGGAAAGAAAAATGAGAAACAAGAAAAGTGAAAGGAGAAAGGAAAAAGGAGAAAGGAAAAAGGAGAAAGGAAAAAGGAGAAAGGAGAAGAGAAAAAAAAAAAGGTAAAGAAAAAAGACCTATGGGATGTTTTTTGTGTTTTGACTGACAGGTCCCAAACCATTTGATACCTAGTCATTATAGTTATTGCAAATGCTTTTCTCTAGTGGGCAGTGTTCACTTACACAGAAGAATACTCAGATTTGTCTATGGCAACAATGACATCACAGAACTCACTCGGACCTTCTATGTTACCTCTAGCGATTGATATTAGTAACTATCCAAATCTTCGCTCACCTGGGGAGGTTGCCCACCACACATGTGAAACCACAAATATGTGTTCATGTGCGCATGTGGGCTTACCTCTGTCTGTACATTCGGCATACAGAAGAGGCTTTCTGAAAAGCTGTAGTGTCTTGTTCACTAGTCTAAGGCCTTTTTAATAAAAATTAATTGTGAAGCTCCCTTATTCCCACAGGAGGGCTTCTAAGCACTCCATCAGAACCTGAAGCGGGAGCTGAGGTTGGAGATATCAGGAAGCGACACAAAACTGCAGCAAAAAGTGCAAGGTTTTGATTTTGATATGCCTGCATATTTATTTCATTGGCAGAGTTGGTCGTTCCTAGCCCACGTTCTGCTCCTCGGCTGTGCCCACCCATCCTCCCCCCACTCTGTCACCTAAATTCTCATTTCTCCTTTTTTTTCTCTCTCTCCTCTCCCAGTCTCCCTCATGCCAGAGACCTGTGCGGTATCATTTTCCGCATAATGAAATCTAGAGTGACATTAATGTAAGTGTAATTTTATAGTGGGGAATGGGCCTAGCTGATCGTTTCTACCTGCTGTGTTTTGATGATAGACATTGGGATGTCACCATCTGTGTAATGAAATTTCACCTCCGTAATAGTTCAGATTATCAAACATTCTTCCAAGCTGTCTCACAGAAATTTATTTATTTATTTACTCAATAAGGATGGCAAAGTTGCTCGTCTCCGGGAAGCAGAAGGAGGGTGGGAAGGGGGAAGAGGCGAATGGGAGCAGAGGGGGACGGAGGCTGAACAGCGTCCATGACCAGAAAAGATAATAATAATAAAAAAAAAATCATCATGACAGGGAAGAAAGTGATATTGTGCCAGCTTTGTGTTCAGTTCTGTGTCCACACTCTGTTATTCCTTCATCTCCCCTAACAAGAAAGATGCTAAAGCCATACACCAAGCAGAATATTGGCATGTTAAAGCAGCAAGTGAGGATTCTGGAAATTTTATGGCTATAGCATGCCTTTCCTTCATTTATACTCAACTTCCTCTGGTATCAGTAAGAGTCGCTTAACACAACAGAGTCAAATCTGCCTTAAAATGGACACTTTCTTCCTTCTAAGTGTCTGGTGTCGTGATCAGGAAGCTGAGCGACTCACATTAAGGGGAATCAGAGACTTATCGACAACATTTTAGGTAATGGTAAAAAGCATTTCTGCACACCTTACTCTTTGGGGTTCAGGAGCTAATTCTGAAGATTGCTTGATCCTTCTTAGTATTTCTGTCCTGTCACCTCGTATCTCTCCTTCAGAGGCTGTAAACTGTAAAGCCTCCTTTTTCCTCCCTATTCCCTGTGGATACAAATTTCTGTGGACACCAGAACCGGCAGTACTGTGTTTCACTATGGGGAACCTGTGCTATTTAGCAACTAATTACCTCTTTTTCATTTCCCCGTCACTTCTAACGTCCTGCCACCTCTGCGAAGAGGAAAACCCTAGGTTTGCAGAGACAACAAATAGGAAGCCAGCCCATCAGACTCACAGCTGAAATAGGAGCTTATTCTCTTTCTCCAGCTGAAGCTATAGCCTGCATTTATCTAAAACCTCCAGGTGTCTCACAGCCCCAGCAGATCAGATGCTTTTAAACACATGTAGTACCTTCAATTTGTATGACAAGCTCCAGAAATCCCATAAAACCTGTACTCTGTAGTTGCCTAGCACATACTTCTGAGAAACTCCAGAAATACTGTGCGTAGAGGGTACTGCCTTTTGACCTAACAAATCTGAAATGCCTAGGGAACACGGAATGGATCAGCCGTGCAGACACTTCCCAGACTATAATACGCTTTCTCTATATGCACATGCATGTGTTATTTTTGCCTGGAAAACCACGGATGTCTCTGTTTATAAAAGATCATGCCAAATGACATTAACCAAATGAGCTGTCCTTTTTTTCTAATAACTCACATCACAATATCCAGCACGTGTGCCTGTGGGAGTACAGAGAGAAGGTCCCAAAAACTTATATCTGTCTCCAGTGGACTGTGAAAGATCACAAATTTCCACAGTTGAGGTTGGATGACAGGAACTAGAAAGTTAGTTAAAAAAAAAAAAAAAAAAAAATCCCAAACTCAAAACGAAACAACCAATGGTCACATCTTCACATTGGATGGAAAATTCTTTCTCCAGGTTTCCTTGTTCTGTGCCCTTTATTGGTGTCCACCAGAAGATGCTCTGTGGTGATATTCACTGTTTTATGCTTACCTGGTTCTTCAATTTCTGACACCCCATGATCATGCAGGTTTGACCTTCAGAACCATGTGTCTGGAAGTCAAGGTTTTGACTGTCGTAATTCCCCTTATTACACTTTCTCTCACTTCCTCCAGTATAGGACTCTGTTTTTTACAGAGAATTAAGAACACCTCATGGCTGCTGCCTTTCTGTGGGGGTTAAACAGGCCTGCATAATTTTATTTTCTTAGGTAAAAGAAATAAAAAAATAAAAATAAACCCATTTTGTTAATTTTAATTGTAAAATGTTTCTTCTGTCATGGAATAGTTAATATTTTATTCCAACATTATGCAGAGCTGAAGTAATGAAAAAAATGCTTGAAAGGTTATTTTCCCCCAGCAAATCTTGGTTTTAGAAGAATAATTATTCAACACACACACACAAAAAAGTTTACTAAATTGAATAATCCTTCCCCAGATACTTTTTCCTTCTCATGATTATTTTTTAACTAGTCTAGATAATGATATTATTAGCTAATTAGTGATAAATGTCAGTAATTTTATTTTACTGAGACCATTTGAAGTCATGTATATTTACGCAAAATGCAGATTGACTGGAACCTAAGGAGGTATGGAATTCACTCCTGCCCCAGAGGCCCTGGACTGAGGCAATGCAGCAAGTAGACCCAGATCGCACAAGCTCAGACAGGACCAACACCTGAGTGGGCTCCCAAGGGAGAAGTGAATTTTCCCCTGATTGGAACCATATTATGATAGTTCTTGCCATATGGAGGACTTTAAAAACCTTTCATCTCAGTTTCCTCTAGTCATAATTTGAGCCCTGAGTCAGATATTGCCAGTCCTAGATGCTTCAAATGGGAAAGGAACTGAGGCCGTTTCTGTTTGTCTGTGTGTGTGTGCCCGGAACACCTCACCCAAGAGCAACCCAAACAAAAAGCAACCACAAACACCTACACTTTTTGTCATATTAGGGCCAAAAAAAATGATCAGAGGGACCTTATTGCAGTCTTTGAGTACTTAAAGGAGGCCCATAAGAAAGGACAATCTTTTTATCAAGGCCTGTTGTGACAGGACAGAGGGTGTTGGTTTTGATCTAAAAGAGGGGACATTCAGACTACACGTAAGGAAGAAATTTTTTATGATGAGGGTGGTGAAACACTGGCACAGGTTGCCCAGGGAGGTGGCAAATGCCTCATCCCTGGAAACATTCCAGGTGAGGTTGGACAGGGCTCTGAACATTCTGATCTAGATGAAGATGCCTCTGCCCACTGCAGCAGGGGTTGGACTAGATGACCTTTGAAGGTCCCTTCCAAGTCACACCATTCTGTGATTCTATGATTCCTCCAGGAATTTTGAATTCTTCAACTTACTTTCAGCCCCCAAAGTACTCAAATCTTCCAGTCCAAATTATGCCCTCAGTATGACATTGCTCTGTTTCAGGGCTTTGCTATGTTTTTTTGAGAAGGAAACAATTATTGAATCTCCTGGTTCTTCCCATGGACTTAAGACAGCAGACTTGATCTTTTGTAGTTCCCAGAATCTTTGTATTAAGAAGTGTCTGCCAATCTCCTTTCCCAGCAAAATAAAAGATTTTTTTGCTTTGCATAAGTATTTTAGCTTTTTGTCTTATGTGTTTATGAAGTGAAAATACCAGTGGAAAAATATTGTCTTCTCCAGCATCACTGTACAGCATGGAGGAACAAGGAATGCAGCTGGGATTTTTAGGTCAGAGGCCTGAGTGGTTCAGCGGTGGGTAGTCTGCCCTTTGATAGCAGCACTGTACATGCAGACATGCAATCCCCATTAAGCTCTTCTGGGGGTACCTCAGCAATTCGTTCCCGGCTGCATGCTCAGATGCACTCTCTCAGCAAGTACCATCAGGAAAAATCCATCACTCAGAATACTCAAGTAATCATTTATAACAGTTTTCTACTCTCTGTGTTCTCGGGTTCTTGTTTTCTGTTGTTCCTATTGCATAGGAAATCTGTGCATGTGCCAGCTTGAAAGACTGAGAAGAGACCTATTGTGGATGGCCTGAGAGAGCCATATGCAACTCGGGAGCAACTGTCTTCCCACCTTCAGCCCAAAGGGAGAAAACAGGGAATATATTAACTGTCAGCAACCTTTAACTAAAGGGCTCTCCATTTCTAATCAGGGTAGCCTGTAACAAATTGGAGAGTGTGTCTATCTGTGTATAATGCCTATATTTTTTTGGTGCGTAACTAGACTATAATAAAATAAAATATTTATAAGAAATAAATGAAGGGATATTTCCTGAGCAGCAATTTTTAAAGCTGTCACTAACTTTTCTAAATGCTTACTGCTTTCTTCCAGCAATAAATTGAACCGTATTAACCATGTATATCATGGTTTGAGTCATCAACCTCTAAACCGCAGGTTTTCCAGAAGCTGATAGAATAAACCAGGGAACAACCGCTGCATATTTGCCTGGTTGCTATTTTTTTTTTTCCCGAAGTATTGGCCTTTGACCACTGTCATCAACAAAATATTAGGTTAGATAGACCTTTAATCTGACCCTGCAAGGCAGATCTTATCATCCTAAATTATTATTACTGACACTGATTTACAGCGCTCTTGGTTTTATTATTTTATTTTAAGTGTTGCCCCCAGGCACTACGGAAGCATACAGCCACACTTCTAGTGAATTTATACACTCTGTGGAAGTGTTGAGAATACAGACAACATGAGTTAACATTTTTATCCCTTTGGACATTTAATTGCTGTTGATAAAACACAGAGGCCAGGCTAATTGTTCAAGGGATCTATATTTTTATTGCTACCCGAGGTTCATAGGGAGAAATAAAAGTGTAACAGGAGCGATGGAGAGTGACATTGCTGAGGTTTCTGCAAAAGGCTCAGATTCACCCTGGATAGCTTTAGGTGCTTACCCAAGTCACACGACGTAGGACAATACACACTTGACCTTCCTCTATAAACAGGTGAAGACAGGTCAGGAATTAACATGTTTCTCTGGCACAGTGGAACACACTTCTGACAGATTATAAGGCAATTTAGGATGATTGCACTCCTAAATTGAATGCCTCGGTTATTACTTAGTGGGATGAATGGGGGAGTCTTTAACAAAGCAGGGGTTGCTATACGAATTTACCAAAGGGAAATAGATAAACCAGAGATATGATACTGGATCAAAACTACAATAATGTAAGAAAGAATCACACTTTTTGCTCTCTTTGAAGGAACAAAGTTAACCTCGTCTCTAATAGAAACACAAAATGAATGAGTTCTCAAAAAAAAAAAAGAGATTATTTCAGTTTCTTCAGTGGTTTGTTGGTTGTTTTTTATACCAGGATTATAAAATAATGGGTTTTTTTTATGTTTTAAAGTGGTTTTTTAAGGTATAGCAATGATAATAATGAAATAAAACATAGAACACTTGTTGGGTTTTGCTTTCATGACAAATAGGCACTGACAAATCCTTGCCACATTACCATCCTTGATTGCTCTGATGGAACTCATTTTCATCTCCTGTTCCTCTAATTACATGAAAATTGCATACTTTTTATGCATGACACATTTTCTGTAGCTTTAGAAAAAGGTTGTGGAGGGGAAAAAAAAAAAACAAACATTTATCAGTTTCTTTCCCCTGCTCATAAAAGCTATATGTCATCTACCTAGTGATCAATTCAGCTTTAAGTGCCAGTTTTCTGTGCTATTGTTATAAGCAGAAAAGGAAATACATGAAAAAAAAAATCAAAACATTTTTAGGTGTGTTTTTCCTCTTAAGAATGGAGAGAATTAGAGTGGTCTTGTCACTGCTCTGTTATTCTGTGTCCAGCCCTACCTTCCCTAACATCGGATTTCAAACCATGGATGAATGATTCAACACCAGACTAAGCAGAAAAGACTAACTTTAAACAATAGTATCCCTTAAACTATTCCTCAGGCTTTGTGGAAGATTTATTTTACTAGTCAGATGAGAGAACTGAAAATCACCATCATTGCTGCAGAGGCATTAAAAAGTAAATGGACAGTACTAATAAATTACTAGTAGGAGGATAAATTAGATGTCACATACCTGTTTTTTAGTTATTTGTTTGCTTTCATGATGGGGAAGGGAGGGGTGAAGGAGAAATAAAAGTTGATGTTGTTAGTCTGTATTTAACTGTAATGGATTTGCACCAGGTGGGTGCATTTTCATCTTTCTAGGGTAACAAGTCATCGAGGTATTTTCCTCCTGACAATAGCACTGATGGTGAAACGTCCTCTGTGTGTAAAGACCTCTATCCAGACAACCAATACAAGCTTCAGTCACTTGTAAACATCTCCGGAGGTTTGTAGAAAATCCTCGTAGAACTTCAGCAGTGACCAACCCCTGAGCTTTGAAGGCGAATATGTTTCAGGATATTGCTGTTATTTTGGGCTTTGTTTCTAAGCTGCTTATTATTCATGCTAATTCTTGTAAGTCAGAAATTTGTATCAGCCAAGAAAATTTGTACAACTACACAAAATGTTCAAGCCCTTTTTTGAAAGAGAGGCTAACTGGGACCTTGGCTATCCAGAATATACTCTGTTCAGTCATAGGTTAAAGCTGAGAACCTTGCTAGAATACATGGGATAAATAGCTACTGGGGACTGGAAAGTAAGTATTGAAACTCCTGTTTCTCTTGCCCCACTTGATTAGTCCTTAAGTTAACTGCAGAAACAAAATCTTTCCAGAAGAGTGAAGTAAATCTGTGTGATCTGCCGTGATGCCAATGCTGGCAGACAGTGAAAGCACATGGATTTGTTCTGGCACTTCGGTATGTCTAGTGACAGCCCTGCAACAGTATGTAGAAAAGACTCTTGTGCTGGGGAATATCTCACTTAGGAAAATCACTGTCCATACTGAACCTTTGCATTCAAAAAAGCACAATCCTTTCAGACTCTACCTTACAGACCCTACTAAGGTCTGTAGATATTTTTAAGTGTTAAAATGAAGAGGTGATCTTGATGAGCACAGAGAAGTAAGAGTTGCCTGTAGCATTCACAGCACAATAGCAAATCAGAAAATGAAGCTGGTGAGACACATCCTGAAGAAAGAGTGCCATGCCATGAGCTCATTCTGGTCTGATCTACACGCAGTTTATTTCCAACATAAAACATTCACAAATAAGTAAAGTACCAATCTATCCCTCTTAAATATCTGTCGCATCACTGTGAGACTTCTTTCCTCTTTTTCTCAGTTTTGTTTATTACACCCGCTGGTTACATCATCTATTAAATTAACCCCAAATCTAGTTCTTGAAAACCTATGTAACCTTGAGTAAAGTTATCACAGTTGATAAAGGCATCACAGACAACTAATCCAACTTCACTTCACTCCCTGCAATGCTTTTATCTTTGTAATTTGTTCTGGTGCTGGAGATGAATAAAAAAAGAGCTTTACTAATCACCTGAGAAAAGTTATGCATACTGAGTCTGTGAAAAACTGAGGACTAAATTTTGCACACTCTTCAGATGAGGGACTGTCTCTAGCAAGGGATGAAATTTTCAGTGAACTTGATAGAATTATTGGACTCATTTTAGCAGAGTCAAGATTTAATTCTGTGTTTTGTGGCTTGCATAATGTTTAGTTCACTGGGGTCCCTGCACACGGGTAAAATATTGTCAATTAATAATAATGAATTTGTTTATTTTCTTTTTTCTGAATCTATGAAATGGAACCTTTAAATAATTAACCTGCACTCTATTTTTTAGAAAAGTCTGCATCTTCTATGTGATTTTTAATAATTACAGTAAGAGAATAAACTACAAATTAAGACATTTCAGAATGAAAGTAACACTGAAGTATATCTAGATTTCAAAGAAAATAATCATGCTTTTTATCTGCATTTTTGTATTATTAAAGATCTCGGTATAGACACACAGACTTCCTAGTTTCTAATGACAACTGCTTGGTTAGTGGTGCAAAATTCTGTTTAAGGAATATTTCAATGAAGAAGTCCGTACTGAAGTTGTTCTACCCAGACATACAGATACTGAAAAAAATGTTCAATCATGCCATATTTTCATGATAAATATGTACACAGGCTTGAAAATTCATACCCAAAAATGCCTGATGCAAGATCTTCTTCTCATTAATGTCTGGAAACAATAAATGAGTAAGTTTTTCAATAACAACATGATGGGGCTTTCAGAATGAAAGTTATAACAGTGAAATGATATATTTTTAGTGAAATAGAAATGATGTTCGTTCTGTTCCCAGCAGTAGTGATTTGTTTGACCTCTGGTGAGTTCCATTGTGCTTCTGTGCCTTCGGATCCTCACCTATAAAGACGGGTTCAAAATTCTTGGTGAGTAGACATGCAAATGATTATCATTACAATAAGTAACAAGTCCAGTTATTTCTGAAGTGGCATATAAAGCCATATAAAGTTCTTAAATTTCTTTTAGCAAATTAAATAATATATAATTGCAGGTATTAAATGTGAGGGAACAAGGCTTTTAATGCTTTGTAGCAAATGTCATATCCTCCTGCAGTGAAAATGTCAACCCTGTATTGTGAACTCCTCTAGTTCAGAAACATTCTTTTGGAGTGAACTGGAGGGTTTTTTTAGTTCTTGTGGAGGGAAGGTTGAGATGTTTCTTCCAAATGGAAAAAAATGTAAAGCCTGATGAGCTGATTAGGTACATATCATTTGACTGTTGAAAGAAAATATACAATTGTGCAATTAAAGAGATTTAGCAAGAGATTCATAGGGGGTATAATTAGGAATGATGGGGTGAAATCAAGGAAGCAGAAATGTGTTAAAATATTACAGCATGTACCTTACTGTGAGATCTATTAGATTATGGAAATATTTATTACTGGAATGGATAAACCTCTGGGTCTACCAAGTAATGAATAATAAGATTATGCTGAGCCTGAACATTGGGCGTGAGTGATATGACCTGAGAGTTCTTTTCTGTTTCTCCATCTGTACAATCTCCTTGGCAAGCAATGAGGTCCTGCCAAGGGCCAGATACGTACAACAGAAGAGAAAGAAATAAAAGCTTCACTATGTTTTTTCTTTTACCTTTTTAAAGACTTAGGGCTCTGCAGAGGCATAGCCAATGGACAAGAAAACTGAAATAAACTGCTGAAACAAAACTTGGTATAGAAATATACTTCAGAGCAGGCATTTAGTGAGCATCCAAAGACTGGATGACTGGAAGTCATACAACTGATCAGAAAATCCAAAATCTTCTGCAGATCCCCTTAACATAAAGGAGTAAAGACGGTTTCCTTACCTCTGTCTAATTCTGCAACATTGCTTTTTCTTTCAATTTTCTGTAACAATTGATGAATTACTTATTTATCAAAAAGTCAATATTTGACATTTGTAAAAAATTACTAGCAGTTCCTGTGAAAAATAGAATTATGTAAGTTCTATTGAGAAAATTAACTAGAAAGGTATAAATTATCATTGAAGCTGATGATAGTTCTATTTTCGATCATCATCATCATCATCATCAAGATAATAAAATAATAAGAACATTAATAATTGACTTTTCATTGTGTTTTCAAGTAGTATGGAATAAGAGGATCTTCAGAGAATCTTTGTAGAGATCTAAAATGTAATTTCAAGATTGGATTTTGAACCCAAGCATGCAGAGAAAACTTGGCTTCAAAGTAGATCTCAGATTAGTTATGGGTTCAGGTCACTTCTGAGACAGGGTCAGCATGCATTACGAGCAATGAGGAGTGATGAGTGGGATGGAATATCCTGGAGAGCGGGCTATGTCTTTTTGTAGTACAGTCCCCCTCAGTAAAACTGTTCTATACTGTTGTTTTATACACTTTGTTTTGAGAATCAGTAAACAGCTTCTCCAGAAAAACAGTTTAAGATGCCACTGCAAGAGCAGAAGACTGCTCGTTCCATGTCTTGCATCAGTCTTGGTTTTCATTGAGGGCAGCAGCAGACAAAGGCATACCAAGCCTTTCAAGATCACCCTTTTGCAGAAATTAAAGACTAAGGGGAAACATTTCTAAATCTGAGAGCACAAATAAAATACCCATATTAAAAATTAACCATCTAAATTGAGAAACTGAAGATCTGTTTCTCCCTGACTGTCTGGGATGCATGAGCTTTTCTGTCATGTTTTAGTAACAATAAGTAAGATGGAAGGCAGTCCTAAGTATCGGTAAGAGATGTATTATTCATACTGAGAATGTAGTTTCTCATGGTCAGGATGGTGATTATTATTATTATTAATATATTACTATATTAATATTATTATCAATAATAATATAAAATTAAAATTAATTTATTTACTATTATTATTGTAGCCTTCCTCTGCGTGTTTTCCTGAAACTCCTATGTGACACCAAAGCAGGGTACTACTGTATCTGCAACTTTTTATCTAGTTCCAGTCACCCAGCTATTTCCATCATCGCAGCAGATAATGCCATTAGCATGTAATGGTTGGCCATTTGATTAAGGAAATTCTTTATTATGGACAGGACTGCCTTTATTGGAAATATCTCTTAGAAAAGTGGAGATGCCATTACTTAGAAATGTAGCTCTGAGTATCATCTTGTTTGGGAAAGTCAGTGGAAAAAGAGAAACAGCCCAACAGCCAACTCCTACCTGTACATTAATAAATACATCTGTAGACTCAAGCTATTCTCCAAAAGTTTTTACTGGATTTGCCTCACATGAAATACTCTGCTCTTACTCCAGTAAACACAGTGTCCATAAATTAAAATGACTTATTTTTAATTTGTCTTTTCTTATGGTAAGCACCTACCATGTTTTCTTTCAGGATGGCTTTAGACTGAGGTGGTTATATATTAAAAAGCCAGCAGTATGAAAGGGAAGTATTGCTCAGTTTGCAGGTATATGAAAGAATGAGAATTGATGTCTGAGCCCTAACTGAGCTCACAAGGCCTGAAGTGAAGTCACTTGTCCTGAAGGCGCATATGGCTGATAGACTATTTAAGGTATTATTTATTTTTTTGTTATATATTTTATGCTTAGAGCATTGGCAGTAAATAAACACACTGAAGAAGAAAACACTACTTAAGGAGGAGTAGATGAGATTGAATGTGACTGTTCCAGACCTATACAAGAGGCACTGGCCCATTAAATGAATGTGTAGAGCTACTTCTTAATGTGTTAGCCAAGTAATCAATTTCTGAAAATACCAAATAATTTAAAAATAGCCCTGTCTGACCTGAACCAACACTGGCATCAGACCAGGCATTTCTCAGGCACCCACTTCTTTCCTTAATCAATCAGTTCTGACATTTTTCCTTTGTTCTTTTATTCCTTTCTCTCTCTCGCTCTCTCTCCCAACCCCCGCCCCCTGTTTTGTAGAATTACGTGGCCAGGCAACCTCCTTAGATAAAATTCTTAAGCTTCTAATATTCCATCACCTTCATAGCACATTAGCACATTGGAGTGGGAGAATCAATACAGCAGATAGAGTATGACTCTGGAAACTAGGACCTGGGGGTCTGCTCATGGTGTTGGAATCCTTTGCAACCTTGATCCAGCCACTTAACCTCTTGGTGCCTGACTTCATTTAGCTGTAAGCATGATGTACAAAAGTCTTGAGAAATGTAATTTGTAAACCTTAAGCAATGCAGATCCATTCATGCCTATTCAGATTTGCAATTCCCTTACAGGAGTCAAGTAAAAATATGGGGTCACATCAGAAAATATTGTTTTTAATATTTGCTATCTGCTTTGAGATCTTTGAAGAAAACAGGTTTTGTCAGGGCCAAGTGTTGAATCAGAACAGAAAGACAGAGAAGAAAGTTCTTGTTCTTCTGTTATAAAGGGACCATAATGGAATTAGAAAAAAGAGAAAATTACTAAGAGTGGTGGAAAAGATATATATCTTTCTGGATTATGTTTGTTTACATGGTAGAATTTTAGACAGCTACAGAATACGAGTGGCTATGTATACATACATCATAAATATCCCTTGTTATCCTAAGCGACAGAAATAAAAATTTGGAAGGGATCTAACAATTCATCTTTTAAGGGAGTAACACAGTGGTGACAATGGAGGCAAGTGACCATGTGAAAAATATTCTATCAAATAAAAACCACTAGTTTTGAGGGACTTATGGGTCTTAGCCAATGTAAAAATTACTATGTTATTAACGTTCAAATCTATGCTTATACTGAAAATACAGGTAAGTCACATTAGGTTCAAACTGAACAATTTGCAGGACTGTGAGGTGGAAGGGATTTTCCTACACAGTTTTTTTAGAGGTCTGTGTGTCTCACCAGAACGTCTTCATAATTATTTTCTGGGACAGACCACATGGAATCAGAGTATCCACTGACAATTGTGTACACTTCCATAATCCTTAATTATTTACTCATCAGTGGTTCAAATTTATAATTGTGGTTCAGTAGGCTTCTGAGAAAAAAAAGCAAGGCAAGTAACAGGTTTTTTGCCATTCACCTCTCTAAGAGAAAGAATAATTCATTTCTGTTTAAAAGAGGTAAACAGGTTAAAGTCAGAAGACTGTAAGATTTTATTCTGAGAAAGATTTGAAGGATTTCATTTGGAGGAAGATGACAGCTAGGAAACTGAGACTTAAGAGAGCTTTATTTGAAGGGTATATCTATAAACTCATGTTATTTCAAGAAATTAAGTTCAGGCTGTCCAGTTGCGAAACTTAATACCTCTTGCTTCCTGTTGTCTCTGAACAAGTGACATGAACTTTGATTACATATTGCAGGTAGACTTAAGCATATGAGAAAGACCAGTTAAGAAATGGACTCTCTGTACAGATGCTGTAGTTTAAACTATCTGAAACCACATGAAGAAGAAATGCTAAGCCTTAACTTGGGCAAAACGGAGCGGTTTTGGTTTTGTTTTTTTTTTTTTTTTTTACTTTCTCTAGCAATCTTTTTCCAGTTTCTCTCTATGGCTGTCCAACACTTCCATTTTGAAGAGGGCTGAGAGTTTGTGCTCTGCCATATCCATTATTTTTCACTTTGTTGGTTGCTAAGCAGTCCCTTGTTGCTAAGTAGGGTATGAACACTTAATTTACTACATTCTTTTTTCTCGTACCAGATTTTAGAAATTGCAGATCCTGTTTAATCAATGTGTAAATGCATGCTTTTGATGTATTTTTCCTAAGAGCAATATTTTGATCATTCTTAATGATACTTAATGAAGTCACTGCATGATTTCTGATTGTACCTAATTGAAGCTTGTGACTTGCATTTCAATGCTATCATCTTACAGTCTTATGTATATCAGATGAAACTTTACAGGGACCCAAATAAATTAGGAAATATACTGAATTGATACATTTGTTGGAATAAAGTTCCTTGGAAAAATATATGTAATTTTTCAAATTAATTGTAGGGTAAACAGTATCTCTTATATTACAAATCTGAGGTAGAGGAGGGACAGGAAATTGAGATGATGAGAAAGCTGGTTTATTGTGCAATGCTGGGTTACATGAATTGTACTAAACCTGTTTGAGTAGTTCCTTAAGTATAGATACCCATATAAAGCTATCAGAATAGTTAATTACTTATATTTAATCAAAGTATCCGTTTTTTTTAGTGTTGACAATTAGTTGGCATTGTACAGGCACTAACACCAAGACAGATCCCTCCCTAAATCCCTTGTAGAGTAAAATACAGATTCCTCAAATACTTACTCTGAAAAAGTAGACACATAATTTGGGTGAAATCACCAGATATATTTATCTGAAAATATTTTTGGGATCTTCCTCATCTGGTGAGGAGGGCAAAAGAATACTCTTGGTCTAATTTAGAAAATTAAAATCATACACACATCCCCCCCCCACCCCCCCCCCACCCCCCACCCCCAAATTTATAGAAATGCCAAGTCTGATATTTACCAGCAGATCAGGGCCCTGGAAATATCTTCCCACGGGAGAAGAAAGGCCAACAAAAGGACCATGGTTAATGTTCAAGTGCTCTTTGCCATGTTCCAGTTATACAGCTAATGGTCACTCTTAAGAAAATTCAGATGGTGCTTGGTATTATCTTTCACGCTTCTGCTTTGTACTTGTGTCTGGGAGAGCCCATGTGAGATCATTTGTACTTTGCTGTCTACAAATAAGCCACAAGAGCTTGCTTCAAGCTGGAAGAAACAGTTTGGTGCTACACCATCATCACATCTGTGATCAAAAGGTCGGTGGTAGAACTCTTTCTCCTTACCTCCGTATCATCACTATATCTACATCTATTTGTTCATGTTCATGTCATTTGCTTTTTTTGGCTTTTTAGTCTTTTCTTCTAGAAACAAGAGAGTTACTTAATTAAAAATGTGGTTTACCTGAATTAAACAAAAAGTAAAAAGAGTGAAAGTTCAACATAAGGAATAATAAAACACATGAAAAAAGAAATGAAGAAATTAATTAAATTGTAAGTTCTAATATGTCAGGATAATTCTTGCACATTTTTAAGATATAGTCTTTGGCAATGGCATTTACAGGCTACCTAAGAGAGCCTGAAGAATAAATAAAATGCTCTAGGGAAAAAAAAAGCATTTTAAGGCTTTTTAATAAAGGTGCTGTCTGCTGTATAAGAGAAAGTGGTAAAAAGAGAGCAGTTAAATATATGGATGCTCTTAAATCCTGCAAGTGACTTCTGACTCATGGTCCAAGTCAATGGACTTGCAAAGTTACTTATGATATAGCTATGTGGCCAATCTCAACATTGAATAAGCACTGCTGCAGACCTAGGGCAATCGTTTTAAAATTATTTTTCCTTCACTGTTGTTATGGGACTGGTTCTCCAGAAAGGTTTCTAGATCACAGTGGATAAAAGTCCATTAATGGAATAAATATAATTTATTCATCATCATTTATACTGATTTATTCTGTGTCAAAATTAGCTTTAGCTCAAGAAGCTGCTTTTCCTCTCTCGCTCTATTCCATATCAGCTTTAATATTGCTTACTTCAACAAAAGTTACTCTTTCAGTCTTTTCTCAAAAGATGGAATGCTCCTTTTTTTCTGATCATTCTATCAATACTGCAAACTTGTAAATCCTGTAGCAAACCTACAGGATCAGAAGACTTTTAGTTTGATTATACACACTCTGACTGGTAAAATTTAGATGTTACAGAAGTTCAGTGTAAGCAATGAGTAGGACGTAAACAAGGTCTTTGTTCTATTTGTGCTGGGTTATTTTGAATTCATGGTCACTTGAGAATATGACTAGTTGTTGGTATTGCCGCTGTCCTGGCCAAAGAGCATTGCTCAGCCTTAAAGTCTACTCTATAATACAGTCACAATGAGGAAAAAATTAAAGATTGGGTTTCTGCTAGCGCTATCATTCCAAACATTTTCAAATCACTACCTAACAGCTCCCTCCTTGTTTCAGATGGTCAAACTCCTAAGCAAGCTATTACTCTTCCTTACAATATTAATGTTGCTTTCCAGATATACAGAGTCAGCAAAAGCCTTGGATGATGTGAATCATTTGTTCTAAGACAAGCATGGGCAGAAAGTGAACAGAAGACTAAAGTGGTTTTATGCTGTCCATCAGAAAATCAAATTATGTAAAAAAAAAAAAAAAAGAAAAATTATAAATAAAAGGAATTACAAAATCTACTGTACAGACCAATGTACTTACTACTCTGTCAGCATATCAACCAAAGTTTGGAGGACTTTCTGATGGGAAAGATGGGATTAAGAGAGCAGAAAGATCCTGAAATATTTCCATCTTCTCTCTCTCTCTCTTTTTTTTTTTTTTTTTCCCATTTATGCAGTGATTATGCTTAAAAGATGAAAGACTGAGTTATGGAAGAACACTGAATATCTAAAACTTCTGAATCTTTGTGGCATGTTTGTGGAGTGTCTTTGAGTGCCACTCAAGGACATTCAGAAGGGGAGGGGAAGGGACTGGATGGGTGAGAAGAGAGGAACTTTTTCACTTGCACATCAGATGAAAAAGTTTTAATTTGTTTTTTACTGACTAAAAGAAAATCTATTCTGTATGTGAAGAAGGGAGAGCAAAGGATGTTGAATATGAAGTCCTTCACTCTAGCCCCTACCCCAGTCCCAGATATGTGGTACTAGGCACTAGGCGAATGTTTCAAGCTTGCTGTTCATTAACTTATGAACCTCTTCTAAAGACAGGAGTACAGACTGTGCCAAATATATGCTGGGCTCGTAATGAAGACAAATGCCCACTTGGAGCTGAGTTCAGACTGTGGAATTCATTTTACTGTGGAACTTTTATCGCTGTGTAATTAGAGTGACATTTGGTCAGTCTCGTTAGATCTGGATTCAGACCAGGGACTTAGAGTTGGAGGTCCAATAAATTCTCTCCTCTAAAGCTGATAGTTATTGTTTTAATTGTTATGCTACTTTTACTGTCACTGGGCCTTGCATTATTATTATTATTATTATTTCGTGATTCTGGCTCTATTATTCCCTCAAATGAATTCTCCATCTTGTCTATATTTTCTGTATTCTCTCAGATCAGCTGTATTGTCTGAAATCATGAGAACTTGTGCATTGTCTAAATGTAGACAGCGCTGGGGTAGAAAATTCCAAAAATAAACCCTCAAGGCTGTTAGGAAAAAATTATGGTAATAGAATAAGTTACACAGTTCTCCTATGACTGTAATACTAAAGAATTGGCTACTTCCCACACTACTGATTTGAAGTGAAATTGCTTAATACTGATAACTCTTAGTCTGATATCTCTGAATCTTGAATTAAATTATCCTACTTTTCTGGTCTCAGGCCATTGTGATACATGACACAGAAAAGATAAAAGAAGATGTTCCAAATAAAGATTTACCTAATCAGATATAATTATAAACAACTTTATCTGAACTACTCATTTACAAAACGTCCTTGTATAATCAATGAGAGACATAGCCACAGTTCAGACAAAATTCCTCTATTCTAAAGTAGGCCTCTAAAACAGATGATAAGTGAGAATTCAGAGTAATTCATTCCAAAGGTGTTTAGATCAAGGAAATGAGCTGCAGATTTCTGCACTGTAGACATATAAAGTAAGGAAAAATGGCTCCCTCTCCGAGTGTTGTTCCTAGATCATTTTCCAATAAACTTTTTCCACTTCTGAGTGAGTACTTCAGCAAAATAAAAGAGAATATAGATGAAATATTATAATGTCTCTTACAGAGATATGCACATCTTGAAGCTTATTAAATATATGTAATACATGGTTGGAATCAATCATTGGAAAAATCAGAGGGAGACAGAGGTGGATGAATAAACTGGATAGGATCAGTTAATGCGTTGCCTAGCTGTATCTATAGTTATCTATATGGCAAATACAAAAAAATTACTTTGGTTATTCAACCTCATATTCTAATATTTGATTCAAATAAAGATCCTTACACTATGGGGGGAAATCAATTTTTAATCACAGATTTGATCTGAGACCTTGGGCTAAGATAAATAAGCAAAGAAAATTTCTCTTGCAATATGACAGTCTGCAGTAAATTTCAGGTTAAAATATCCACTTTAAAACAAACAAAGAAACAAACAAAACCACCAAACCAAAAGTATTTGCAAAAGCACAACATATTGCTTAGTAAACACTTGGGTGAAATTTATTTTCTACTGAGCTTTAAAAGCCATATTAACTGTAAAGCTGTAAATTTCTTTGTTCTGTCTCTGCCTGCCTGAGCTTCTCTAAATATATAGTTCACAACAAATGTGACATTTGATAAAAGCTAAACACAAGTATACTCAAAGTAATCTTAATATTCTTATTATATCCTATCATTATCATTAGTAAAGTGACACTTGATATTGCTCATAGGGTCTAATCTAAGGACAATGGATAGAAGTTTGGAGAGGAGAAAATTCCTCTTACCAAACTCCCTAGTTTTACAGTGAGTCTGAGATACTTCCCTAATTAATGAGAAGACTTAAGTATTCTAGTGCATTGTTTATCTGATATATTTCAGTAATTTCCTTGAAGGTAAGATGATATGAATTATTAACTAAAGGTAACTATTTCTTTTCAGTAAGTATAAGAAAAATCTAGGCAGCCCTCAGCAAGTAAATTTCACTTCTTAAAAAACCCTAGATTTAACAAAACACCTAAAACTTGTTACAATTCCACCACTCAAATAGTCATCAATAGGAATATGGATATGTTTTAAATACACGTATGTCGTTCAGCTCAAAGTGCAGTTGCTCTAGCCACTTTCCAGTATAATCAAAAGAGTAGCAGGTGTAAAATTCTGTTTTGATAGCTCTCTTATGTCTTGTCTTTCTAAAAAAACCAATTTATTTTTAATAAAATAATGAAGAAAATGGTTTCCATTAGAAGGGCAGGGAAATTAATTAAATAGCTTAACCTTTCTTTTCTCCCCACAATCTTAAACTCATAAAACTGGCTAGGCAGTGCAGTTAAAGACCTTGCAGACTACTCAGAATATAAATAATCACATCTAGTATAAATAAACAAGCAGGTACATTGTTTAACGATTAATGCCCAACTCATGAATAAAAACACACAACTGAGACAGAAATATTTTATTTTGTATTATAGAACATCATTAGGAACTATTTGATAAAATACAAATGTGGTAGAGACTCCTTAAAATACATAACTTTCACGTATGATCAATTCTCTCATCGACCCATTTTATTCTTACACAAGGAGTTTAGTAAGGACGGAGACTGATGACATGCAATATTAAAAAAACGTAGTTTGTCTATTATATCATTGAATAGGTGCCACTGAATGGTGAAATTTCTTTTGTCTACCCTTTTACTGTTTTCTTGTAGAAGATCCACATTGCAGATTCTTATTTTGGGCAGTGGGATATTGTTGTATAAAGATATCTCTCCTGTGTACGTCCCATAGTGAACCGTCAGAAATTCCTTAATGAAAGGTGGTGGCTGATAGCCTCTGGGCTAAATTGCTCTACAGTCCAACCAGGGTAGATTAGTAACTTTTCACTCCCTCTTTTACCTCTTCTGCTGTTTACAGCAAGAAAGAGATTCCATGCTCTCTGTGATCATCTTTTATTTCCGTTCCCAATTAAAGACCTGGGGAATTCTCAAACCACCCGTTTAATGCACTTCAGTTCGGACTTGGCAGAGTATAAACACCTGGGTAACAGAGACAAATCCAGAAAGTCAACTTGCTAGCAATGCATAACCATGGCATTAGATTATTCCAGAAGCTTCTCTGTCTTGGACCACAACAAACTCTGGAAAGTGACTTAATGTGTCTGATGGCTCATACTAATCCTCAAACTTTTGCCTCAACACTCATCTCATTAAATAATTTTGTTAATGAGCTTAGTAAAAGAAATAATGACATGCTATGTATATTCACTAAAAGCACAGCATGGAAAGGAACTACAAATGTTGGAATGCTGTAAAGAATATATTTTGTGCCTTTGAAAAACTGATCAGTAGAAAATTGGTAAAATATAACTGTAATATAACACTGTACAATATCAATGAAAAGAGCCACTACAAGAAGGAGTTTGGAGGTGCCAGAAGACAAGGACTTTGATTATACTTTCAGCAGGTGAATAGAGGTCCTACTTTACCAGAGTAAATGAAAAAAGAATCTTTCTTACCCTAAAATGCTGAATGAGGAATTGACTCCATTCTGTACAGAGTGGTTAATCTAAGTGATAATGATAGCATGAAAGAACTTCATATAGGAAATAATAAGGTCTTCCTGAATCCTTTAGAGCAGTAGAAGTTCAAATATAGGCTTCCAATGGCAATAGCATGAAGATGGACCTCAGTATATTACAATAAAGCAAAATATGTTCTTTTTGGAGTAACAGACAGCTAGCATGGTAACCCAGAGACTTAACTCCTGTCAGAGATCCTTCTTTCCATGTTTGCATTCTCCTTCACCAAAATGGAGAAACATAATTTCAATTCTTCACAGAGCTGTTGTAAATGCATTCTTTATGTTCAATTCCAAAATTTAGCTATACAGTAGCTGAGATGATAGTAAGATTTTTTTTCCCTAGCATTTCTCACAAATGTTTAGCAACAGCAACAACAAATCTCCTTAGACACTATTTTGTGCACTATCTGGCATTTAAATGTATTATTAGACATCTTATGTTTTGGCATCCTCTGAAATAGTTCTTGCAAAATCCCAACTTCGAAAGGAAAAGCTTCCTGACCTCTCCTAGACCAATAATGCAGATACCAGATTTGGAATAATTATCCTTATGCCTGCCACAGATATATTTCTTGAAGTCAATTTTATAAAATTATTTAACAGAGATAGTTGAATAATAGCAAAAATTAAAACAAAACGAAACCAAACCACAAAGCTACTAGAAAAAACAGCATATATTTCCCCAAACTCTCAAACTCTTTGTTATTCTTCAGTATGCAGTTTCAGCCTCTTTTGTTTCCATTTTATTTGCTTTGATTCATAAGAATTTTTATTACAGAGATACTTAAAGAAATTAATATTTAATGTTGTTTATACAATAACTCATGGGTCTGATCCAAATTCTATTCAAGTAAAAAGCAAATATTTTCATTATTTCAACTCATGTTGGATTAACCTTGAAATTCCCATGTGTGCAGATAATTTATTATTTTATATTCTTTTTTGCGTGTGTGTGTGTGTGTGTATATGTGTGTGCATATGTGTGTGTGTGTGTGTGTGTGTGTGTGTGTGTGTGTGTGTGTGTTCATTATTTGTTGCTCTTTGTATGTTATTGAATTAAAATCAAGACACTATCACCATACTGTGTTTCTTGACTAATCTATTGCACACACCATGACTATACAACTGAAAGCAGTATGTGACTGTAATTTTCAGTCTTTGGATCCTTCCTGAAGCAAACGCTGTTCTCAAAAAGAAAGATAACTTTCCAAAGAAAAATGGTTTTTCTTCCCTAATGAGTTCTTGCAGTGTTTTAAGATTTAGTAGTAGTAATTTTGTAAAAATTTGCGCCAAAGCCTTTTCTTTTTTACCACTACAATCAATGAATTTTGATGAACTGAAAATTCAAAAGTGATTTAATTTACTCATTTTCACACATAAATTGAAAGAATGGTAAAGTACATTTTCTCTTTTATTCAATTAATTCAGTAAAAATATTTGCATTTAAATATCACGGAGGTAGAAGTACCTTTCTTTTGACAAGAAGACTGAGCGAGACATTTCGAATGCTCAGGACTGAAATAATGGCATTTTGCACCTGAAAAGAGATTACAGATCAAGCTGCTGTAATTTCTTAACACGCTCTTATCTGGTTTAAAGGAATCTTGTGTCAGAAACATAGCACAAAGGGATATACAACCCCATTCCTAAAAAAACATACAATCCTATTTGAAACAACAGTGGCAAGAGATGGAAGACGGTAACAACAGTCACAGCCAAGGTCACAAGTCAGCTATGTGCAGAAAAATAAGCATGACCATTATTTATGTCAACAAAGTCTCTAACAAGGATGAGATTAATTAATGTTTATGCTCTCTCCATTCAGACACTTGAATCAGAATTAGCCTATGAAAAATCAACAATAGGAATTTTGTGTCTGTCTGTCTGTGTCTGTGTTTGTTAAATGTAACAAAAATGGAAAAAGACATGATTTTTTTAAAAAAAATGACTGGTTTAACAAATCTATTTAAAAATATGTTTTATTATATTGATTGGTATGTGTAAGTACCATTTATATAGAAAATATTATTTTCTATATTTTAAACAATACAACAAATGGATTTTCAAGCCACTTTAATGCTTTCCATACTTTCATTTTGTCTAGGAAAAGCATCACTTTGCTGACGGGCCAAAATGATAGTTTCCTACTGAGATAGAAGATGAGATTTTCTTTATTTTATGGTTTTGTGAAAGAAAAACGGAAGTGATAAACATTATCTGAGAACTATGGACTACTTCACAGTCTTCTTTACGATCTTAGCCAAGTCACTGTTGTTTTTTTTTTTAATACCTCAATATTAATTATTATACTGAATTCCCTATTATAGTGTATATATATTTCTCCCAAGTTTTCAGTGTGGGTGGTGGAATATATATCCCTTCGATGCCAATACACACAAAATGTCAATTTTTACAGACAACATCAGAAGGTGGATCTTTAACCTGTACTTTCAGGTCTGGAGATTATCGCAGAAAAATATCGTCATGGAAAGTTCACAGACCTAAATACACCGCTGCTGGATGCTTCACATCTTTTCAACAGCTTTATAAATACTTTGATTGTGCCCAACAATTCAATGAAATACCAAAGGTAGAATTGTTGTGTCCTCATATCATCCACTGACTTCAGGGAAGATTTGCGAAAAAAAAGGTCTGGAGTGAAAATTCCAGGACACAAGACATTTCACTTAGATGTCCACTAGTAATCAATGTTCCCTGAAAAAACTGAGTTCCTCATCGACTTCGATGCACCAAGATTGGATTGTTTATACTGTCAAATTTTTTATCTTCTTTTCAAAATATCACAGATTATTCAGCAGTCTGATTTTGTTTGTTTGCAACATCTACAGCTAGTAAATCTGCAACTAATAATGTACTTTATTTGAAGTCTACTAGTTCAGTTCAGTGCTAAAAAATAATACCATCAGATACAAAGGAGGAAAAAAAATATGGTGGGATTTCTGCAAGAAATATTTTATCCATATTACAGAGGGTCCGTTCATTATGTCAAAAGAAAAATAATGTTTCTACTTTATATTGGCAAATAGACCTGCAGATGAATCTGCTCCATCTGAGAATGGATGGTCCATAATTTGGGGATACATGCTTGAGTGCTCTTCATCGAACTCCTGTAAAGAAACACGAATCAAGATTATCCTAAGAATTTATACCACAGGAGAAAAACTGAGTAAGATTAACTACGTGGCTGCTCCAGGCTGTTTAGAAAAAAAGAAAAAAAAGTGACTGTTCTGTGCAGACATTACATGCTTGGCATGGATCTATTAAGGGCAAGGTGGATAAGGGAGCAAATATATTGAATATGTCAAGCTCAGGGAGAAAATTCTGGACTGCTACCCAGACTAGCAAAACCTCTGAGTCAGATTTTCTAGTCTTTCTGAACAGATTTGTCTGCTCTAAAGCCTGGACTAGCATCAGAAAGCCCAAATTTTTTTTCAGTACCTTATTCCCTGTCTCTCTAGAAAAGGTTGCCCAAGTCACAGAATATTTTGCATGATATTCAGTGACCTTCTACCTTTCTCTTTTCCAGAAATTGAGCTTAATCCCATCTAATCTACACAATGAGGGACTGCAAGAATTGAACCACAGCATCAGCAGAGGCATAAGCACACCATTAAATACTGGAGAAAGAGTTGTTTTTTCCAGAAATTAAATTCCTCAAATGAGTAACCTCTATTTATAACGTAATTATTATTTTGTCATTTACTGTCCACACACACACACACATATATATGTATATTTGTGCACGCATGTATATGAGTATATTCATACACACATTCTGAGGTGAGGGCATTCGGTGGTCAGCAGCAGGCCCTGAGCTCCAGACAGAACTGGGCACAACACTTGCTATCCAAGCTGCAAGACAGAAATAACAAGATAATTATCCTGCGATTACACAGCACTTACCTGGTATTGCTTATATAGCATGTGGCCGGCAGTTACAATGCAGTCACTCAAAAATATATGTAGCGAACAGTGTGCTTCAAATAAAGCCAGACCCTTTCTTCTGGCCTTTGTTTTTTTTAAATTTAGTAATTTAACATGTCGTTCCCTTTATCAGCTCTTTGTTCTGCTGACTTATGAGATAAACAGAAATTGGTGCAACAAATTTGCACTTTTAACAGGTTTATTATTACATTATTCCTTTATGGGGTCTTCTACGTAATTGCGCAAAATGATGTTATAAATCCCCACCGGAAATACTTATTCCCCTGCAGCCTGATGTCCGATGTCTAGAGGACACGAGCAGCGCGTCCCCCCCATCTGCTATTAGCCTGCTTACACGTTCCTTTTGTTGTATTAGAGGGCAAAGCAAACAAGGGACAAGGACTAAACGATCCAAATGGATAGACGAAAAGAGAGAGAGCGGGAGAGAGAGAGGGTTTGAAAATAAGCCAACAAGCACTTAACGGCAAAACTAACTACCAGCAAAACATTTCCTTCGCAACAAAGGTTGAATCAAAACCCTATTCCCCAAGCATATGAATTAGAAGAACAATTGTGTGATTATGACTAAAAAAAAAGAGCATTACATTTTATGTTCGGCTATAATTGGTATTTATGACAATTTATGTAAACAGTAATGAAGCCTATGTGATTTTTGCGGGGAAATTGCATTATGACACCAATGATCGTTACTGTTAATTTTCCTGAAGATGATGGCAATCAGCAGGCATAGTTTCATTGTAAATAGGTTAATTTAAAATTCAAACGCTGCTGGTATTTCAAAATGAGTTCACATTTGATTTCCAAAAGCTTTGGCCCTGGCTGTCAGGATGTCAGGAAAAAAAAAAACGTTTCACAACAGAAGGAAAGAAAGAGAAAATGAGAAAGGAAGACTGAATGAGCTTTCTTCCAGGCATGCATTTTCCCCTGCTAATTCAACTGTGTTGCTGGGTGTGCTGTGGTCTACTGTGTTTCTACCAATTACTTACCCAAGTTCTTAGTGAAAAGGAGGCTCATGACAGCTACAAATCATGGTCTAATCTAGTAGTTTATCCAGTTAAGTCACGGTGGTTTTACAAAGGGTCCATATAAAGGAATGCTCATCAGTGGAAGGAATGGGCATTGTGTTTCTTCACAGAGCACACCAAAACTCCTCTGTTGACATGTCTTTCCTCTCTGCAATGTATTTCAGCACCTAAAAGCCCCCACTTCTAAATACTTCATTGTTTCCACCACATTCAAATATAAGGTTCTCATACATACAAGTATAATCAAACTCCCAGCTCTGCTGTGTGAGGAAATGCAATATCATCTCTGTTTCAATGCATTTTTAGTTGCCAGCATAACAAAGAGAGGGAAACTGCATACTTTATGAATTCCAATCAGAGAGAAAAATGGTATCCGGTTACACTTAGAACCTCTGAGATTATGGACTCCACAACCCTCTCTCCATTTGAATTACCACCAGATCCTTCGGCATGCACGTTTTTATAAACTATTCCAAAACATAAAAAAGTACTTTCTGTGTTTTCAAGCCCTTCTACCAAAGCTGTTTGGAAACATTTTCTTATCCTTAGATTGATTTGAATATGAATATCCGAATGATACACCTCTGCATATGTGGGCAGAGAATGAGTAAACTTGGGCTCCAGCTCAGATAAAGACTGCAATGCAACCTTCTAGATGTCTTCAGTACAAGGTCGCTTTCAAAGACGACATTAACAACTTGTTCACAATCTAATGACACATTTAGATTTGAGTTTGCAACATACATAGGCAGCTTTTTTTCATTCTTTCTTCATTGCTAGATAAGATGTTTGATAGGAATCTCTACTGTAACCTTTCAGAATTCATTTATTTAGGAGAACTAAAATAATGACGTGCCAAACGAATTAAGAATGGTATTTTTTATAATATAAAGTGAAGACAATTTAAATAGTCCATATGCACAAGCTCCCAGAGATGAATAATCTGTTCATTTGTTAGTGTAAATGGAATGCATTTGTTAGTTATTAATTGCTGTGTCTTGAGAATTTTTTCTGAGTGAAATTCAGCCATATACACAAGATGGGCCAAAGAAATATCATATAACTGCATTTTGAGAATTACAATGGTTTGTCCTGGCTGTCTTCACATATGTGAATTTTACTCAAAGCTCTTGGTCTTCTCCAAAGGGAATTAGGCACTTATTTTGTAAACTCTATTGGAAATCCCAGTCACACAATTTTACAGACGCAATCCTTGATAAAACACAGGTGAGAAGTGAATATAATTTTTCTGGAAATGGTAGCATCTAGGATAAAGCTGAATGATGATAACAAACTGTATCCAGCTGAGATACAAAACAGAGGTCTCATTCCCTTGTTCTTTTTAGAGATCCTACAGCGTTTGCTAAAAATGACCCTGTGAATTTTTTTGTAAATGAAATGTAGGGCATGTGATAACCATTGGTAGACACCAGTACATCAGGTAGAAATCTCAGAATAAAATAAATCGTATAAAATAAAATAAACTACAATAAATAGTAGTTATGTTATATGTTCTGAAAGTTGCCTAAAAAATACTTGAAACATTGGGATACAGGAGCACTGGGTACGGAGCCATTTCAGCCAACATTTTTGTTACGAATTTTAAATTGGAGCAATTTTAGAAAGCACGATGACGTGATAACAGTTGACCTTATTATGGTAGCATTTAGGGTCCTAAACCAGAAACAGGATCTAATAGTATAGTGCCATGGAAACAAATAAAGACTTTTTTCCTAGAAGACTTTATCATTTTTACAAATAAAACAAAATATAAAAAGGGAAACAAAGAGTAGAAAATGTAATGGAAACAAATCAACTTATTAAAAGATTTCTGATTTCATTAGATACTGACATTACTTCCATTATTTATTTGTCATCTATAGTACCTCTGACAAAACACCATCTCAAGAAGGGAAGTCTTATTTAGAATAGAATTAGTCTGCCAAATCTAGAAACAAATGGAAGCAATAAAGCGGGATGTTAATGTTTCTCAAAATCCTATCCTAACAACTTACCTAAAATTTGGATATGAATTACCTCATCTAACTGCAGATATCCAGACAATTTTCATCCAGTCTCTAAATATCTAAGCTATGGTGAACAGAAACAGACAGCTCCACAGCCTGGTCCATCTCAGCTTCTAATTACCTCAGAATTGCATGAACTTCCCCTTGGACACTTCAACTCCTCTGCATATAACTGCTCAGTAAGTCTACACAACTACCTAAAATTACATGCTTATCTTTGATGCAGCATTAAATCCAGCCTTGGTCCTCTAACAGACGTAGCCCTGTAATATTGTATTGGCATTTCTGAAAGCAGACCACACGGTTTGTCCTGAGTTTGTAAGGCCTGAAGTCCGGGGTTAGCAAGACCTGCACTGTCTTGTCTTTTCTTGACCTGCATGCAGCTCTGCTTTACCTGGTTTAAGCTGTAAATGAATTTTTTTTCTAGTTGACCAAGTGATTATGGCTGATTTGCTTTGCCTTTGTTTATCTTCAATTGGTTCAACCACATTTATATAGAGATAGCAGTTATTCTATGTAGAATGAGTTATTTATAACTAACACAATGATGTAGTGTAGAGAAATACAGACCTGGTATCACAGTAGAGGACTTGAGAAGTGGAGATGTGGGACGTGATGCAGAGAACTACAGGCATGAATTGATAAAATCCATGACTGACCACCACTGGAGATCCCACGGCTATAAAAAACTGAGGAAAAAAACAACTGGGGTGAAACTGTTTTTAGTGGTAATAAAGAAAACAGAAAAATAGTATGCAATGTTCATAAAAGGGAACATATATTGTGCATTCGGTTGTAATGTGGAGGTGCAGACTAATGAAGAAAGAGCAAGGAGTAAGAACATGTTTGTAAATATGTAAAAATGATCCCACATGGATCCCAGAGAAGAAACTGTACATCAACATAAATATGTTATAAAATTAAGGACTTGTAAGGACTAATATTTTGACTTGTGGTTTGACTCCACCATGATCACTAGTGAGTGTCCAATGCCTAAATTGGTATAAAGAATTGTCTACATTGCAGTAAAACAAAGTTATGGACAAAATTCCAACTCTTTTCATTTTGTTGGCCCTGTCTTTTTTTCAAACAATTTGGCTCACCACACATGGTGGAGTTTTTCCTATGATTGGAGTGATGGAATGAAAAGATACAGGCTCTTTAGGAAGGACAGGCAGGGGTGTCAAGAAGGGAGAATTGCCCTCTATGTTAATGTCATCAGTGCATAGAACTCCTTCTGGGAATGAATGAGTAGAGAAACAAGAATTTGTGGGTCAGGGATACAGGGAGAGCAGGGACAGATGTTGTTATATTGAGGGTATATACGGGCTGCTCAACCAGGAGGACCAAGCAGATGAGGCCCTCTATAGACAGATAGAAGCAGCTTCATGTTCTCAAGCCCTGCTGCTCATGGGGGACTTCAAGCACCCCAATTTTGGTTGGAGGGACAACACAGCAGGGCATAAACAATCCAGGAGGTTCCTGGAATGTGTTGATGATATCTTCCTTCTCCAAGTGATAAGAGGAGCCAATATGCTGAACTTTATTCTCACCATCACGGAGGGGATGGTGGAGAATGTGAAGCTCTAGGGCAACCTTGGCTTCAGCAACTGCGAAATGGTGGAGCTCAAGACCCTTAGGGCAGTGAGGAGGGCACACAGCAAGCTCACTACCCTAGACTTCAGCAGAGCAGACTTTGGCCTCTTCAGGGATTTGCTTGCTAGGGCACCATGGGATAAAGCCCTGAAGGGAGGAAGGGTGCAAGAAAGCTGGTTAATATTCAAGGATCACCTCCTTCATGCTCAGGAGCAATACATCTCAAAAAAAACAGTAGGTAGAAAATGGATTGAGAGTAGCCCTGCGGAGAAGGACTTGGGTGTGCTGGTTGATGAAAAGCTCAACATGACCCAGCAATGTGTGTTTGCAGCCCAGAAAGCCAACTGTATCCAGGACTGCACCAAAAGCAGCATGGCCAGCATTTTGAGGGAGGCTGAGCTGTACTCCGCTCTCATAAGACTCTGCTTGGAGTACTGTCCAGCTCTGGAGCCCCCAACATAAGAAGGACATGGCCCTGTTGGATTGAGTCTGGAGGAGAGATCCTAAGATGATCAGAGGGCTGAAGAACCTCTCCTACAAGGACAGGCTGAGAGAGTTGGGATTGTTCAGCCTTGAGAAGAGAAGACTTTGTCTGGGGAGAACTTATTGTGCCCTTTCAGTACTTAAAGGGGGCCTCTGAGAAAGATGGGGACAATCTCTTTAACAAGGCCTGTTGTAAGAGGACGAAAGGTAATGACTTTAAACTGAAAGAGGGTAAATGTAGGTTAGATGTGAGGAAGAAGTTCTTCAGTGAGGGTGGTGAGACACTGGAACAAGTTGCCCAGAGAGGTTATGGATGTCCCATCCCTGAAAGTGTCCAAGGCCAAATTGGATGGGGCTTTGAGCAACCTTGTCTACTGGAAGGTGTCCCTGCCCATGGCAGGGGGTGGGAACTAGGTGATCTTTAAGGTCCCTTCCAACACAAACCATTCTGTGATTCCACAATTCTATGATTCTATGAACTTAAGCATAAATTGTTCAAAGTTGCTGGAAATAAGGATGAGAATTTACCCCATAATGTCATTGATATTAAATGTTTTGAATGGGTAATGGTCTCCAACAGGTAGTGAATATAAGTACTCAAGCAAAGCAGACATGTTTATGTTCAAAGCTGGAGACCATTTTTCAATCACAACATTCAATCTCTTTTTCATTAATTTCATTACAGCATCATGGCTCATTGCCCCTGAAAGAGCAAGTAAATAAAATAGATGAGAGTGACCCACAGACTCAGAAAATCAGACATTGGTTGTGCTAGTTAAAGGGATCAGATAATCACTACACTTCGATAGGTGGAAAACCTTGGTGATTAAGTAAATTTTATATGATTGTGAATAACGTTTGTGTAGATCCAAAACCAAGTGTTGACCATCTGCTTGTCAAAAATTCATCCAGAGCAGTAGTCTTGTTTTGTTCAACCAATTACTGTTCAGTTTACTACTGAAAATTTAATCAAACTTTAATAGACTAAACCCCATGTCAATCACTCATCCGTAATGGACTTTTTGGATAGGGTGTCTTCCCTATTGATTATTGAGAAACATAAATACATGTACAGGTAAGAATCTCAAAACATATGTGTTGAGAGTCTCAGCAGCAATGTCATTAAACAGGTGACTGTCCCAGTTTGGGGGAGAATGCCCAGTTTTTCCTGTTTGGAAAGTTTGTTTTAAACTGACCAATTGTGAGTATTCCTTCCATTTTACGTTAGCACATCTCATTGGCTTTAAAAGCTTCTCATGGGCTTTCCTGGCCCTTTAAAAGCTGTGTACCAGCCCAGCTTCCTCCTCTTTACACTCCTGGGGCTGCCCTTACACTTCTGGTGGTCTCGCAGTCTTGACAGCATGTGGCTTGGCTCCGGGGACTTTCCAGGCTCTGTCCCTCCTGGCTCGAACCTCCAGGGGAGCTTGCCCAGCCTTGCCAACCCTGCTCTCCAGCTTACAGCTTACTATGCTCTCGGCTGCCTGCCTGTCTGTCACTACTGCATCACCGTGTTGTGGAGCCATCATTTTGTCACGGCATCCCCACTCCGCACGGGATAGATCACTGCCGCCGCCTCTGCCACTCCTGGAGTCACCATGCCTTGGAGCTGTTCCATCCCTGCTGCTGCCGCTGCCGCTTCACTGCCATTTCTGTGATACCCATGACCAAATTGGTAGGACAGTGCTTCCACGTGGCACTGCTGCGTTTGGCTGAGCCGCTGCAGGTCCTTCGTTTCCACCTCCGCGAACCCCACTGAACACGTGGCCGCCGCCATTTTGGACACTGATCGCTATTCATTTTGCTTTGTTACCTTAACCGTGTTTAACCCTCATTTTCCATCCCATACGTTAATATTTCATTGGTTTTTCTGAATATATATTTTATTCTAGTGTTATTAAACTTGTTTCCATTTTCCAAACTTTCAGAGGGCTCACAGATTTTTCTTTCTTTCCTATCTCTGTGTTTAACTCTTTCTCTCCCGGTGTAGGAGAGAGGGGGTTAGAGAGAGGAGAGGACACGTGATTGGCTTACCTCGGCCAACTGGTGACAGTGACGGAATATATGGAAAGAAGTGAAAGGGAGAATAGTTTACGTCTTACCAATATCAGTATTACTCATATTCTTTTAAGGTTTTTATCAAATTTCAGTGATGTCTGGATTTAGCAGCACAAAATCTGTAGTGAAATGACCCTGATGAGTCCTCGTTTTATTTTTCATTGTCAGTTCAGAAACACTGCAAGGGGAAGAAGACTGAGCCTCAATCCTTTTGAAGGTATACCCTGTACTGACATAAAGACTAGGCTAAGATTTAGTCTTTCCGTGTGAAAACATCCCCCTCCCATGCCAGCACTGTGGAATTCACATTCAGCACTTACCATCTGCCCAGCATGAGCACAGGTGAACAACTACGTATTGCTAACAAAGAAAGGGGAGCTATTATTTATTACTCATCAATCTCCAGGGCTTCTTTGCCACTCACAGTTAGCATACTTGCCACAGACACTATTTACCATTTGACAGTTCAATTCAGGTACGTCTAACGGAGACAGTGCGTGTAGCTAGCACTCATGTATACCAGAGCAGTCAGTATCTCTCAAGCATGACATGCACATTATAGAACAAATGCAAATGAACAGGCCCTGTTGCAAAGAGCTTACAATCTAATATGAAGAGGAGAGAGAAAGAGCAGCATGATGGGTCATAAAGAGAGCTAAAAGAAGAGAAACATTGCTAAGCCACAGCATTTGCAAACCACTTCTCACACACTGCAGAACTCTAGATTGGCTTAAGATCATTACACATTTATGTTACAGTAATAGGATACAATAAGATATAACAACAGTATTACATCTGTATAATTTTGTAAATTCTTAAGTCCTAATTTTGGCCCAGAGAGTGATATACCGTATCGTAGTAAGTCAGATTATCTGCCTTCCCCATTCACCATGTCAAAGATTTAGGAACATAGCACAAATGAATTTAAGTAAGTGTTGCAGTAATCTGAGAGGAAGGGATCTTGACCCACACAAGAACATGGAACCAGATGTGCTGCATCCAAGGCTGCCGAGACAGCTGGTTGATACGTTTCTAGGAACCTCTGTATGGTCTGTGAAAGTCTATAGTGATCGGTTATCAATGACTGGAGAAAGGTAAATATTGAAGGCCAATCTTTAAGGCCAAAGGGTAACATAGATTGGTTGGCCTTACTTTGATCTCTGGGAAAATCATAGACCTAGTCTTTATTCTAACTAACTCTAACTTTTTACAGTTAAAGTTATTTTGATTTTCTTTGACAATTAAAAACTTAAGCAAAGTTTTCACATGATCCACAGCAAATTCTTAGCTGACATGAGGTCCTGTCACAGTAATATTCAATAGATAAAGCACAAGGGAAAATATGAAGAGTGTAATGCCAGGTAAATTTGGGAAAAGAGGGGGAAAGAAGAGTTTATAATAGTGATTATATTCTGGCTTCTTCAACAACTACATAGATTCCAAATATTTCATTAAAATCAAGAAATAAGTCAATTACAATTCCTTGTAAATGAGTAGTTATTTTCTCCCAAATCTTTTTAGTCATCTTAGACCATGTGCTTGTCTTTGTACAACTTTCCATCACAGCATCGTGAACATGTAATGAAGAAGTGTAATATTGGCTGGCCTTCTGAATCCCAGTCATCTCTGTTCAGTGCCACTTACTATTACTCCTGCTTTATGGACGTTTAGTTAGTTTTCAGTACATGAAGCTGAGTTCATATCTCAGCCAATTTGAACTAATTTTTTAAGACACTGTATCAAATGATTTACTAAAATCCAAATATATTATGCCAAATGCATTCCCTTCAGCCACTAATTTTGTAATTCTGTCATAAACAAGCAATCAAGTTCATCTGACATGATTCGTTCTCCTAAAGCCCTGCTGTTTATTTATAATAACCATCCACAAACACATAAAAGATGCATGCACCAAAAATTGAATGAGGCTGGATCCTGCAAGATACAGAAAGCTGAAGTTCAACAAAAATAGAATGTGTGGTGAAGCAGTCCCCTTGTTAGATGAACAGTGCTCTGAAACAGACAATACAGAGATTGGTAGTTATGTGACTTCCTTGCTACTAAAAAAATTTATATTTTAGTCAACACAACATACTTTCAACTACCTATTTCTTTTTTGTTTGCTTATTTGTATTTTGTCCTTGTTGCCTGTAAAGACTGTATATGCCTCAAAAAGCTGTGGAAGAATAAGAAAAACTTGCATAAGTGACTCTTTGATCAGGGGTAGGATGAGAGGAAAACAATATTGGAAAATAACAATATTAAAAATTAACACACACACACCCCCCCCAAATATAGCAAAACAACTAAAGAGGAGAAGAATGAAATCATATGAAAGCCTCATTTATTTTCCCTATATGTTTTATAGTCTAAAATGAGAAGAGTAACAACGAAAAATGTCATGTAAAATACCTTCATTCAGAATGGAAAAGAATTTTTTAAAGACAACATCCATAATGGTAACACTGAAGTTTCACTTCAGCTCCATTTCAAAACTGGCAATATTTTCTACTACATGTCCTGTATATTACAGCATTCCATATCATGTCGAACTTCTGATAGGATTCTACTATAGATATTGTAGGATACTATAGTAGCGTAGCGTAGCCTAGCGTAGCATACCGAAGCGTAGCGAAGTGTAGTGTAGCGTAGTATAGCATAGCATAGCGCAGCATAGCGCAGCATAGCGTAGCATTAGCATCAGCATCAGCATCAGCATTAGCATTAGCTTTAGCGTTAGCTTTATCATCGGTATCGGTATCGGTATTGGTATCGGTATTGATATCGGTATTGATATCAGTATCAGTATTAGTATTAGTATTAGTATAGTATATTATTAGCATAGTACAGTATAGCACAGTATGCTACAGTACAGTATGCTACAGTATACTATACTAGAGTATAGTATAGTATAGTGGTGTGGTATGGTATGGTATGGTATGGTAATGATTCTATATTTACTCATTCAATAAGTATCCTGCTCACCCTTTATATGAAGCTACCGCATTACGAACAATGCACTTCCCTTTCATGAAGGAATAACTATGCCCTAGTTTAGATGAACAATTGACTGTCGCTAATAGATGCAATTTGTCCATCTCAAATTTTTCCAGAGAAAAGATGTGAGAGTTTTGTTCATTTATTCACATCATCAGAATTTCCAGAAAATTTACATATCTAGTTGCAGTACAGGGCAGAAAGACTTTAGAGGTAAAGAAAGCATAGCAAGTCATGAATGACAACTAAAAAAAATTTATGGATTTGAAGCTGATAAAAATACAAAAGGCCTAAATAAATCTGAGAGCCAATCACAATTTTTTGGAAGCAAAATACTGACTTCCTTCAAGCGTTTGAAAAAGTACTTTGCAAGCTGTTTGTATGATTTCAGCTATTTCTTTTCATATCCTTTAGGACTGAAAATTTTCACGATTCGTAAGACCAATTGTTTGCATAAATTTCCTGTTAGACAAGCCATGACATACCAGTCAATGTAGAAACTGGAAGAAGCTTCTATCTTCCTGTAAAATATTTCTTATGATTTGATTTATACACCAGTTTACATAGAAGTTTACTTAGCAGCTTCAGACTATCTCATTTTTTTTATACATATTTTTTTTCCCCTACATTGTAAACTTGCCTTCTAGTTAACTACTAGACTATTCATTGTCTCTTCTGTAAGTTAACCAACAGACCATCTGTTAGTATTCCTTAATTACCAGAAAGACCGATAGAGAATAGCTTGGACTTCTCTACAGGTGTGATGACCGTTGATTTTACAGTGTGTCAGGAAACTGAACCTTTGGTAATGTAATGATAGAGTTTTCAGATCTGGAATTAAATTAAAATACACTTTGTTTTGTTTTGTTTTCCCTCCCCACCTACTCCCCCCCTCCCCCCCAAAAACACCAATTACTTCTGAAATCACAGAGTAATTTTGCTCCTGTAAAAACACACATCGTGCTTCATGTCACCCATTACTACATAGCAACCATCTCTATATTTTTGAATATTACTTTTAACAGTTCACAGAAATATTAAGCCACATAGTAATAAGGATGTTTATTCACCTCACCTAAATTTACCCATCTGAATATTAGGTGGTTAATGAAAGATAATAACGTAAAAAAATTTTGTTGCAAATAAAAAAGGGTAAGCATATTTAGAAGGCCATTCGTTCCATCCTAAAACAGTGTTTAAGATGGTGGGATGACTTTTCTACTTTCCAGGTAGAGGTTTGTATCTCACCATTAATTTAGAAGGTGATATGATGACTGTTATAGATGAGACGCTTACTTAAATAGACTAAATGTGGGTAAATGAGTCCTACCCTACTTGTCACCTAACAGCAAGAAGAAAATTAAATATAAACAAACCACTTGATTTTGGTCACCATTCTTGTACTCTTCATTATTATTTTGGCATTTCACATATTTGATTCATTTAATGTAGTGTGTTTACACTCACTTTTTTTTAAAAGAAAAAGCTTTTATTTTTAACTGAGTAGTGATTTTTTATTACTGAGTGCCGCTCAAACACCATTCCTCCAACAGGATTGCTAAGTGTGCATGAAAATACTTACCACCTCTGAGGTAATATAAATAAATAAATGTAAGTCAAATAATGAAGGGTAGAGCTAAGAAAGGACTGTACTGCACCGTGGGAATTAGTAGCTCTGCTTATAGGGGCTATAGTGGGCAAACACGCCAAGGAAAAACCTCCAAGATGTGGCTGTAATAAGAAAAAGATACTGCAATCCCTGGCTGTCTAAACTGATGAGTAGGAATAGGGACTGATTTAATATTTATATATGACAAAGATAAAACAGATTGTAGGATTTCTTTTTTTTTTTTTTTTAGTACTCATAATGCTCATCTTTCAAAAACAATGATGAAAAATCAACGAAGATGCAGAAAAGAACTACGAAAATGATTTAAGAGCCATGGAAAATGCCTTACAGAGAGACACTTAAAGAGCTCTGCGTATTTACCTTATCAAGAAGAAGATTGAGAGGTGATTTGATTAGAGTGTCTAAGTACCTTCACAGGGAGAAAACACTAACTACTAAAAAGCTCTTTAATCTAGCAGAGCAAGGCATAACAAGAGACAATGTCTGAAGCTGAAGCCAGACAAATTAGAAATAAAGCACAATATTTTTTAACAGTGCGGGTGATTAAGCACTGGAACAAACTGCTAAGGGAAAACGTGGATTCTTTTTTTGTCTTGATGCCTTTAAATCAAGCTTGGATGACTCTGTGGAAGATTAAGCATCTCTTGAAGTAGCTAAGTTTTGAGCGAGTCTTAAAAGTGAAAAGGAATGTTTACATAAGGTCAGGAAGATCTTTTAGTCGGCTTGATGTGGAGATATTCCATTGGCAGTATTCAGGAAGCCAGTTTTAATGATCACATTGTCCCCTCTGCCTTTAAAATCTGTGAATCATGCAAATTGCAAGCAAAGCCTGGCCTCAGCCAGAGCTTTATTGAATACAATAGATCTCCAGCTGGGAACCTAAGTCTATTGAAGTAGAATTAACTAACCTATCAAAGATCTTCATTTTTAAGTAAAAGAAAGTAGGCTATATCATTTGCTACCCTTGAACATTTTCTAGACCTCAGACAATTTCCTACTATAAGCTGGGGCAAATTGAAGAACACTTTAAGCTCACTGACACTTGCCAGCATTTGGGGAGTGACGCTGTATGAACACGTTTTCTGCTTGTGTGGGTCTCCTGCAGCCTGACCTATAGCGAAATTATAATCACCACAATGCAGCAGTGCAATAATAAAAATCATTGCCTGAGAGTCATCAGGACTTTGGTTTTGAAATGACATTTTAAGTGTCCTGGAGTGTATTTTTGCCTCATGTTGTGATATTATATATTTACATTTCCACTGAGTGTTTAGGCATGAAGGAGCAATATAGTTCGTACGTACAACAGTAAAAGTGCAAAGCGTGTGGGGTTTGGGTGGGAAAATAAGAATTTCATGGCTGTTGAAGAGAGCTGGGGAAAGGTGTGACCCAAAAGGAAGAAGGGAAGTCTCAGAAGGGTACAGTCCTTATAGAAAATATTTGTTATTCGCATTTGGATGTGCTCCATTGCTATGTCCATCTGGGCAGAGTACCTTTATCCGCGTATTTTATGCTATTGTATGCACATGTGTCTTGGTGCAGTGGAATGTCGTTCATTTGGATTGTGTCCCTGTACGCTGCTGTGGCTGCTTCTGCCTGTCTGGGTAAGCATTATGCTGCGGATGCAGGAAGGTTTAGCTTTCAAATACAAACACGTGTTTGTGAATGATTAGATGAATAGTACTTTTATTGCTATCTGTTACAAAGAATTTTTTTTCTTGTACCCTCAAGATATAACTGTGAATTAAAGAAAGCTGGCAATTACAAGTTGCTGATGCTGAACAAGAGAACAGGGAGAGCGACTCTTGGCAGAGAGTTCTTTCTTCCATCTTTCTTTCTTTTTTTTTTTTTCTTTCCCCCCTTTTCTCTTGCCTTTCTTTTGGCTTAAGACAAGTTTAGAGGCCAGTGTTTCTCCTCTGCACTCCACTGGCTGTTCCAGCCTGGAGCTAGCTTGTTATAACCTACTTTGTCAGTTGGATGCTGTCAGTCACTACACCAGAATCAATGGTTGCAGATGTGAGCTTGGATGCAATGCTATTTCCCTCCACAGTAACAAGCAGCTAATAGATTTTATTTTAATTTTTCTAGCTGCTTCATCTTACAAAAAAGGGAAAAAAAGTTAGAGGAGTTGTAGTTGATTTGCAGATAAACACATGCTCATCAAAATGAGATGAAATCTTTTGAAGCAGCAATTCCACATCCAAGTGTAATATTAACAACGATACAAGTCATAAATTCATCCTATAGGGAATTTGTTTGCATGAACCTGAAATGTCAGTTCATCAGGATTTTGCTAAAGGAAAGAAATATTCAGCAGGTCTGTCATTAGGGGAGTGTGGTTTTCTTATTAAAAGAGAAACACAAGCATAGCTACACTTGGAAAATCAGAGCATTTTTTATTATAGTTGTTGTTGTTGTTGTTGTTATTATTATTATTATTACTATTATTATTATTTCCTTCTGAGAGAATAAAATTTTCTGATAATTCCTCTTGCTTTGGAGAGATGGTCATAACTGAAAGATGTCCTTGGATTTATATGACTTCGCACACCTTTATTATTATATTGAACTGCTCTCACGCGGCATTCTCCCAGATGCTGCTGGCATTCAGGGTGAAGTAGGAGGGAGAGTGTGGGTAGTTACTTGTTCCAAAGCCAGTGCTGACTTTTCCTGATGTTGTCAGATCAGGTTACCACTGCAGCTCTGAGTTCTTAATTGCATTCCAGACAGCCTTGGCTCTAGTTTTAACCCTAGTCTTTAGGAAACATCAATGTTTCAGGAAGGCATATTTTAAGCCCAATGATGGGAACACAGCAAAGGAGCCTTTGAAGTTTTACATGCACAAAAATGCTTTCAATAATTAGGACAGCTCTGTGTCAGGGGAGACAAAGGCTGCATCTCACCTGTACCAGGCCATCCATGAGCATGCCCAAACCTCAGTGACTTACAGAAGATCCCAGAAGGAAAACTGGCAAAAACCTTCAGTCCTTTCTCTTCTTCTGATGAGGAGATGAGATATAACTAGAGAACACTGCCCTTGATTCCACCAGTGTTACAGTTTGAAATCAGAAGGCTGGAGTCTCCGAAAGGGTTTGTTTTCTTTTGCAAATTTTTGTAGCTTCGGGGCGAATGTGAACCCACCTGAAGGCTACACAAAGGAGTTTAAGTGGTTCGTTAGGCTTGTTTAGGAAAACAAAGGAAGTAAGTGATTCACAGGTTTTAAATTAAAGAGGTGGAACAGAATCTGTTTAATGCTTAATGCAATTAAGACCCGAAATCAATCAATTAAAATTAAACAGGACTGATGATAAAGAGATAAGGGAGAGGTTAATAAATACATAAATAGGTGTATACAGATAAGTACATTTCCTCTCCCTGCCTTGAATCCACACCCCCGCTTAAAGAACAAAGACCCGGCCACATGGCTGGTGCTCGGGGAGCGGGGAAAGCTGCAGTCTTTAACCTCCAGGTTTCAGTCCAGAAATGAACTGTCCAGTCAAACATTTGCTAAAGAGTCTTTCCCTCTCACCCCTAGTAGGAGACAACATCTGAGTCTTCTTTTCCACTTCTGTGGACAGGGGTGGTTGTGTGTCTCGTAGGCGACGATCCAGCACAGTGCCTGCCCTGGCACGACGGCTTCCATCACTGGCTTACAGGGACGGTCCTTCCTCTCGTCCCTCAGCGGTGGATCTCTCGATGTGGGGGCGGGACGCCTTGCGTGCCCCTTTCCACACCCTCGAGGAAATGGGAAATTCATCTACAAAAAAGTCTTTTACTGCCACATGGAGGAAGTGGCGTTCTATCTCTCTGTGATAAAAATCTCTCTGTGTCCTGTGGTGAACTCAAACGTGTGTGTCAGAGGAGTGTTGAATAATTCATCTTTTTACATACTTAGACACTGAGGTGCTTGATTGATAAGTCTCAGCTCCAATAGGAAGCCGAGAGGGTTGGCTCATTTTCCCCACAGAAGTTGCAAGAAAGTTTTCCTGCGCTTAGGAGGGAAGGGAAGGGAGGAGACAGGGGTCTCAGCCCCGCTGGCACCATCTTAACCCATTACAACCAGTTAGACTCTCTTTCAGTCACCTTCCTCCTGATGAATTTAGCTCAGCTCCTGAGAAAACACCAAACACCTCTGTTACCTACTAATAAGCAAATATTTCCCAAGCTTTTCACAAAAAGTGATAAGCCAGATTCAAATGTGATTGATATAAGAAGGAGTAAGAAAACACCTTCTTTTACTTCCAAACAAGATTAATGCATGGATGAGTTGGTACTGGAGTTCTCATTTCCAGTGGACTGTGTTACTGACGGAAGACACAAATCCTTCCCTTGCTTCAGCCAACACCAGAATTACTACTAGACAATGATAGTTCAGGTCAGATTGTTCTCAGAATGGGCAGAAAATTTACACTCTGACATTTTTCATGGGATATTTTGTGCTGCAATAGAAAGAAAAGCTAAAGCACTAGGAGTTTAACCTGAACTCTCTTACACCTTTTGCTGAAACTGTTGTTTGACAAAATTGGGAATTACATAGAGAAATCCTGACTGGGAGGAGGGAGTAGTTTTGCCATCACCTAGAATGACCTTCACATTGGTCATCATGTGAATTGGATCCTGTTCTCTGTTTTCATGCCTGCCTCCCTGCATTTCTGAACACAGTAAGAGACTCTTACTTTGTGCAAAGAAAGGCCATAGTCAGGAAGTTGGAGTTCAGGGTGTTCCCCTTCCACCAAGATTTCTGAACATAAGATACTTGATATCAACATGGCAGAAGATGGCTCCCATATCCTAGATTTTTAAAGCTGAAAAACTGAGATGGTATACCCAAACCTATAAAGAAATTACTCCCAGTTTTTTCCATCTCTGGAAATCACTTACAGTTGAATGTTATAACTCCAAATACTCTTATGGACAGCAACTCCTACGGGATTCATGAATCTCCTTTTAGCTACTACTATGATATTTGGTTCTCACCTACGAATATGGACATGTTGAATATATTCCTTTGTGTGAATAAAAAGCTTTGAAAGGCTGTTGTCAGTTGAAATTTAGTACAAGTATTTCCTAAAGGAATTGACCAATATAAAAATAAAATAGACAGGTTGTAAAAATAAAAAAGAGAGATAAGAACTTTCAGCAAGTAATATCTATATATGAATTCAACGCAGAGATTAAGAATATATTTTATGCATTAGAAGAAAATTTTGTATTATTGCTAGAAAATGGGTCTCATTCAAATCTGGGAGCCCTCATACATTTGAAATTTATCCAACAATGAAAATCTGCCTAGAGTTGTTAAACACTGCAATGTTTGACTGCTCACCCATCACAGTTGCCCCTGTTCCAGTGTGAAAGTGCTGCCCTGCAAGAGATTTTACTTGCCATTCATTTATTTATTTAAATTACTTCTACAAGGCCAAGTGAGTTCTGGGAAAAGTACCAGATTGTGGTCCCTGGAGACTCAACTTCTTCTATTTATCTAAAGAAAAACTAACAAGAAAGGACTCAGATCCAAAATGCTGTACTCTCCCTTTCCATCTTCTGCCCACACAAAAGCCCACACAGAGAACTGCAGACACTGTTTCCTGGAAAATTTCAGTTTCTAGGCTGAAAACAAGAGTCACACTGAGTACATTCTGCTTAATTTTGAATTTGACTGAAATTTGGGGGGGTGTCTTCTAAGAAAGCAATTAGGAACACTTGGTCTCTGCCCCTGGCAGCACTTAGTCTCTCTTAGGATACAGCATCAATCTACCTCAGACTGAGCAATCTTCTGTGCTACATTCAAATATAGAAGTAGTTACACGTATCTCAGCACATCCTGGTTATCTTAAGTGCTCCTTTTTTTGCCGTTCTTTTCTAAATAAAATGCCCTTTCAGAAAACGGAAGGCTAATCTGAACTTGCAGTCCTCTATTTTCTAGAAGACTGTACTAAATATTAGGTTATATTGAGGACTAGGTCCTTCTTCTTTGTTCAGTTTATGATTTTTGCATTTCACAGTCAGTGGCTTCAAAGAAATGTGTCTTCTCAACACTACAGCTTGTAAATGCCCTTAATTTTTTTTTTAAAAATAGCAGTTATGTCATAATGTTTTTATCCTTGCCCATCTTCAGTCCAAGTTTATAAAGTTTCATTTGTTTAGGAACACTACGATTAAGTTCTTCCATTTAAATAGGGTTTTCCTGCATTTACTGTGGCTCGTCCTGGCTGGCAATCTCCCCTACCTACTGGGCAACTTAATAAAGGACTCTGACTGTCTTAAAGAACAGTTCTCAATCTGGGATTTTTCTAGGAATAAGACTCTTCTCTTTTCTCTGTGATAAGAATTACAAAATTAAACAGTTACACAAATTTTATCCTCATACCTTAACAGTAATTGGAATGATAAATGAAGATTATACATATAGATCTATTATTCTGTAACTGTTTATCTGCCCTTTATGCTTTGATTGAGCATATGACTTGCCTGGTGGTTATAAAATCTCTGTGTAATTTTTAGGAACCAGGTATGCTGCTGGTGTCCATAAGAAACTGTTTCTCTCTTCAATAAGCTGTTCATAGTTAGGAGAATGACAACTCCCAGATCAGTGTTGCTTCATTAAGCTAAAACTTGAAAGAAGGATGCACTTCAAAAATTCCTTTAAAAGCTTTAAAGGTAATGCTTCAGTTAAACACACACTCCCTGAGCTAAAGATGGGGGGTGGGGGGGGTGGTGTGTGTGCGGTGGGCGGAAAGTGTATCTTTTCAGAATAGATGCCTATTAGCCGTCTAAAGCAATTGTCTAACCTAAACTGGTCACTTGGATCCTCCTCCTCCCTGTTGATGGAAGGATATGCAGATGACCATTGCCTCCATTCTGTCACACACGTCCAGTCTCATTTGGTAATTCTGCTAGCACAGCTACCTGACTCTTTCATGACTATTGCAGGAGCCTAGAGAGCTAGCTTAAACCAGCCACTTCTGTCACAAAGGTAGATAAAATCAGTTTACATTAATCCTAGGCTTAGTAGTATTTCCTGCATCTCACAGGTCGTATATTCATTTTACCTCTAAAACTGAACTTCAAACCCTGGGTATGACTAATGCATTTCTTGGTATACCTTTCCTTGCTGAAGATCCCTTAGTATACTGTTATTTGTTTGAAGATCTTTGCCTGTGATGACATCATATATTAACATTAAAAAAACCTCACTGTATTTTTCTGCAGTTTCTGAATTCTTTTTTTTCCCTGAATCGTCTCTAGTTTTTTCATATCATTTTTGGAAGGAAAAATAAGAATAAAAAGAATAATAAAAGAAAGAGTATCAGCATTAACCTAAGAACTCCTATCCAGTTAAACATCCACCACAGATTCCATATCCTCTTTGGACCTGTGTTTGCCTAGAAATGGATCCTCAGTGAGTGGGTACACACTACGCTAATTCTTCACAGATTTCTTCATTTCCATTGGACTTCACTGAACTGAGGATTTTTACTTACTGACAATCTAAGTTGACTAAGTTGACTGAGACACCAACCTTCTTATTTATTGTGCTTTTATTTTTTTCTCCAGCATTTTATGATTAAGAATGTTATATTTATATTTAATGCTTACTTCATAATCATTAATGCAGGTAATGAATAACATAAGGCCTCATAATTATTCTTGCACAGGAAACACTCTTTTGAGGAGTGACATAGTTGTTGCATTTTTTTGCCCATGTTTTGTTGAGTATTTCTCTTTCTTCTGATCTGCTAAAGGAAGCCAGAAACACAGCCACCCTTCAGATATGAATGGGGGTTTCCTTTGGGGCTCACCATTTGGAGTTGATCCACGCACACAGATGTCTGGTAGGGCCAGGGATGTCCTTAAACATCCTGTCCTGCTTCCAGCTGGCGGTGCAGAAGGGAACAGGTTTCCCACAGGTTCTTGACCATTTTTGACAAAACTATGTGATTGCCCTGCTACTGCTCCGGGACACCTCACGCAAAAGTATGAACATATAAATGAGTAAACTGAGCTGAGCTCTAGTTTTCTATATATTGTGAAAGGATTGATTGTTTGGTTAATTTACCTTTTTGGGTGTTATTTTTTTTTTGGTTGTTTGTTTGTCTGGGGTTATTTTGATGTGGTGTTATGCTACCTTTAAGAAATTACTGTTTATGCTGTTGTTATTTAGAATTGGCTTTGTAAATTTAATGACATGCTCACTTTCATCTGAGGTAAGAACCCAGATATGTGGATGGCCATTTGGAGTTCACTGACTGAAATGAAAGTGATTCAAACTGTCATTTAAAAATGAAAAATAAAGAACCTGAGTGGCCTTTATTAGTCAAGCTAAAAGAATAAGCTCTTTAGGCATTTTGTTTTCCAGTCCTGGGTAGAATTAAGATGAAGGAAAAAGTTACATTTTAAAATCTTTTGGTGGTCTAATATAGATTTCTTAAAGATACTGGAAATGAAGGGTTTTATTTAGTAGTGACCAAATTAAACAAAAATGTATAAAGTAACACATGGCACAAAACTGGGGGACAGAAAGAAAAACACTCCAAAAAAGAAGATTTTTCTGACAGTCAAAATTGTTAGTTATTGGAACAAACTACAAATGGAAATGAATTTTTATCTCTGATTCTCCCTGTATCAGAAGATACCACTCTGAAAGACAAGGTACAGAAAGCATGTGTTACTGTGCCCAGTCATGGCTTGGCTTCACGGACGAAGACTTGGGAAGGGCTTTGCCCACGCTTATTGCAAGCGCGTTGATGGCTGAAAAGGCCAATGCGGGATAGGCAAGACCGGTTGCAAAGAGCACACCGGAGGGTCTCCTTGGGGGGTATAGTCGAGGCACGGTTCTTTCTGCGCTGTCTTTTCTCCTCGAGACTGATTCTACATGTGCTCTCAAAGGAGACAGCAGCGTTATGTATGGTGTGTCTCCAAATCTCCCGATTGGAGGCCAGGGTGGACCACTGATGGTGGTCAATATGGCCTAGGCTGAGGTGTTGTTTCAGGGAGTCCTTATATCTCCTCTTTGGAGCTCTTCTCTTGCGGCAGCCGGTGGCAAGTTCACCATAGAACGCGATCTTAGGGAGGCGGTGATCCGCCATCCTGGAGACGTGCCCTGCCCAACGCAGCTGCGTTTTCAGCAACATGGCCTCAATACTGGTGACGTCTGCCTGTTCAAGGACAGCAACATTAGTCACGTAGTCAGTCCAGTGGATGTTTAGGATTGTGCGGAGGCAGCGCTGATGGAAGCGTTTGAGGAGTCGCAGATGGTGGCGGTAGATGACCCATGATTCAGACCCGTACAGAAGAGTAGGCAGTACCATGGCTCTGTAGACACTGATCTTTGTACTTTTCTTCAGGTGTTTATTGCACCAGACTCTTTTATGGAGTTTTCCAAAAGCTCTGTTTGCCTTTGCTATTCTGTTGTCTATCTCTTTGTCAATCGTGGCATCTGAGGAGATGATGCTACCCAGAGAGCTGAACTGCTGGACTGACTGAAGCTCTGACTCGCCAATGGTGATGTGGGGATGATGGTAATCATCTTGTGGTGCTGGTTGGTAGAGAACTACTGTCTTCTTCAAGCTGACTTCCAGCCCAAAAAGCTCAGCCGCCTCTGCCAAGCAGGATGTTAAGCGCTGCAGAGCTGCTTCTGTGTGGGCAACAAGGGCGGCATCGTCAGCAAAAAGCAGCTTGCGGACAAGGTGATTCAGGGTCTTGGTGTGGGCCTTCAGTCGCCTTAGGTTGAAAAGGCTCCCATCGGTACGGTATCGGATATAAATGCCGTCTTGTTCGTCGAGGTCTGCCGTGGCCCTTTGGAGCATCATGCTGAAGAAAACTGTGAATAAAGTGGGTGCGAGAACGCAACCTTGTTTCACACCATTGGCTATTGGGAAGGGCTCAGAGAGTGCATCGCCATATCTGACTTGGCCGCGCTGCCCCTCATGTAACAGGATAATCATTTTGAGGAACTTGGGGGGACATCCTAATCGTTCCAAGATCTGCCACAGACCTTTTCTGCTCACAGTGTCAAAGGCTTTGGTGAGATCAACGAATGTTACGTAGAGACCCTTGTTCTGTTCCCTACACTTCTCTTGCAGTTGTCTGAGAACGAACACCATGTCTGTGGTACTTCTGTTGGCTCTGAAACCACACTGACTTTCAGGTAGAAGTTCTTCTGCGATAGCGGGTACCAATCTGTTCAATAGTATTCTTGCGAGGATTTTTCCAGCAATGGAGAGCAGAGTGCCCAGTACACATAGGGAAAATAGCGCACATAGGGTGCAGTGAATTGACCTATGCAATGCAGGGTTTGAGAAACCAGCTTTCCTTTGTCTTTAAATTCCGGCAACCTTTTAATTTCTCCAGACACTATTGCAGTAGATCATAGGGAGATGTGATAGAATGTGATCTTGCTGTTAGGTATCCAATCTGATATAAAAATAGCAGCAATGCTTGGGAAAGAAAAAACTCACTCACTGTCTGCTTCTCTCCCTGAGCTATCTGTGGATGCTGCCAGCCTGTGCCAAACCCGTGGCAGTGCGATGGGAACACCTCTTCACCAGGAATCCAATTTTGGGAGCTCCTTTCCGAAGGGCCGACAAAAACTTTGTTGGTTGCTTTTGACCTCTTGCTGTCTGGGCTGGATCTGAACTAATAACCTTGCAGTGAAAGACTGCATAAGCTATAATCAACTGCCTGAATTTGCTTTTCCTTCCATGTTCAAAGACAATTTAGAATAAATTAAAAGAAACTTGTTTCACAGAATAAAATTAGTCAGGAAGTCCTAGAACTCCAAGGTTAAAAATAGGATCCAGAATCTCAGGCAACCTTACCCCATCGGGTACATGTTTCAGAAAAGGGAAAGGGAAAAGGGGAAAGGAAGAGAAGTAACTTTCTGTAGTACAAAAAGTATTTTATATACAAAAAGCTGAAATCTACAATATGTTGAGCCTTCCTAGCAACTGCAGGAACAGAATAAATACATTGCTTAATCATGATTTGTTCCCAGATTGAGATTGTGTATTCATTATAATATATTAAAAAGTCATTAAAAAAAAATAAAAACCCCCTTATTAATGTAATAAAAAAATAACAGCTGCTTCTACAAGTTTCTTCTTTCTCATCCTAGTCAACAACACTCCAAGTCTTCTGCCTGGCTTCTTTCCATCTACTGCCACTGTTTAATGTTGGCGAACAGCTTCATACCCATTTGTCTGCATATCTGGAAAGAATTTTGAAGTTCCTGAAATATCCCATCCTGATTATTCATAAAATAACTGCAACCCAGGACTACTTCTTTATGTCTCCAAGAAACCTGAGTGATATAATGAAAATACTTTCAGAAGAAAGAGAGTGATGACACAAAAATAATTAGGACACTATGAAATATGCTAAGGTTCTGAGTGTTTGAAGTTGAGAGGTTGTCTCCCCCTCTTTTCTTTTTTTTTTTTTTATTTTTTATTTTCTTTTTTTCCCCCAAGAATTGTATTTATTTTAATTTACATTTAGATTACTTTCCCAGCAGCAGATGGAAGGGATTTAAGTATATTTGCAAAAATCAAAGAAAAATGGGAACAGACTCTTGTTCTCCTTTTGGACAATTGTCTTCAGGATAATCAGCATCGTGAAAAAAAAAGAAGTCTTTCCAGGGCCAAATGGGCTCCATGCCTCAGTGCCAACAGAAGTAGCAAGAAATACAGATAAAGAAATGTGTTCATAGATCTATTTAAAATCTCGTTGGAACAATAGTAAACTGGCATAGCTAGTCTGCCTGTATTACAACAAACCAAGAAGTTCTGTTAAACAAAGCACTTATTTTCATTAAATCAGAAGTGGGATGGGTCCCGGTCCAAGCTACAATTGACTTTGTGTGTGTTCTGTAGTGCAGCAGATCCATCCTTCCTAAATTCAAATAACTACTCAGGAGCTAGAATCAGAAGCCTGTCTGTCTCAGGTTCCCTCTCTAGCCAGTGGGAAGAGACAAGCACCTCTGTCCAATGATTCAATGCTGAGTTAATTTCTCATGGAAACTATTATTTTCTGTTGACTACAGTAAGAAGCTATTCTCCAAGCAGGTTAAAAAGAAGCGTGATGAATACAGACTATAATATCCTTGTCTGTCTCCTCTTTCGTGCATGTAACATTGTAGAATGAGATAAGTCAGTATAAAATATGGATTAGAGATAATAAAAGTATTTGTCATGGCTGCTTAAGGACATACTCTTCAACCCTCACTGGACCATGAATGACACTGCTAAGCAAATAACTTGTCATAGGCAACATCACACTTCCATTTAGCTATTCAAATGGGCGATAGTACCGATGACTTCCTGTCATTGCCCATAACATCACAGAATCTCCTGGAATTTGAGACGTTTCCCCCTGGCAGGAGGAGGCCTCTCGGGCCTCCCGAGAATGGAAGTCCACCTTCTGTTCCCACGCCTGGCTGGCTGTCACTGTCGTTCCTTACAGATGTTTCTCTAATCTCATCTCGAGGGCTGTCAAAGGTAGACACTGCACAGCTTCCGCAGACAACCTTTTCTATTGCTTCTCTAGCCTCACTGTCAAGAGCTTTTCCTAATATGTAAAGTAAATTTTCCCTGTTGGATTTTAAAACCTTCCTGTCTTTTACCATGTATCAAGACTATCAAAAATAATGGTTATCACTTTCTTGAAGACTATGATCGTATCCTCTCTCACAACGCTTCTAGGCTGAGCAGCATCCATTCAACGTTTTCTCCAAGGTGGTGGTTTTTAGAAGTCTGATTGCTAACCTTCCCTCCACTTGTGCTAATTCCCTGATATTTATCCTGAAAGGCAGCATCTAAACTGGAAAATGTTCTTGCTGAGGCCCAAAACTGAACAGGTTTTGTAGGGATGACCTTCAATTATGCATCTCAGCATAATGTTTACCTCTATTATGGCAATGTCATATCACTGGCTGTATTCATCTAATGATCCATGAAAAAGTCATGACTTTTTTTATTTTGTTTCTGTTGATCTGCTGGCTGAGCTAGAGATTTCCATCCAGTATTTTCACAATCATTACCTCTATGTATTAAAAAATGTATTTGCTTCTATTGAAGAGTGTTCCTTTTTTGAGCTCTTATCTTGAATTCAAGTTCACTTTGAACTGTAATCATGTGCTGTAAAACATTTGCTGTCCCTCCTGTTCTGATGTCATCTACGAATGCAACAAACATACTCATCCAGATAATTAAGAAAAATATTGGACAGAATTAGACCCACATAAACAGGAAATTAGACACATTTCTCTACCATCTGAAGATGAGAAAATTAGGAAAAACAAAATCTGGAGTTTACTTTTCCCTTTCTAGTCTTATTGGATTACTTTATAAGCTATGACCTTATTAATATTAATATATACAATACCATTTGATGGCATTCAATGCTATATGGCATAGTTTCCAGGTTCTGTTGGACTAATAAAACCCTGATATGTGCTGAAAGTGATTTCCTCCATGCAATTCTTTCAACCAGCTCTTAACACTCAGTATGTAAATTACTCTTGTTTATATTGCCAATTTACCTCCTATTTAAAACGTGCTGGAATTTGGCCTATTGAGTTTCTGTTAATCTGCCTGGCAGGATTTGGCCTGCATTGGACAGGAGGAGAGTGGAGGGAGGAGGAGAGAAAGAAAATTTAAGTAATCCTCAAACACTTTTGTGCATTAAAAAAAAAAATAAATTAACCAAGATAAGCTATGTAAAAATGTTTCTTTAGATTTCTAATGGACTCCCCATTTAAAAAACTTATTTCCAGAGGGTTAATTAGTGTATAATTCTTCCAGCAAGAGGAAAATAATTTCCTACCAAGCCTGAAATTTGGCACAAACAATCTACATCACATTGTCATTACAACTGAACTTATTTATCTAATTTTATGATATTTAAATATCAAGTGGATATTTTTTAGGCACAAGGGGGAAAAAAGGCATGAGTGATTGAGGGTTTAAGTTCATTTTTTATCCATTGTTTGTGCAGAAAAGTACAAGTACATTAAAAATGTCAGCTCATACAGATGCTTAAGATGCTCAGTCTTGCTAAAAAATCGTGCTAAGTCGCTAATTCAGATAAGTTGCCCAGGGTGGCATTTACTGTATGTATTGTAGACAAAGCTGCTAACAGCGCACATACTCAAGTTTTTCATTTTTCTTCTAAGTTTTACTTTCAACATCTATTTTTTTCTTCTGTTCATCTGCTTCAGGCTTAGTTCTTTTCCAAAACTTATAAAATAATTTTGCAAATAATTGCAAAAAGCAAGCCAACAGAAATAAAGAAAAAATAATTTGGTGACACTTTTCAAATTGTCAGCTACATTCTTTTAAAATTCCCTATGAACTGGACAAGCTTCCTCCTCAGCATGGGATCTCCATGTAAATGGAGTTTGCACGTACTACCTTTATAAAGTGGTGGATCACTTTTCAGCTGTCTCCTGCTCTAGTCCTTCCTCTTAGTGCCTGAAATTGCTTTTCATGCAGTCACATTGGTCAGAAAAAGGGCTTCTATCTGTGCATCTGTGTGACTTAGGCTAACTCAAGGGCAATGAGATAGAGTGAAATACAGAACAGTGAGAAATGAGAGAGAGACTAGAAAATGAATGAAGTGTTGGTTTACCAACTAAGAGTATGCAAACAAACTGGCTTCATCTGAACCTGGGGTAAAACCAGGAATCTCACATGCAGGGACCTGGAAGATAGTTCATTCTTATCCCTCCTACCCACATTTGTACAGGGAGTAAGAATTACAGCTCTGAAGGCGGTGATGAGATTAGAGAGCAAAATAAGGATGGAAAGCAGAGAGGCACAGCTAACAGAAAAGAAGAGAACAGAAGTAAAAACCTAATGAAGATGATGTCAATTTTCTGGACAAAACTGTCACAAACACTGGTGGGGAAGATGAAAATAAGCCTGGTGGACAAATATAAAAGCAGAGAAGCTGAAACAATAGGGATGGGGGCAATAGGGAACTTGTTTTAAGCAGTGATGATTCCCTTCCAGAACTGACCAATAGCTGTGCATTCATCCTTCGTGAGGAAGAAATGATGAAACTGTGAGTATGACTTCTTTAAAAGATGAAAATAATTCCCCCTTCAGGAGTAGTTACTGTATTAGTCCATATATAGGAAGTCTGTAGTTCTAATGACTAAACTTGGCAGAACAACACAGGTGTCAGGGTGGTACATTGTGATTTCCTTTGGGGAACAAGGATGGATTTTGTTTGTTTTGTGTTATTTTTAGTTTTGTACAGTGGATTTCATACAATAGCAAATTAGAAGATCATAGAGTTTGCGAAGTTTGACGCTACGATATTAGGAAATGCTTGCATTTACTCCCTTCTCTAGGACCCTGATTTAGCTGCTTTGTGTTGAACTGCTTTAAGATTCCCTCAAGTGCGTGCTTGGAAAGATTGTCAAAACAGGCATCGAGAAAGCTAGATATCTTTTCATACGTGTACACATTCATACATACCAAACACAACTTTCCTTGTCCAAGCAAATCTACTCACCAAACCACATCCTTTGCCATCTTTGCATGTGCTTTGTGACACAAACAATCCTGAGCTTAAACGTTGATACGAAACTTCTTTAGGTACAGATAACAACGCTAGTTATGAAGTAAAACTGATCCAATACAACACTGTCCACTGGTTTGGGTGGTTGATACTGGAGTATCTGCAATGCAACTCTGACATATTCTGAGTTAGGGTCAGCACTTCAGGAGCTTCAGGAGTTCAGCAAGGAGTATAGCTCAGTTCAGAAAAGGCTATCTACATCTTTTGCACATGATGAATTCTCCCACAGACTGGTTGGTGGGGGCCATTCAACACAGAAATCAACTAAATTTCCACTTTAATTTTTCAGTTCACTTTAAAAAAGAAAATAGGATATTATCTTATTTAGTCTAAGACCACCTAAGCAGTACAGGGAAAGGAGAAAAAAATAGAAGAGGATACATATTTTTTTAATGAAAACTTGGTAACCCACATAAATAAGCTTTTTTATTTTTTAGAAAGACTCTAAAACTGCAGTATCTACAATTTTGGGGCAACTGTGGCTTTCAAGTGTCCCTTGTGAAACAGGATCAGTACAAGAACCAATTGTGTTCAGTTTATGTACGGGCAACTCAAAGGTAGGAAAAAATATGCACAAGGGAGATGAAATTTGTTGATGATACATAACTACGGAAAGAAAAACAGTCAATCAAAAAAAAAAGACAACATTATAACTCTAAATACGTTAAATGGACAAAACCACAGATGTTGGCATGTGGTTTATGTGATTTAATATGGAGAAGAGTGGAGGAGTAGATAATGAAACTAGGCAGGATGAAGGGAATATGAAAAGGGAAAATAACTCCAGTAGGCACCCGTCTACTAATATCATACATAAGGGAAAGCTTCAGTGGAGAGAGTTTAACTTGAAAGCATTCAGGACAGTTGGTAAATCACAGTAGAAACCACAAGAAATAAAAACATGAAGATACTAAAGAGCTGGGAGAAATTTCTCTTAGAGCTCTTCTGAGTCCACTCTTTCTGACAAGAACCAAGGTTCACTACAGTTACTAAACCTGGGATGACCTAAGATTTCAACACAAGTAATCTGCAAGATAGCAGTTTTGATCTATTTCTTATTCACACTCACTCAAAACTGAAATTCAAAGAGAATATAGGAAAAAGAAAACAGTCAGTGAGCTTTAATAACAAAAAATAAATATACACGTTTCTGCAACAAAACTCCCCCGGTTTCTCTCTTGCCCTTTTTTTTTTTTTCCTAAATCACATCTTTTTTAAAACAAATTGTCTGCATTGTTATTTCTCTATTGTTTCTTTTGGGGAAGGGTGCATATATTTACATATCTAAAAATGTGTACAATAATAATAAGATGCAGGCTCTGTAAAGGACGTTGTAATTGATCTAAATATAGTAGTAAGTTATTCTTTCATCTAAAGACAACTGTTTCAACTCTCTCCTCTCAAAAGACTGAAGAAGACTGTGTGTCCTCTTTGTATACAAAAGTGTAATGGGCAAATATATCCAGGTTTCTCACCCATAACCACCCACAAAGCAAAGCAAAGCAAATAGCAACATGGAGATACCTTGACTTCAGCAATGGACTGTAAGTCCACCCTTTATTAAAATCACACCCACATGCAGAAGGTGTAACCAAGATCCTTTCTGGTGTTCATTTAAAGAGATATTACTCTTGAGTCGTTTCTGCCCATTTGTTACAGAAGCCACAGATTCCTAAGGGTGTCTGGTCCAGTGTGTGTTACATACAACAGGTGATAATAAGCAGTGACCTCCTATAGATCACCGAGGGTCCTGCAGTCTATCAGTCTAATATAAAAATACAGATAAATTATGGAGAATAAATAGAGTTTATATTAAAATAGCTAAATTAAATACATAGTTGTATAGAAAGAGCAACTGATTCTCGTAGTCAGTCTCTTAAATATTTTTAGCAATAAATGTGCATTAATATTGAAGAAAAATTTTCTTTTACTGAGCCTGAAGTTGACCACACACATATATTTGTTACACATTTCCTACTTTTCATGGTCTTCTACATCACCATTATCTCAAATCATCTTACAGAAGATGCCAGTATGATTACTGCATTATATAGGATTCACAAAGGATAAAACCTCAATAGATTTTATAACCATATTAAAATCTCGAGTTCCACCTCTTTGCTCTTTCCTTTTAAAGAATGATCCGAAATGCCAGGCTCAACATTTTCTGTAGGTTCGTTGCTAGTTTAATCCATGAACTCCATAAGATTTTTGTGTTACACAGAAGTATATTTATGGATCTCTCTCATTCTACTTCCATCTGAAGCAATCAGGAAGGACAGCTCTAAAGAATGAAACATAAGGTTAAACGGAGTCATTTTTTTTACTTGTAGTAGTGTTTTTAGTTTTTTTGGGGTTTTTGGTTTTTTTTAATGACATCCAGGTAATTTATTTTGCTTCTCCATCTCTCATTCCTCTTTAAAACAGAAGAACAAAATCTTGTGGATGTTTTGTTTGAAATATGCTGCTTCAATTCTGTGAACTTGAATATGAGTTTTCACTGGACACAGTCAGATCATCAATAAGTTGCATGGAAAAGAACCTGAAACTCCTTTGGCAATAATCAGTGATCATACAAAATTTGTCAAGCACAGCAGAACTGTAACATTGCTGAGGAAAAATTTTTATCTTGTCAATTCTTTTACTGGCTAGTAGATAAAGAAAACACAAAGCACAAATAGATCTAGAGGAGGAAATCTGAGCCCTCCCACATACCCACCTCCCCCCCGAAAAATAATAATAATTAAACACACACACCCCCCAATATAAACCACAGCTGTGTCACCTGGAATATTATACTTCTTTCCTTGAAAGATGTTTTCTTCTTCCATACAACCTGAAACTCAACCCTACTCTAAACATTCAACTAGAAATAACTGAGCTTATGAAGTCATGACAGGTGGATTTATATCCAGCGATGGACATAACAAAGACCATATGATTCTGAAGATGTAGGATAGTTGTGTGGGTAGTTGTTAACTTAAAAATTGGAAGTTATTTGAGAAAATCAATGAATTTCTGACTTGTAAATGTGTGAATAAATGCCACCTTTTCTGTTGTAAATACCTTTTGGAATGGTATTTTTTACTCAGACTTCCCAAAAGGTAAATTATCCCCTTTTACTGTGTATGATAATGTAATCATAATTGTTATAATATTGATAAAAAATCCATTAGAAACTTTGTAAGATTTTTATATGATCTTATTTTAATAGAAATGACTTAACCCGCTCAGACACTTTTAGACATTGTTAGTCACCTATTTATAGCCTTGGGCATTTAACTATCATTACAAATCTGGTGGAAAGTGCACAACCTATCCGTATGTGACAATGGTCCCCTTACTTGAGGCATGTCAACCACATGCTTCATCTCTTGGTCTTGCATCAGAAATTTCTCTAAAAACTTCTAGATTTAGAGTAATGGAAGAAAACAATCCATTTTATGTTATCTCAGCACCCATGCAACCCAAAATAATCGCACATTTCTGGATGTGAATCCACAGAGCCTTACTCAAGGTTTCTACTGGAGCGTTCATCTTTGGGGTTAGGGTTTTGAGAGGCGAGATGTAACAGTCAGTAGTGTGTGTTGCTAAATGAATGAGTGCTTTTTTCTCCTTCCGTCTCACAAACTGACTTTCACTAGTAGAGATAAGTCAAACCATAAAGGATTGGTGCAAATAAGTTGAAGCTAGTTACCACAAGAATTGGAAATGATCCCCCACTCCCAAGCATCTACACTTTTATGTCTTATTGTGGAATTCTGGAAATAAAGCAAGCAAAATCTGACATCATTAGTCCAGGCTCAGTCACAAGTAACCGAAGTGTAATATAGCATGTAGTGTGAGAGGAAAAGGCTGTGGTTCTCACTGCACTTAATTTTCAAAGGCCTGCAAACTAAGACTTTGAAGAGAAAATTACTTATTTCTCTGTAGAACTCTGGGGAACTGTTTGTTTCTCATTTCTGGTTTGGTTTTTTTTTAAGTAGAAAATGATCTTTTTCTTTAAATAGTGTTCTGCAGAAAATATTGGGTTTTTAAATATATGATATGCTAGCCCTAAAAAAGCACATAACATTTTATCTCTCTCCCTGAAGTGGAAAATACCACCTTTTTTTTTTTTTTTTTTTTTTTTTTTTGGCAGCCAAAGCCTCTCCGAATTATATTTCTTATCAATTTTTGAAGTTTTCAGTATCTCAACAGAAGCTGTAAAAATCCAATTTAAAATGCTGAGAATGAAAAAATATAAATTTATTTATTTGTATGTTGTTTTCAACTACATTATTTTAATAGAAAAAGAAACCAAAAAGGCTTTATTTATTTATTAAAGAGTAGAAAAATCTGGCACTAGCCCTGACTGTGGAGAAAAGGATAGAGAAAAAGAAAAGTAAGAAAACCTTCAATTAAGTACAATATCTTAATTTTTAAAATCTTTCGGGTCCCAATGCAATTTACCTGAGACTGTAAGTCAGAGACCCTTCTATTCCCTGAATGCTCACTCTGGCCATCACTTAATACTGATTTAACAACCACAAGAAGAACTTTGCTATTTAAATATTTAACATTCCATTCAAAGGTGAAACAGCACAGTGGAAATTGGTTCACAGTCTCTGACATGGGGTCCCTTATAGGAGAAAAGTAAGGACATGTAAGAGCAGAAGTCAGAAAGTCAAAGGCACAAAACAGGGTACTGTTAGAAAAGGATGTAAAATGGATCAAGAAAAAGTTTTCAAGGAGTCTAAGAAATGAAGAGTGGACAAAAGAAATGTTAAGTCTGCGACTTAGCAGAGGGGGAAGAGGCAGGTGATAGAGAAGAGGGGAAGGTTGCAATGCTTAATGGGTGTGTTGCTTCAGCTTTTGCTGAAAAGGCTGATAATAACAAGGTACTTAAGGCAGTGATAGTTAACAAGGGAAAAAAGAGGTCACAAGGCAGAATTAGGATAACCCAGGTTAAAGAATATTTGAATAACTTGAACATTGTCAAATCAGCAAGGCTTGATGAAATTTAATGTACACTGTTAAAGTGTCTGCCAGAAGTGTAAGGGAATCTTTTAACAACTATTTTTGAGAACTCACTGAGAAGGTCCAAGTGAACTTGGAAAGGGCAGTTACATTCTGGGATCTGAAGGAAGCATATCAATGAAGCTGCAGGTCAGCAGTTTTGTCTTCTTTGGTGCTGTGTTAATTAGTATTAGACCTCAAATGTATTGCAATCCTCTTGTCTGCCCCAAAAGCAAATACAAAACTATTTTTCCATCTTTAGGAGAAGGAGAATGAATCCCTGACAGCCTGGAGAACTTATGTCCTGATCCAGAGATTGCTTGTGTCAAAGGAAATCTTTCTGTGGACTTCAGTGGATTTTTGATCAGCATGTTTATGAGTGCTCTGAATGAGAATGAGAAGGGGATTATGTAGTGCAAACAGAAGCTGAAATGTTCTAGTCTGTTTTCATAGGTCCAGCAGAGAGGATTACAGAAAGCAAAGAAAAAAGTATGAATACATTAATTTAGGGGGTTTAATAACTTAAAGCTCAGCACATAGCATAAATATATATTTTAATCTTCTTCTGACTTAGTCCAGACAGTACAGAAAGAAGCAAATAGTTTAACAGATGATGGTTTCAATCACATCTTAAACAGAATTCCACTTGCTATTTTCATAGTGCATCTAAAATGCGGAGAAAGAAACTGAAGATAAAACACCTGATTCTAGTCATAAGACTTTATACATTTTGTGAGAATTGTCATTAAATGAAAATGTGCAATCCCGATTCTTACAAGCAAGGGTAGAATTATAGCAATAATAAAATTATTACAGTTTGGATGCCTGATGTTTTAGTTAGATGAGTGTGAAAACACATTCGATTAACTTCTAGATAAAGTTGCATGTCTAAGAGGGTTACATGTACAGATTGAATAATTATGTACACACACAGTTATCGTGTGACATTTGTCCGCACAATTATCTAATCTGTGCCTACAGTTGTGGATCCAACTTGTCTGTATCTGACACTTGCTGTCAAACAGTGTGAAGTTCACGAGCAACTTCCCTGAGGTCACGTGTTTTAGCAACTTGGCAAACAGAATGCTTTGACTTCCTCCAGAGGTAATTAATATCTTTGAAGGATCTCAGTGACAAAGAAAATATGATACAGTCTTGATATGCGGAAGAAAGGCATGAAATCAATGAAAAAACTTTTAAAAGATAAATAATATGTAAGATGTAAAATCATTAACTACATATAAGTTCAGTGAGCACTGTACATGGAGTAGTGCAGCCACAAGTCTTCAGGAGGATACAAGGAAAGCAACATTTCCACTGCAATATTGTCTTGGATGTTATATTGGTCTGGAATCATTCACAGGCTTTCTCACGCGGTGGACAAAATAGTCCCAGGAAGATGAACATGGTTAATCAATCACATGTGTAAGGCTTTGTAAGATCAAAACTTCACATGCCTTATTAGAAGCATTATGTAGATCGGGTAGGGAAAAATATGACATAGTTAAAATACATCTACATATTTTGAATCCATTTGGATAATCATTGCCACTTGCCACCATGCTGATTTCAATCACACCTATTCAATTTTCATAAGCAGTAAGTCCTGAACTTGTTGGACACCTTGATCATATCCAGTTAAATTGCAATGAACTTCACTTTTGAACTTACAAATGTTGACTTGTCTTATTTTTCTCTCTTTCACCCTCTCTATTTTCCAGGACACTAACGCCGTACTGGAGTATTGTGCACTGTATTTCAAAAAGAAAAGACTGATTAGAATGGAGCCAGAGAAGTGCAAGAGAATCGTGAACAGGACTGGAAAATAATGCTGGCAGTATAAGGAAAGGTTAAGAAGGGTGGTCATGTTCATTCTGGCAAAAACGAGATTGAGGGGAGACATAAAATATCTACCTACAAATACGTAAAGGGAGGAGGAATGAATTATTCTCCCCTGTGTATGAGGAGTGAGAGGTAACAGGATTACGCTACAGCAGGAAATACATGTTAAAAATCAAGCTTGTTGAATAATAGAAAAATGTGTTTACAAGTATGTTTACTAAATCTGGGCTGGCATTATTTATCTCCTTTTTGTTTGGTTTAGCACAAAAATTCTGACAAGCATTTTCTCTTTATATACATGTTAGTAAAAGGGTAATTATTCTCAGAATGAACTCAAAAAGCATGATAAAGGATGGGCTACTGAGTACACTTCCACACCCATAGCAAGCATGCGTTTGTGTTTAAATTCAGAAATATTTATCTTGAAAATTTGCTGCGAGTTTGTGATTAAAAGCACATCAGTTTTTGTTCGAGATGTTCAGTACTATTAAAATGGGTTTGGCTCTCACAGAAAAGTTGAAATTATCTTCTCTATTCCAGCAAGATTCCCCTTTCACAAAAAACAAAGTGCATGCCTAAAGTTTAGTAGGAAAGTCTTCTCCTTGAAGGCAGTAAAGTCAAAGGGTCTGGTTTTGATCATATTTACCATCTATTAAACTGGTTTGCCTCAATGGAATTGGTTCCAATTTATAAAGATCAGGGGCAGGTCTCCATTTCTGAATCTACTCATTAAACTGAAATAGTCTTCTAGAGGGTGTAAAGCAGTGCAGCTTTATTGACTCTGATGGAATCATTTTAATGCACATCTCTGCATATCCCTCATAGCAAATATCCATCTCATACCTTAATATCCATCTATTAGCAGTCTATAAAGTAGCCATCTTCTCTCCTATACTCTCCTCTAAGTGTGTAAGTGCTAGTCTATTATTATTTTTACAGCCATTAAAATGCCACTAACTCCGGGGTGGAACGTGGCAGCTGTTTAACAGTGGGCAGCAGCGAAGCGCGTCATCAGAAGGGAGGAAGCAAAGAAGAATATTGTTTGCAGTTGAAACTGAAGGGAGCATTTTAAGTAGCTAGAAAGTAATTGTTCCATTTGGAATTTAGCCAGATCATCTGGCTATCCACCCTGTACTTGCATGGCGGGGGGGAAAAAGCCATAGATTTCTAACAGCCAGAGATGGTCAAGCCCTTGGTTTTACATCTCATCCATCTGAAAGGACTGTGGTTGCACTCAGCTATTCTCATTCAGAACCACTTAAAAAGGTGAGCTCCTATATAATTGGAATTTTAAAGGAGTTCATGTTGTGTTTATGGAGCAATCACTACTAAATGATTTCATTTAAATTTTTCATAAGCTACACTTTATGAAAAATTAAAAGAAATAGACTCTTCAGAAGCCTTGCTCAGAAATAAAGTCTCTTAAAGGAATACACATGCCACCTAATCACAGGTATTTTCAAATGTCAAATTTGCTGCATATAGATAAACAGAAGATGGCATTAATGGGGAGAGAAAGAGGCAGGCCCTTTTTGCTTGCTGTGTCAATAGTTTGCATTCAACTAGAACATTAGAAATGGACTGAAAATCCTCAAAAGCATGGATCCAAAATGGTAGATCAGTGAGGGAGAAAGGCTTCTCTTTGTCCCTTCAGTGGACACAGGACTCCTTTCTAGCCAACACTGCAAGATGCATGGGACCAAAGATAGCTTGAGCTAGCAGTCATAGTCCTACTGGTCAGTAATAAAGACCATTTGAATGTGGGGTCGTGGAATTAAGTCCATGTCTAGCTATGTTATTCCAGTAGGCAGTGTCACAGTTGGATCCCTGCTGGAAAGTGAGTGATGGACCTTTCAAGGAAACTTAAGGGCAGACGTAGTGACAATCCGAACCGCTGGTCTTTTGTTAGAGACGAATAGTAAGTTACACGTACAGTACTTGGGCAACACTGACTCTGGACAGGTGTTTTGAGGACCTTTGGTTCAACTAAGATTCTTCAGTCTGACATACCTAACCCATTGCTAGGTGGGATTTTCATGAATTGATGCAAGCATTATTTAAAGTGTAACAGAAGTGCTTAAAATACTTTAAGCGGCTAATCCATAAAGCTTTATTTATGCAAGCTAACCTGCATTTCCCGAACCTGTAGGAGAATTTCAGAGCTATTGGAAGGATATGTTCTTTTGTTTATGTAAAGTTTCATTTTTAATAGCCACAGCTCTATTTGGATTTCCAGTGGATCTGCTAAAAAAAGAGCAAAACTAAAACCCTCAGAGTTTTGGGAAATAAGAAATGAAAATTCATTGGTTGAAATCTGTGGGAAAAAGAAACCAAACCAATCAATGGAAAGTTTGTTCTTTGAGAAAGTCTTTAAAATGAAAAAAAAAAAAAAAAAGAGAGAATTATGTGTCTCGTTAAAATGAATCTAGGTTGATTTACAGGAGCAGTAATCAAGGGTTACCCGACCTTATAAGCTGTGCTATTCCATTTATAATAAATCTAAGCAGTTAAAAATAGATGAGCTTAGGACCGATAATAAAAGGAATAGTTTTAGAAAGTTACATGATTATTACAGAGAGGTTTCACCATGCCATTTGTCGACAGCAACCATGGTAGTGCTGTGATGAAGTAGGGAGATGTTTCTGAAAGGTGTTTGATACAATTAAACATCTACCTGGTTTTCTGTCAGAGTTTGCTGCAGCCTAACATCTAGACACATGAGCTGAGGAGGAGCTGAAATTTCTTCTTTGAAATAAGGCTCATTTCATGAGAGACTTCTGCCTCTGTAGTAAGGCTGTGGCAGACATGCAGAGAAAACTTTTCTTGTATTTTTCCTTGACTTTAAATAAAGGAAACAGTAATAAGGCGTACCTTTTACTCTTCACAAAATTAGCCCATTGTAGCTGACACTGTTATGAATTATTTGATTTCAAAAATGTATCAGGATGAATGCTACCAATGAGATGTCTTGTGTGTCACTCTGTTTTCACAAGGAGAGATGTTCTCAGGTGCTCATCTCTTTCCATGGGCATGGACACAGATCATCACCAAAGCTATCTGGGGATCAGACCTTTTCCTGCAGAGATGTGACCATGACAGCACTCAGAAGTGCCACACCAGCCACACGTGTGAACATCTACCTCTGCATCTTGCCTCCCCTCTTCTCCCACAGCAATGGTCAAATATTTCTCTCTGTGACAAGGTGTAGTCTTCTCTTCCCACCCAGTGATTTCCCCTACAAAAGTATTACTCCATATATATTTTTAAGGCCACGCTACACCCACAGACAGTACACAGCTGTTTAAACCATCCTGTGACTTTGTTAATATGGTACTGTCATTGCTTGTGTGATGTCTACATCACCTGCTTTCTTGTGACCTCCTCTCCCTCTCCTCTCCTCTCCTCTCCTCTCCTCTCCTCTCCTCTCCTCTCCTCTCCTCTCCTCTCCTCTCCTCTCCTCTCCTCTCCTCTCCTCTCCTCTCCTCTCCTCTCCTCTCCTCTCCTCTCCTCTCCTCTCCTCTCCTCTCCTCTCCTCTCCTCTCCTCTCCTCTCCTCTCCTCTCCTCTCCTCTCCTCTCCTCTCCTCTCCTCTCCTCTCCTCTCCTCTCCTCTCCTCTCCTCTCCTCTCCTCTCCTCTCCTCTCCTCTCCTCTCCTCTCCTCTCCTCTCCTCTCCTCTCCTCTCCCCTCCTCTCCTCTCCCCTCCTCTCCCTTTAAACATTTTCCTTTAAAACCTGCAAATAGAAAATAAGTTTTATTTAACTAATGCTCCTAACCACAGATGTTTAATACACAGGAAAAAATGTAAGCTGAAGAAGTGAATTCAAATGCCAAGAACAAATTCACAATCCACTAGAAATAATGCATTCAGTTTAAAAACATAGTGATTTTTAAAATTCACTTTTAAAATTCTATTTTAGCTCCAATTTCTTGTCTCCAAATGTCCAAAGAGCTGTGTTTATTAAAGAAGTGATGGTTTCTGAAAACTTTAGAAAAATGCAGCTATAACATGAATGTGAGGAAAATTTTAAAAGTACTTTTACTTGCTTAGCAGGCCTTGTAAGTCAAAGAAAATAAAGAAAGAGCCTGGTGCTTAAACAAATGGATGGCAAAACTGAATTCCTTCCCATGTTCTTTGTCCAGGTAGATCTACACAAGAAGTTTGTCATGTTTATGTGCATGTACACACACACAGGCACACGTACACACATGCGCACAAATATTTGCTGAAGGACATGTAAAGATTTTTATCATTTCCTAGCTATTTCCTTATTAATTTAATTGGCGGGTAGTTATCTGAGCTTTCACTAGAAAATGAAATAGCTTTAAAAAACTCAATCATATGTATTTTAAGAGACTTTTTTTATTATTTAGAATATTACAACTTTTATTTGATGAAAGTTACTATTAACATATTTTCATAATCTTCTCAGCCTAGCAACAGCAGGAGTAAAAGGTGTGAGGGGCATGCAATATTCATGAAATTAAGGAGAGTTGAGATGAAAGGGAGTTCCATTAGGGAGACCAAGTGTGACAATATGACACATATTTGCATATTTTACACTTTAAATCTTTTCAGCACATCCAAGTTGATATATGGATGTAAACATGCATTGCCAGTTTTTAGCATATTATAAGCCCTCAAGACTTTGCATGCATTTTAATATGTTTCATTATTGCTGTAGATTTTAATTTCGAAACTGCACAGCTTTGATGGAAGAAAGCTGGAAGTCAAAGCATCTGGCCTCTGCTTCAGGCAAGCACAGCCTTTTCCTTGAACACTTTTTGTATAAGCAAGTCTATTTATTTGTGCATGTGCAGGACTTGTGTGTGTGTGGTTGTGTGTGTACATGCAAGGAGTGACAAATGTGACATACTCTGTCTTTGATATACGTACTGCTGTAGTGTTTAGAAGGAAAGATATAGGGGAAGGGGTAGGGAAAGGAGAAAGGAAGGGAAGGAGAGAGGAGAGGAGAGGAGAGGAGAGGAGAGGAGAGGAGAGGAGAGGAGAGGAGAGGAGAGGAGAGGAGAGGAGAGGAGAGGAGAGGAGAGGAGAGGAGAGGAGAGGAGAGGAGAGGAGAGGAGAGGAGAGGAGAGGAGAGGAGAGGAGAGGAGAGGAGAGGAGAGGAGAGGAGAGGAGAGGAGAGGAGAGGAGAGGAGAGGAGAGGAGAGGAGAGGAGAGGAGAGGAGAGGAGAGGAGAGGAGAGGAGAGGAGAGGAGAGGAGAGGAGAATCAACTACATTCTGTAGGTATATAAATATGGAAAGCAATTTAATTTTTTTCTCCCCCCTCCTCCGCCCCAGTTGCTGTATTTTTCTGATTCCCTACAAATACAGAAAATACTGTATGGTTCATGAGTATTCTGTTATGGCACTCTTTTTTTTTTTTTTTTAATATATATATATATACACTACTTTACCATGTATATGTGCTTTGTCATTTAATCCTATCAGAAATGCAGTATGACTCAGTGATGTAAGCAATGTCATAACTCATAATGATATGATATTTAGCACTTATCTTTTCTGATCTCCATATAATATTACCTTGTAAATGCTAATTCATCATTTATATCTTCTTAAGTAGGTGCACTAACACCATCGGTACTCAAGGGATAAATGTATTTTTTCATACCCATAGAATACTCTCTCAGCAGAAAACACTTGCCATAAATATCCATATAGATGGATCTGAGCTATCTCTGTTCCCCTTCTTATTAAAAAAGGAAACAAGTGTCTTGAGAGAAGATATTTTGCCGGAAAACTGTGAATTAAGATCTCTTTTTTTTTTTTTTTTACAGGCATTGCAGGATTTGACTTGATGTAGCTCATTGACAGACACACCTTAGATGAGCATAATAAGTGGGACACAGCTTTATCTGCTTGATGGCCAGAACCGCTCAAATTCTATACAATATAAATAGATTGTTCAAGTACTACAACATAACGTCCTTAAAAATTGTCATTCCTTGTTATGGAACTGATGCCCACAAAAAAAAAAAAAAGAAGGGTCAGACATTCAGTCCTTTGAGATTCATGAAGTCCACATAGATGCCCATGAGCAATAAGACAACCCTTCATTCCCATGCACGTAACCTTATGTGTACATCACAACCCAATGTGCACAAGCACAAGCCATCCTGTATCTTCAGCAAAGTAAGTAAAGGCTGATCTACTTGGGAGAGGCACAAGACTTGTTTGAGCAGAAGTTGCAAGTGATATGCTGGTTTAGTGGTTCTCTACCTTATACGCACTAACATCCGGGCATGGTAAATTACTAGTAGAAATCCCACTTAGAAACAACTGCGGAGGAGTTCACAGGCAACTATGCAATGGAATATGTATGTATACTTTTTTTTTACTTAATCTTCTGAGCTGTCAGAACTGAAAGACTGCAGTTTCTGCCCCAAACTATCTTAATCTGTTAAATGAATAAAGAACCTCCTTACCAAGCAGAGGATTTTAATTTTACACAAACTCTGCTAATAACAGTGGCTTTATGATTCCATTCCTTTTATTCTTGGGGTAAAACTTTGGCCCTGAAAGTTGTTTAGATACTGAGGAGGACTGTAGATCTTTTTAAATAAGTGAATTGGGGTTTTTATTCCAGCAGTGCAAATTACAAATCTCTCTTTACAGAAACGTCCTTTGTTTTTTCAATCCATGTTTACAGGTTTTCTGAGTGTGACAATCACTAGCATGTACTAGGCTAGCAAATACTATACTAAATAAAATCTTAGCTCTCTGATAACAAATAGTGTAGAATGATCTCTTTCAACCTTAAAAATCTATAAAACTGTGCTGCTGTCAGGGATGAACACATCCTTGTCCTGAATTAGGGAAGATGAAGAGGAGGGAGCTCGGAAGCCAGTGCATGTAATGTTCTGCGGTGGATGAAGAGGTACTAACAAGTGGGATACAAGCCCCAATTTGCATTGTAATAAATCAGCCCCTATTTTATTTGTTGCTTAATAACAGAGCAATGTTGAAAACATCACCCCTATTTCAGTGTTATAGAGATGACTTTATTGTTTTGCATAATACTTTACTATGAATTGCACTGGAAAGCCTCTTGCAAAAATGTCAGTGATATCAATTCTCTAGCATTACTTTTACTTTCTGTACTGTGGTGTCACACAGTGTTCCCACTGTGATGTAGAAACGCTATAAAATTAAACAAGGTCTTAACATAACTACTTCACAGTAAAAGCAGAAGGGAGCTGTTTTATCTGGCTTGGCTAGCGGGGTTCAGGGATGCAGAGGCCCTAGGTGAAGTTTCTGCCCCAGGGAAGCCAGTTTAGCCCTTCAGACTAGAAGCTTAGTGCCTGCCAGACAGATATCCTTGATGTTACCCTAAGATGATTACCTGTATGACTAAATGCTACTTAGTCAGAATAAGTGGTGCAGTACCACCGTTTAAATTAGGCAGCAACAGCAAGGAATAGAGACAGAGGAAGAGTAAGAATGATGGCAGTGACAGAGCTTGGTCCAGACTTCTTGATACATAGGCGCCTTCACAGACCTGTTGTGCAGGTTAAGAAATTAAATCTTGCAAAAATCCTTGAATGAAAAGGCTGTAGAAGTGGAAATTACTGCTATTGCTTTAATCAATACATGGTGACAACACAGGACCACATGGATGTCGTCCCTTCTCAGTTCACGTTTATCAGAAGCTGTTGCTTCTGGTACTTATGGAGACCGATGCACACATAGAGAAGTCACGCACATCTATACTGGTAAACATTACTTTGGATTCCTGATTTTTTACCACAGTTCTGCGTTTGGATAGAATATTTTGACTTAAACACCTCTGAAGTTACATTATAGGAATCTTGTTTATAATGCTTTTTCTTAGGGTGAGCAGAAGATCTGATCCGTTTGTGGCATTGGTCAGAAATGTTTTCAAAAGTATTTTAATTTTGATTAATTGATTTTATTTTCCAGAATATGTCACCAATTAAGCAATCATTGTTAAGGCAGTGAATGACAGCCCAACTTGCAGTTGGAGTTTATATAGCACCACCCACATTCACAGAGTGGCACTTTCCATGCAATTGAATTATACAATATATTATTACTATCTTGTGCTCATTTTGCGCTTTCATGGGCATATTTCATGGTCACCATTAGAGAAGCAATACAAGCAAGAAGAATCCCTGATATGAACCAGTTCTGCTATTCTTTGCATTTTTTATTTTTGCTACTGAGTTTTTTAGTCAGTGCTAATGTGTTGGTTCGTTTCAGGTAAGGGGCGAAACTTTTATGATTCCACTTATAACACTGACCATGTGTCTGTGTGACCTCGCTGTTATGGTTGAACAGACTAAGCTGCAAAAACAGTTATAAAATAAGAAAAAGCAGGTTAGCTTTCAGCTTTTAATGCACGTGCAGCCCAACAGAGCAGAGATAACCGCTGTCACAAATGCTTTGATATTGACATTTATCACTATAGATCCACAAAACACACATACTTCTGCCAGCATTAAGTACACCATTGGGTGTAAAGAAACATTTTTTGTTGCTGCTTGTTATCAAATGGGACAGGGATGGGAAGAGAGGAAGTGCTTATATTTATGCAGAAGCCATTTCCAAGCCTTTCTTATCTCAGGTCTATCTATTAAAATGTGGAAATGACTACATTTATGTTTGCAGCCCACCAAAAAACCAATATTTGTGGGAGTCCTTCTAAATGGGTGGTCTTTGCAAAAGCTTGAGAATAATAACTTAATGGTAGTTTTAAATTCAAGGTCAGGATGAACTTGCTTTCATAAAAAGGCTGAATGGTAAACTCAAATCTTACCCAAGAAAATGGTGCAATTTAGAATCATAATTACTACTGTTATGCATTATTTAGCTCTTACACATGGCTTTCAGGTATAAATCTGCAACTGAGCTTGGAAATTTGGGTACAACTCAGTTTCTTCATTTTTAAAAAAACTACTGTACAATGTGGCAAATTCATTAATATCATAATAGTATTGTAATAGCAATACAAGAAACAGACATATGACTAGTCTACACAGGTATAGCTAATCCTGACTCGTATGCAGTGAGGAATTTGGTCCAAAGTTGAAGGGATGCCTCCAGTTTAACAGGAGCATAGTTTATGTGGCACATTCAATCGTAACACTGGCTAAAATCTGAACATGATGTCCTAAGCAGAGTGCAGATAGTGTAGAGAGAATAGGAAGGGCAAGGTGAAAACCGATACAAAACTGAGTGTATTTATTTAAAAACGAAGAACAAGCTCCTGTCTGCATGGAAAGCAAAGAATATTTTTTCCCCCTCCTTTATGCTTTTCAAGATAATCCTATTGATGTTCAACCACCTCAAGGGCTGTGGGTGGCCCCCTGAGTTAGTTACCGTTCTCTTCACTCTGGGTCCCATCCAGTTCAGCCATAAGCAAGAATGATCAAAGACAACTCTAACCAGGTTGTTGTTTATATACGCAAGTGCACACACAAATGTACACAGATACACATATGGTGATAGAAAAAAGAAATGAAATCATGTGGTAGTTTTTTCTGAACCGTACTCAGGCTATAATAATGCTGATGACCCAGATTTGCTCCCTTCATGTGCATCCAAATACATATATATAAAAATATGCCTGCATACATGCATATGTAAATATACAGAACTAATTTATGTGTGTGTTTATACACATACAGGCATAAGGAGAGAGACAGAAAGTATAAGCACAAGATACCAAAACCACAGTATGACCTTATCTCATAGATCTCTTAGCTAATTTTCCTATCCTTGGAAGACAAATGCGTTTCTCCCTGGGAACAAGTATTAAAATGCATTGATCGTTCAAGAAGATACCTGATGACAATTTGAAATACAGATAAATTATAATTTCTTCTCTCATTAACAAACTATAAAGTGTCAGCATTCATGGACATTGAATTTGTTATTAAACTTTGCAAGACAGATGCTGTTAATAAGAAGATGTTTTTCTTTCGACTATTATCTACAGACAAACTGATTTAAGGTTTTCTTTTCAGTGCTTCTGCTTTTCTCTAAGGATTAAATTTATACTTGAAAAAAACCCTATTCCTATAGCTTTAAAATATGCATTGATTAATGAGTGTTAATTGTATGATTAATAAAAATCACTAATTAATAAGACTAGAATCACAATTTTTGAAGCCTTAAGACAGAATTAAAACATGTAGCTCCTTTTTTTTTAGTTATAAAAAAAGCAAGACAATAAAACAAAGGAACAGGAACTTAGCCTGGGAAGAACATTGTAATCATACTAAGTAGAATTTATTTAATGTTTAGAGAAAAGACTGCTTCAAGACATTTACCTTCCTCTCCCTCTTTGGAAAGATGCTTACCCATTTATTTAAATGAGTGATACCTTAAACAATTATGATGTCCAGTCTTACTTTTACAGCTACGCTTACAGCTATTTGTTGAAAGTAAAACAAAAACAATGCTCATGAAACAACCATGTGCTCAGGTCTGATGTTTCTCTTTGCTTTCTTAGGGATTCGGTAGTTAATGAGTTCTTTCACATATTAGTGAAAGTGAATAATTTTTTGTCTTGGCATTCAAAAAACATATCAGACCCAAGAGAATTTCATTTCTACTTGCCTGGTTTTCCTCCATGATAATGGGCAATGGTGCCAACTTTTTGCCAAAAGACATACTAAAAAGGAATGTGTTAGCCTGGCATTAGCTAACAAAGTGATAATGGGAAAAAAAAATATATGTGTATATATATATATTCTTATACTACAGGTTTCGACAAGGAACAATGTGGTTGTTGACCTTTGCCTAGTGGGTATAATCCAGTCTATAGCTGTTGATGTGACATCCAAACTCATCTGAAATGCCGTTCATTACAAACTCATTTGAAAAACACAATCCTTCTGTCACCAGCTGTTTATCAATATCATGGCATTGGAGGTCCCTAATATGAGGTCCAGGAGATGAGCAGACAGATGTGTTAAAGATCTTATTGCTTTAACATTGATGCAGTACATGATTACATGACAGAGTTGAATGAATATCATGCCAGTGACTTGAGTAACTACTTTGGGGAAATGTTTAGCTGTGCATTCTGCAATGCTACTGGTGGAAATATGCCACATCTCTTTTAACTCCAGTCTTTCTGCTTAGGGTCCTAAAATGCTGAAGTGAAATGACAAACCACAGAACCAGAATTATGAAAAACATATTATTGTGACTATAGGGAATTTTTCCTTTATCTTTTTCTCCTTCTCAACCTTCATTTTCAATTAGCATCATAAACTAATCATATTTTATCTCATTATCTGATAGCATAAGGATGTGGCATAGTATGGAAGGTCTGTGCAAAATGCTAAGTTTTGTGCATTGAGATTATTGGATCGGGATTTTAACACAACTTGGCTTATGCTTAAGAGTAAAACGGGCTGTTTTATTTTGGAAAGTTAGCAAATAATGAAATAATGCCTAGAAGATTTCAGAATTACTATCTTTCCCTTTTTAATGAGGTATTTAAATCAAGCTGTCCCTTCCTCTGAAATCACAAGACTCAATTCTTTTTCTGGTGTAAGAGGGACTGGGAGAGGAAAAAAAAGACGTATGAGTATGCCTGTGAGTGTGTGTATGAGTTCCTGCGTGTGGGAGAGAGAGGGAAAGAGAGTGAACAATAAAAAGGAAGAGGGAGAGAAAGAGTTTTAATGAAAACTTTGGATTACAACAATGTTTCTCAATAATAAGTCCAGCCCTCAAAGCAAATTACATTTCCTTTCCAACACTGAAAAGCTTAGTATTAGATCTGACACTTTAAAATATGCCCGCATGGCTGTGCCACATCCAAGCTGCTAGCTTTTGAAACAACTTCAAAGCCAAAGCAAGGCATAAGATTTAAAGAGAGCAGTCTAATTTTTGAGCAGAGGCTCAGTAAAGCTTATAGACAAAATCCTGGAAATGAAAATGCGCTAGAGCTTAAATGAATGTACTCTATCCCTCACCATCCTTCCACTCTAACACAAATTATTCGCTGTAAATATTATCTGGCACTTTCTGCTCCTGAGGTCCTGGTAAAATCCACTTGGCTGGAATGGGAGAACATATCAAATATTGTTTGGACATGGAGCATTAGCAGGAAAGGCATCAGATTCGGGGACTGAGAATTTTAAATCCGTCTCCCTCCTTACTTCTCCAGGTTATAAGGTTAATTGCCAGGCTCACAAAGATCAAGTCCAAACAGGAGGGAAATATGTATGTAAAATCAAGAAATTAAAATAGTTTATTTCTGGAATTGTGAAAGGGTGCAATATCTATCTATCTCAGCACCTAACAACATAACATGAGCAAGCTGAACTTGATTATTTCTATTTCACCGCTGAAAAAAGAAAAGAGACCTGGAAAGACTAAGGGCATAGTCTGAAAAGGGACTTGGTAAAGTTTGCTCAGCACCAAGAATGTCATTTAAAGTACTGAGCTTAATTTTTTTGATTTTGAGAGGGAACTCAAAACTTTTCTGCAGCTAGATTGGTGTTCATAGCACCCAAGATATTCAGTACCAAAGAAGAAATGCCTTTTTTTTCACAGGACAGAAGCATTTACTTCCCAGTGTTACCTCTGTAAAATCTGTAACTTCTGTTTAAAGTTGTTTCAGAATCTGAGCAGAAGTAATCTTCTACTGCTCCACATCCAAAATGACTGAACAGTTTTTGAATGCTTCACAGAAGTCCTGGGTTTACCATTTTCATCTAGGATTCAGCAGATCCATGCATCCAAAGTAATTCTGTGTGGGTATGGAGCATCATTCCAGATTTCTCCTGTGAAGTATTTTCCACAAGGCTCTAGTATTTCTCCCAAAGCAGATGAACTTATTTTTGGTCAATGTTTAGCTAAGAACTGATAGTTAGAAGGTTTGTTGATATGTGTTTCTTCTTCTTTATTGAAATTATCTCTGCCCAGTTGATGAATTTTAACTATAAGGAGATTAAAATGACCAGTACACAATATAGACTGATTTAACAAATTCATTTAGTAAGTAATCTGACTGTAGGCAGGTATTCAAGATAAACGCTTGTTACATATTCTTGGAGAATCATATAAATCAGAGTTACTCACAAAATATTTGATAATGGGAAAGAAAAATAAGGAAATTTTTGTGAATGGGTTTAATAAATATGAGTGGTTAGTTTTGCTTAATAGCATCGTACTTGGATTTTTCGAAGTAGATAATAGTGATGTATACCGATTCATTACCACAAGAACAAAAAAATTATAAGTCTTCTAATGTATATGACAATTTTTAGGACTGATGTTGTCTGGCCTTGCACTAAGTCTATCGTACACTTTTTTAATATGCAAACTGATCATTATAGCTGAAAAATCACGAAGTCCTTTTCATTTGTTTTGACATCCATATGAATTGAGTAAAGAGAGGGATGATTTTATACACCTGTAGTTTGCTAGGTCTAAAGGAGTAAGTATCTGATGTGCACAAATGACACAAGTGCTTAACATAGAAAGTGAAGAATGGATGGATTTTAGTTTTTCTTTTCTGTTTTTTTCTTATCCCAGGGGAGATCAGTGGTATGAAACAAGGAGACTAAATAGAACAGGTCAGATTATTCCCTTAATTTCTTCTAATTTGGGGGAACTCTTACTCTATTCCTACATAAAGATTATTTAGAAGGGTTTGGGGTCGAGATACATCTAATCTAACCTTAGCTATATAAAAAATTGATGTCTGAACTAGTTGTTTGAAAATCTGCCCATAATCAGTCAAGAGAAAGATATGAACAGAGGCAATACATCTATCATAGTCCCTTATTTTAGGATGGGATGAATGATATCCAGATGTCACCCATTTTCTTATACTGATACCAAGAAACTGATGAAGACTATCTCCAAACCAGTCTCAGAATGTTAGGTTGAGGCAGGTGAATCACAGCGTAGGTGTGAAAGAAGGCTGAGAGCTTTTAGTTGCAAATGTGGTTTTTGTGAAAATATCCAACAAGGCCATTTTAATCTGCATTCATTCAGAAGGTTTTTGAGTTTTTTTCCGGCATAGAGCCATCTTAGATAATGGGTCTAAAGTGGTCCAATAGGAGAAATAAGAGTTTGTTTCATTCCAAAATATTCCTTGCAGCACCCCAAGCTCTACCTTATCTCCTAGTCATGCACAGAGTGAAATGCTGAATTTGGCTCCACTGTTGAACATGCCTTTTCTAACATCCCTCATTTCTAATACAGCTCTATGAGATGCAGTATCTTCCATTAGGCTCACTTCCATTCTATTTATATCAGCTTGTTCAAGATTACAGCTTCACATAGTTACTGACTTTTTTGGCTGGGAAAGATTTGTGTTTAGCAAGTTGATGTTCTGTAACAGATGAAATTCCTGATCTCGGGTTGCAAAAAACAAGCATAAACAGCTTCAAAATGTGCCATTCTGTGTTTACAGCTGCAGTGGCATCTCTATTTTTAGTCCATTCTTACACAAGTTAGATGCTTCTCAATAGGTAATGTTACATGATTGCAAGTAGGTACTGCAATTCTAAGGAGAGTGATAAGGGCTGCAAATAAGAGCAAAAAATATAAATTATTCTTGATGATTTGTGATCTTTTCACATACAGGAAATCAAGAAACACTAACTGGAAATTGGGTCAAAAAGCCAATGGAAAACTCACCATCTAAAATGGTAATAATGCATTACATCTTTCACTAAAAGTTCTCTAAATACTTCATGGATAGGAATTACTCCATCTTTGAGGAACATGTCTGATTATTGAGTCTGACTGAAGGCGAGTGAGTTGATGCACAGGAGGTCGGGTGACTTGCTGAAAGGGCATTTGTGGGAGTGCTGAGAAGGCTAAAATGGAAATCTCTGAGTGCTCTACTCAGACTCTGAAAACATACTGCTTTGCATTTAAATATTCATGTATGTGTCTGTCTCTTTTTGCGTTGAGAGACAAGAACCCCAAAATCAGTAATGTATATTTTCAGCACAGCAATGCTAATGAGGTAAATTAGGCCACAGGATCAGGAACACACAGGTATTTAGAATGGACTTGGCCCTTCTGAATACCCTTTTCCTCTCTCGTAGAGACAAGACTGTCTTGAGAAGCTGTATTGGAAAAACACCTGCAAATCAAAACAGGGAGACCTTTCCCTCTCACCTCTTGTGTTATTATTTTGTTACTTATCTGTGTAATGGAAATATAATGTGCTTCCCTAAATTAAGTGCTGCACAAATGTGGACCAGAAGGAAGTCATAATTTTCTTTTAACAGGAAGGGTAATTAACCACTGGAGCAACTTACTTAGGGTTTTGGTAGGTTCACTAATGCTAGAAATGTTTAAATCAAAATATTCTAAGAGGTAAATTCTAGTTCAAACAGAACTAATTCAGGGAAGTCCTATGACTTCCGTTATGAGGGAGGTCAGATGAGATGTTCACAATGGTCCCTTCTGGCTTCGTATTCTATGAAACTATGAAGCTATATGAACCTCTTTTAAGAAATAAAGATGATAGTAACTGTCTATAAATACTTGATAACATGAAATTGCTGGAGGAACTATGTAAGGTGTTTAATGATGGTATTAGAGGGAATAATGTCCTCAAACTGAAAAGACCAAGGTAGAATATTTAAGAAAGACAGTATTTTCTAGAAGTGAGGTCAATTGTACAGCGGAGTAATTTGCAAAATTGAGTTCTATTAAAAAAGCTGCGGAAGAAGAGAGTGAATAAAGCATGTGATTAGTCTATGAAACAAGTCTGTTCTAAACCTGGATAATGCAAAACTGAGTTATTCAGAAAGTCTGTCACTGTGTTTTATTTGGTGATTTTACAAAACAGGTGTGCTATTTTGTTATTTTATATTTTTTAATTGATTAGAAAATAGTTTACCAGCCAATTGCTTTCTCATCTGAACAGGAAACTTCAGACAGTAATTATTCCACCGGACATAAAATAAATCCTACCAGGGAAACGGCTAGTTCGTGAAAAAGAGCAAGGTTTTCCCTTGTGACTTATTTGCTTTGTTCCTCAAAAGTGAAAATATTTCCCTTGTAGATACTTATCAACAGTCAAGCATATATCCTTCCACCTCAGTGCAAACTGACTCTGAAAGCCAAAGCTGTGAATACCTAAAGGGCTGACATTACTTGTAACTGTGGTCATGTTTCCTGCGGTTCCCTCAGCTTTTTTTGCATACTGAGGTGGTTTGTCAGAGCTTTGCACACATTCTATGTCTCAAGAAGCCTCATTACTGGCCTGTGCAGAGACAAGGGAGGTGGAGAAGGATGACAAGGTTTGCATTAATTACACAGCTATCTGTTGTTCCAGGGGCCATTCAAGCATATAATAACTTAAGTAAAGTTTCAGTGAGTTGGAAGCTCTTGCTTTTTGTAATGCTTTGGCAAGCTGATTTCTTATTATAGCACTGTTGGTATTTCTTTTTAAAGTCTTGACAGAAAGCTGTAGGTGGCCACCCAGCTTTTGTCCTGCTAGCAATACATTTGCAACCTTCCATTAGTCAGGCAAGAAGTTGACTGGTGCAACTGGATTTTACTATGTTGAAGTTCTTGATAGAGGTCATCTCATCACAGTTCAGATGTGAATGTACCTGCAATTTTCCATAAAGCACGGGGGTAGACAGTGATTGCTTTGGTCTATTAATTAGAGACAGTGGCAGCTGAAAATTTCATCTCAGTATTCAGATTCCTCTAAGTCTGGAGTATCTCATAGTCTTGATCGAGAAAATCTACCATGTCTTCAAGATATCCTTCAGTAAATTCAGCAGCATTAGGCTGAGATCTGCACACTCTTTGTTCCTTCTGATTGCCTGTCAAAGGAAACTTTTCCCAACTTACCCAAAGGTTTGAATTTGTACGTCTATGCTTCTGTTTTAAAAACATTCTTGATGTTAAATTAAATCTGCTACTACTGCAGTTTGAGAATTCATAGAAATTGTTGGAATAAAGCAGAAAAATTTAGCCAAGAAAATGCAATGAATGTAGAAGATTTTGTTCTAACATTCTATTAAGTTAGAAGAGCTCCTGGGAAGATAATGTTGTCTAAGAATTTTGTAATGGTGGAGACTAGCTTCTTATTACACATCACTAGAAAGGTAATTCTCACTGCTTTGATATTTGTCAGACCCAATCACAAGGCTAAACAGTTTTTCTATCTATGCTGATCTTCAAATGAATCTGTGTTTAAACTTCAATTGAGGTTGCTTTTAGTAAGAGTTTTAGCAATGATTTTTCGTTGGTAAGGATACCTAGAGAACAAAAAATATAAGAAAATACCAATACAAGGAAATAACCTAAACATGAGAGGAAGATGCCAGGCTTTAAATACTTTGAAGAAATCAGTCAAATTCAAAGTCTGTGTCAAGGCATGCATTTCTTTAGATCTTGAACCCCCAAAAAAGTCAATTACAGTTTTACCTCAGTCTCTTTTAGCATTAAGTTGGTAAAGGAAGCCTTTATTTTGAATGTGATGAAATTTTCTTATACTAGACATTCTCCTCTTTTAGCAGTCCATACCTAAATGTAGGTCACTGTGTTTTGTAGGTGACATAGATCAGCTCATAGAGTAACAGAGCTACAATACAATTAGTATTGCCTACACTACTCTGTGAAAAGCTAAAATTAGAGCTAGGGCACATCTATTTTTCAGACTGGATTTGCAGGTTTTGGTCTGGTTTAGTCTTTGTAATTTGCCATATGCAATTCAACATACAAAGCAAAGAATAACTGCCATGTTTCAATCACTATTATGCTATTAACCATATGAGATGGATCTTCTATCACATGGTTTTCCATAGCAGTTAAAATACACAAAATTATACTTCTAAGATTTAAAACCCGTGGATTATAATTTACATCTTATTAGTAAAGGAAAAAAAAGTGTATCCATTATCAAATGTAAAATGAAATGATCATTAAGCTAATTAGCTAGTTTGTTGTTCTCATTGAATTTATTGTTTCAATTGTATCTGTGCAAATTAGTAAAGAGCTTAATTTGTGCAGAAATCAATAATTTCTTTTGTTGTTGTTTTTTGTTGTCTTTAGTGCGATAATGCATGCACATATTTAAATTGTTTCAGTAAAAAAGACTGAAGTGAGAGTTTACTTTACGGTTTGCCAGAAAACCGTCATTCCTGAGCTCGAATGTATGAAGGATCAAAACCAGATACTCATGGCCATCTACTGTAGTCAGCTCATGTACAAAATTTGCAAGATGTTTTCACATGCTTGAGGCCCAGCAGCTCTTATTACTGAGTTGTTTTGTAAAACAGAATCTTCATGCTTGAGTTATAGGAATACTGGCAAAGTGAAGATTTGTGGATGTTAGCACAAATGTTCAATTATCTTACGTACAAATATTCTGGTACATATGGATCCTTTCTGTATTCCTGCAAGAGTACTGATAAGTGTTTTTGCTCTAAAAATTCAACTGTCATATCAAGGCAAGTAGCTAAAATCCAAAAAGGGACTTTGATTTTCAATGATGAGTCACAGTGTTTAACTTTTAGGTCTCTTGATGGTGAAATTCATCATCCTGTCTATGGATCACTCAGGATGAGATTTGTCTCACCTGTCTTTAGCTAAATATTCCATATATTTATATCTGAAGTTTGCTTTCTTAAAAAAAAAAAAAAATAGTGGGAGTGGGGAGTAAAGGACCTAGTATATGAACTTTCATATATTTTTAATGGCTGCATTATGATGAGAGGAATCACCCTTAAAATGGACTATTTTCCTCCAAGGATTACAGAGGATTATTAGATGATGAGCCTTGGAGAAGAAATCTGCATAGTAGACATCTGCATCTGAGTAAAGAAATATATCCTTAGAGTCTATACTTAATGCACAGAAATAGACACATCAGTTCCTGTGTTTTTCGCCCTGGCAGAGCAATGACTATAGAGAAAAGTAGTGGAAAAAGTCAGTGCACCTTGAGTTTGCTTTTAAAAAAGGAAGAGAATTTACTTTACTTATCTGATTACAAGAAAGGAGGCAAGTTAGCTGATTGCTGAGATGGCAGAGACAGGTGTAGTTCATGTTTCTCTATATTTCAGTTATTGCCACCTACCTTTTCTTTGTTTCTATTATTAATTTTTAGTAATTGTTTCAGTTTTGTCCTATGTTCTGGTAAATTCCTCTTTTTGACAGAGTGGATTCTTCCTTTCCCTCAATAGCTGCTGTGTAAAAATATCTAAGAGCTATAACCTAATGATTTCATTAAACCCCTCAACCCTCTCTGGGGTCTTCCAGGGCTATTTTCTTTGTTCACAACGGCTGCCATGACACTCTCTCCCTATTCCTAAGGGGTGAATAAGGTAAAGAAGAGAAACTAACTAAGTAAATAAATAAATAAATAAATAATACCCTCACACACACCCCCTAAAGCTGGATCATACAAGCTACAATAAATCATAAACAGGGGAGGAAAGGGATAAAATACAACAGCAACAAAACACAATTTCCCAAACATTTGGCACATAAAACAGCCCAGAGGCAATCTCTCTTGTAGCACACCAGCCAAATACATACGTATTTATGTGCAAAACAATTCAGTTTACTTTCCCTAATCCTCCTGATTCCTCCCTCCCCTGACAAAAAACTGTGGTGCTTATCACAGGAAAGCTGGTACTTTGCCTTGTCACTCATATAGCCCTTGGGTATGCAGGGCCTTAAAGAAGCCCAGGTAGGCTTCCCTTCGATATTTTGTTGGGATGGGACAATAAGGGGAAGAGATTAATCAAGCAAGGCTAAAATGAGCTGTCAGAACAAATTGAGGGTAAGATTCACTGGACTAGACATCGTTCAGTTGTCTCATACTAATGTAAATAAAATAAGTTGAAGGTCACACACTAAAAATAACCGATTCTAAAGAAAATCTAGCATTGCTAGATTGCTTAGCTAGACTGACTATCTAAGATATGTACAACTTTTGGTGCTGTGTACAAGACTGGTAAATACCATCCATTGCAGTCAATATTGTTCTGAGGGGCTTTTATATAGTTCCCCATTATAGCCTGAAAGTGTCCTAAACCAGTCAGTCTTGAGCATGTACTCAAGAATTTTCTACAGTTGGGTCATGCAAGCAATGGAAAAGAATGAACTGTACTGGTGGAACATGTATCATTTCATTATGAATTTCATACAATCCGTAGTACAGCTCATTTTATCAGCGGCAAAAATTTAGGAAATTAACTATTATATTCCTTCCCTCTTTCAGTGTTCATATAAAAGATGTATTTAAAAAATCTGAGGGTCAACCTATGAATTGCATACCTGCTACTGTATTTGCAGTTGCAACCCAGGTATTCTTTAAGAGACAGTTTACTTGAATACAGAATGTGGACTAAAGCACAACAGGTTAAAAAGATAAGCTGTAACTATCCAAAATAGTTCTGAATCTTGACCTAGAGAGCTGTTACTTCTGGAAACCACATTTCCTGAGATCTGACCTTCTTACACCAGAAAAATTCTGATATTTGTTAGTAAACTCCAACGGACTAGAATAGACTAGGCTAGTCTGGACTAGACTAGAATATAGAATAGAATAGTTCAGCTGGAAGGGACCTACAACGATCACTTAGTTCAACTGCCTGACCACTTCAGGGCTGACCAAAAATTAAAATATGTTTTTAAGGGCATTGTCCACATGACTCTTAAACTCTGACAGGCAATTGAACATATTGTCTCGCTATTTTGAGAAACAAGCAAACAAAATAGTAAAATGCGATAATAGTAGTATAGTTCCCTGTTACTGCTCAGGTATCTATGGCTGAACAGCACAAAAAACCTCCACCAGCATAATGTCTTTCTATGTTCAAACCATTGTTTTTTAAACAGCAATTCCAAAATCAAATATATATGACATAATAATTGTGTATTTGCATATAGTATATTTGAATATTACATACTATATATCAGATATTTAAGTGAGAAGATAGCAAAAGCCTCATATGATCTTCAAATTGCTATTAAAATGCTAATAATAAATCAGCATTTGTCTAGCACATTCCTGGTTCTGCAGCTAAAAAGCCAGGCCAGAAATGCATACAAAAAGTTTATTCTGCTCATACTAGTCTGATAGAACAAAGCTGTGAGAGTGCCTAGAAAGTGATTTTAGAAAGGAGGCAGAAAAACTAATCTGAAGACTAGTCCTGGAAAGGTTAGACAGCCTTCAATTACAGAAAACTGACTCCTACCAACTTACTGACTGAAATATATTTCCTCCAAAGGCTAACAAAATAAGAAATAATGAAAACCAGGAAATTTCACACTGGTATCATGACTTGGAAACCTATGAACATCTCATTTTTTTAATTCATTAATTGTTAATAAGCATATATGAAGAACTCTGGATATAAACCACGGATTCACTGAGGTTGGAATGAACCTTTGAAGATCATCTAGTCCAGCTCACTTACTCAAATAGGCTTAGTTAAAGCAGTTTGCTCTAGAGGTTATACCTTTTACTGTGTAGGCAAATTTTGATATCATGGAATCACAGAATCACAAAATGGCAGGGCTTGCAAGGGACCTCCAAGGATCATCTAGTCCAACCACGCTGCTAAAGCAGGTTCTCCTAGATCAGGTTGCACAGGATCGCATCCAGGGAGGTTTTGAGGACTTGTCCTGTGCTCCATCATCCTCAAAGCAAAGAAGATTTTCCTATGTTTAGGTGGAACTCCCTGTCTTCTAGTTTGTGCCTATTGCATCTTGTCCTATCACTGGGACCTCTGAAAAGAGTCTGGCCCCATCCTCTTGACACCCGCCCTTTAGATATTGATAAGCATTGATCAGATCACCTCTCAGCCGCTTTTTTTTCCAGGCTAAATAGATCAAGGACTCTCAGCCTTTCCTCGTCAGAGAGATGCTCCAGTCCCCTCCTCATACTCGTAGCCTCTTCTGGACTCTCTCCAGTAGTTCCTTGTCTCTCTTCAACTGGGGAGCCCAGAACTGGACACAATATTCCAGATGTGGCCTCACTAGGACAGAGTAGATGCGGAGGAGAACATCCTTTGACCTGCTGGCCACAGTCTTCATAATGCTCCTCAAGATACCATTGGCCTTCTTGGCGACAAGGGCACATTGCTGGCTCATGGTGAACTTGTCCACCAGCACTCCCAGGTCCTTCTCTGCAGAGTTGCTTTCCAACAGGTCAACCCCTGACCTGTATTGGTTTATGAGGTTATTCCTCCCCAGGTGCAGGACCCTACATTTGGCTTTGTTGAACTTCATGAGGTTCCTCTCTGCTCAACTCTCCAGCCTGTCCAAGTCTTACTGGATTGCAGCACAACCTTCTGGTGTGTCAGCCACTCCCTCAGTCTTACATCATCAGCAAACTTGCTGAGGGTACACTCCATCTCTTCATCCAGGTCATTGATGACTATGCTGAACAAGACTGAACCTGGTATTGACCCCTGGGGAACACCACTAGCTGCAGGCTTCCAACTAGACTCTGTGCTGCTGATCACAATCCTCTGAGCCATTTGTTCAGCCAGTTCTCAATCCACCTCATTGTCCACTCATGTAACCCACATTTCCTAAGCTTCCCCACCAGAATGTTACGGGAGACAGTGTCAAAACCTTTGCTGAAGTTGAGCTAGAGAACAACCACTGCTCTCCCATCATCTAACCAACTAGTCACACCATAACAGAAAGCTACTAGATTGGTTAAGTATGATTTCCCTTTGGTGAATCCATGTTGACTGCTCCTGATAACCTTCTTTTCTTCCACATGCTGAGAGATGATCTCCAGAATGAACTGGTCCATCACCTTCCTGGGGATGAAGGTGAGGCTGACTGGCCTGTAGTTTCCTGGGTCCTCTTTTCTGCCCTTTTTGAAGACTGAAGTGACAGTGACTTTTCTCCACTCCTCAGATGCCGCTCCTGTTCTCCATGTCCTTTCAAAACTGATGGAGAGTGGCTTAGCCATACATCAGCCAGCTTCTTCAGCACTTGTGGGTGCATCCCATCAGGGCCCATGGATTTGTAGGTATCCAGCTTGACTAAATGATCTCTAACCCAATCCTCCTTAACCAAGGGAGAGAATTCCTTCCTCCAGACTTTCTCTCTTACCTCCAGGGACTGGGATTCCTGAGATCTGGAACATGTTGTCAAGAAAATACTTATCAACTCCTTCCATCTGTCCTCATGCTTGCAGAGTGTTCCTCATCAAATTCTTGTTTAAATTTACTAGGAATGATGCTACCTGGAAGAACTGACAACGGTCATCTTAAACATACATCTTAACCACACATCTTAACCACACATCTTAACCAAAACTATCAGGCTTTCAGCCCTAGACCAGAAACTTGGAGAGGAGCCAGTATCAGAGCAAGCACCAAAAATTAAAACTTTGAAATTTGTCTCTCGATCTCCATCTTTCCACCGTGAATCTACATCAGCTACTGATTTTTGCTGCTGCAGTCGTAGTAAATGAAAAAAATTAGTGGGACACTGTGCAAAATTATTGAGACCATGTTACTCATTATATAATTAGAATTATTCGTCCAGCTTCAAAATTAATTACTCTGCATGGTTAGATGAAATCATTTAATACTGTTGCAGTGCCTCAAGCTCTAACAGGACTTTAACTGAGCTAGACACCACACACCTACGTGCAAGATGAAAGTCCTTGCCTCAGAGAGTTAATAGTTTAAATAGCAGGGAAAGGTAAAGGACTGAAGGGTAGCTAATGGCTTGGGAAAATGAAACTATAAGCCCAAGAACATACAAAACACCAGAAGTAAAATCAGTGGTAGAAATCGAATTTCAGAATTCCATACTCAGTGTCATGCACCAGGACATCTTTATGTTAAACAGGCAGTTGTATAGAAATCTCCATAAGGTCAAATTCTCATTAACGCTTGCGAGCCTATGTAATACATACTTTCCTAATTAAAACTTAAAATTACTTAGTTAAACAAAAGGGAAGTGCATTGTCACGTTCTCTGTTGTACAAAATAGCACAGTGATTCTTCTGCTGGTATTAGAACTTTAAATTGAATTAAAGGTGAAAACCAATAAATCACTAGGAGTGAAACACTGTTTGATGGTACATGTTTGTAGTTACATAATAGTGGTAACATGGTGGCAGATATCACTACCCTCAGAATTTTTCCTGCAAAGGAGAAAAAAAAATGCTATTCAAAGTTAACTGTGTATTTTTCTTTTCACTTTTTTTTTTTTTTTTTTTTAAGAACTTTCCTAATGATACATGTTGGTCTTGGACTCTTGCAGAATCATCTTTTCATGATATATAACATAATTACAAATGTAATTGATCTTTGACCTAAATCTCAGCAAAATAAGTAGCTAGGTGAGTACTAAGGTTGTGGTTAAGACATTAAAGAATCTTTTCAGCCAGCTAATACAGGTCACACAGCTTTGCTTAACCCTGTATTATTACTGGCTCTGCCTTGAATGCTCTAATGCTGTAAAGATAAAATAAAGATATAAAAGAAAAAAAAGCTATCCACTTGAGATAGCTGTGAAACACCTGGTAATATGCAAGACACATAAAACTGAGAAAGACTATTTGCTACACTCCTAAACATGAATAACTTACTGGCTTCTGCAAAGCTGGGAGATTTCCTGACAAAGGAATGCAAAAGTTAAAGCAAAACTTTAGAAATTATCTGTAATAGCTCTGCTTGGAGTCGTAGTTCCATGAGAATATGCTTCATCCAAGGCCGCTGAAAAATTAGAAGTCTTGCAGTAACTGATGAGTGAATTTCTTGGTCTGTGTTAGAAAAGACGATTCTTTCAGCCTTCAAGTGTGATGAATTAATTACTTGAAGACATTTCCTCTTCTTACTCATGCCTATGAGGAAGAACTGGAAAAAAGAATGGCCATGGAGAAGGGGATATGTGTTGATCAATCTTTTTTTTTCAATATTTCAGTTTCTTGTTTACTGTTCTTTTCCTTACTTTTTAAAAAGTATTTTAAAAAATGTGATTTAAATATCTTTTCTAAATATGTAGTCTAATAGTGATGGGCCATTTATGCAAAATGCTGTGTTTTACTTAATATATAGGGTAACTTGTACTGAAACAAAATTATAAGACTTTATAATATTATAAAATAAAATCTCTATTAAAAAGTCAGTGGAGGAAATGCAATCTGGAGATTCAAATTAAACTGATGAAGAGGCAAATTCAATCCGAATTTTACTAAGTAAGATGCAAGTGACTGTAGACATGTTACAGAATCTTTCAGTGCTCTGGTTCCTAGTCTACAAGAAACCACTGTTAATACTTCATTGTTTTGTCTCACCTGACCTTGCTTCTCACCTGGACAGGATACGAGATCCATTTTGCAACCTGTACACACACTGCCAACAAAATCAAAATATCTATGTATAAAGGAAATATTTTTGAAGGTCAGTAGATACATCGACATCTGAATAGGAAATATGCTTCCCTGAGACAGCTGAACTGCTAGCTACAATGTCTGTGTGGGTAGATTAATTATCTCTCACTGACTGTAAGTAATATAAACTTACAATGTAAGTTCACACTTTAAAACTAATGAATTCTTGGGAAAAAATGTTATGGGTATCTAGCATGAGAACCATACTACCTGCTTGTCAATAACCATATCATGAATTTTTATATCTGAGCTAGTTTTCTTGTCTCCTTTATAGCATGAGAGAACTACTACCCCTAGAGAATTATTTCCTTAGTACTGTTTTAACATATGCACAAATGCATTAAAATAATCATCCTCTGGCAATCCGATATCATACTGTTGACTAAAGGGAGATCTATATGAGATATTTTAGAGATCTACTATAGAAACAGATGAAGCACACTCTAAAAGTGCTTACTCTTTTGTACTTCTGAAAATGGAACCTAGAAGTCTCCACTGTAGAAATGTCATGTACAATTTATATCCACTTACGACTCACTAATGATTCACCTAGTCTTCAGTAGTCTCTGTCTAAGGGCATAAGTCTCTTGGTGTCAGGAAAGGATGAGTCTAGACTTTAGACCCCCAAGAGGATAGAGGCTGGTGCTCTGCAGTCCTGAATGGATGGAGAGAAGGGTCAAGTCTACAATCTTGTCCACTTTTGTTAATGATGTTCTCCTTCTGTTTTAGCTTTGCTAACCAAGGTTATAATCTGTTTGGTGGATAGCTACTCACAGCCCCTTTCTGTGAGGTTTCATTCTTTCCATTTGTTGTATGAATGAGAGTAAGCAGCATGTGAGAGCATCTGGTTCATTAAGTTACTTTGTTCAGGACCACTCAGTATAGAAGACATAACAACTAAGAAGGAAAGTAATAAATTAAACACAGACAGATAACAAACAAGTGATAATGGAGACAATAACCAAGACTGAGCTCTTCAGCTACTGCCTGATGGACCACTAATGAAACTACTCAGACACTGCCTTAGAAAGGGCCAACCTGAAAAGGGAGACTCAATAGTGGCATGAGTATTATGAGATATCAGAAGGGGCTTTTAAAACTGCAAAACTTGTCTGGGGATGATTAGTGGAAGTGTCAAAGATAGGAGAAGGGGGATCTGAGGATGGATGAGTGTAGAAGAAATGCTGGAAAGGAGAAAGGAGGGCAGATAAAAGTGGCAGCCACATGGCAGGAAGCTGCCAGGCTGGGTGCATGTCTGATGGAGCCCTGTGCCTCCTCCCAGCAGCCTGCCCTTCCTTCTTACTAAACACTTTTCCTGACTATTTTCTTCTGTGCAATTTTATTCTCTAACCTAGATGTGAGTGCTGCAACATCTAAGTGCCAGAGACAGGCAAAGAGGCTTGGAGTCACAGGGCCCATAGATCTATGTATCAGCATCCAGAGACACCAGTGTGCAAGAGAGGTTTGGCTATCAGAAGCTGTGAGAGGGGCCACAGGTCACAGGGTTGTAGGTCTATATGTCAGTAGCTGTGTATGTCAGAGTGTGTGTATGAGAGAGGTCCAAAGACAGCGACTAGAAAGACACAGGGTTTTTTTGTTTGTTTTCCTTAGTTAATCTTGCCCGCATGTGTGTGTATATATAACTCTCTAGCTAACATCAAGCTGAACTAGCTGATAAGTAGGAGGATACCTGCCTCTACAAAGACTCACAGTTTGAGCCAGTGGTACATAGCGGGTCTGGGGTATGGACATGGGTATTAGGTAGACTGAGAGCATGTGCTTATACTCAAAGCACTCCTGACTGTGGAGATGACTGGGTGATTGCATGCATCTGTTTGTTATTTGACTTCAGGGTAGACTAGCCAGTGAGTAGGAAGAAACCTTCATACCAATTAGACCTATACACTAGATAGACCTAGAGGCCATGCTGGTATTTGAAGGACTGTGAAAATGAGATTTGCGAAACTAGAGAATGAGGGTGTATGTGAACTTCAATCCTGATCAATTGAAGAGGTCAGGACTGGGCTTTCTATATTTACATTTTTCATTAATGTTGTTGGTATGCCTGTGAGTGCTACTAAAGGTAGTGCTGTGCCTGTGGCAGTCTGTGTGGCCTGTACCCTGGTTTGCATTCTCCAAGAGTGTGTGCATGTGTCTGAGGTATACGTACTCATCCCTGCTGCTGGTCAAACCCTTGAAGGAAAACAACAGTAGCTTCTTTTATTGGATGGGGAGGGAGAGACTTCCAGGTTCTGAATGTGCAGTGGACTGGGATGCAATAGACAAGAAGGAGGAATCCTGGGGTCCTGGAATCTGCTTGATGTGTCAGCTTTCTCCTTTCTCCCATCCTTAACAGCAGAGGCAAGATAAGCACTTCCCTGATGCGTCATTACATTTCAGAGGCCGAAAACTGGGAAACTAATCATTGCAATGTTAATTTTTCAGATGCTTCATTTTTTAGCCTATGTTTTCATATTACTCTATATGTCTTCCTATGTGTTCTATAAATCACACCTTCCTCCCTTCAAGTTCATTGATGAAAGCAGGAGGACTCTTAAAAATATACAAAATATTATTCACCTTTTTTCTCTGAAACCTAAGCAGAAATTTACTGCAAAATAACACAACTTCAAGAGGAAAACAGGAAATACACATCTTACTACCACCCTTTCCTGTTCCTTTCACCTCCATTTTGGGGCAGCTTCCAGCTGAAGTCTTGAAATTACATCTGAACCCACACAGTTTCAGATGTTTGCACCTTTATTTAAAGTAGTCAAATTCTCGTTTTGGGAGAAAACCAGTCGTATTGTCAGATTTCCAGAGTATGGTGTCTCATCTGATAGCAACACAGGCAAAGCAACTCTTTGTGAGCTGAGGACCAAAATGTCTCTATCAAGACGAAGTCAGATAAAAATAGCCTCAAAAACTTCCCAGGTGTGGTCAGGAGGAGGCTGAATGGACATGGGCCAGAGGTTTTCCCATCCTCTGTTTTGGACTTATGGTATCTTGATGTCAAGTTAGGAGCCTAAGTCACTTTGAAACGAACCTTTAAGTTAATCTAATGATCTAACGCTGGCTTACATTCCTTATCCAGATCCTCCAGTGCTAGATATCACCCTTGCTAGCAGGCTTAGCCTGACTCAAGGGATTTGTGCAATCCTTTTGGTTTACATAAAGTAATATTGAATGGATACAATATCTAAGCCTGAGAAGTAGTACGGAAAACAGTGCAAACTTACTATATCTGCCATACATTTGGAAAGCAAAGCTAACTCTGAAAAGGTTTGAGCAGCAGATGTTTTGCAAGGAAGTTTGCTGTCTTCTCTCTATGCCAATTGTGTGATGAGTATAAAGAACACGTTGTCCTTTACAGCTGAGAAGATAATGCCTTTCACAAAGCACTTCTATCCATGTAGCCCTTTTACTCTAATGGCAAAGTCAGTGTTTTTCTTCAAGATTTTTGTAACTGATCTGTTTTATCAAGGGGATAGTGCATGTTTACAGCCAAGGCTTCCCATTCCTTTGTAATGTCTCTCTAGTTTCCACCTTTTTTATCCTGTACTGAAGAGTAGCTTAAGGAGAAGTAGAGGTCAGTCTAGATTTCACAAATCAATATTTCACTTAGCAATACAGTCATGGATCTAAAACTTTGTTTTATTCCAGCAAAGGAAATCAGGGTTTTATCTTTCCCTCATTGGAATTATATTCAGGGGGGAAAAAAAAAACCAAACCCGAACCGAAACCAAAACCAAACATGAGTCCATGAGCCAAACTCCTGATCCATGATTTAGAGATACAATCTACCTTCCAAGAGGTAAGTCACTTTCCTTTGATTATACAGAGGAATTGTGCTTGAAGCATCTTCTCATATCAGATTGTCATAACCTAGTTCCCAGATCATATGGCTGCTTTGGGAAGGGGACAGGAGAAGATTTACTGGGGTCTTTACAAGTCTGAAAAAGAAGGGGGAACTAAGAAAATGGTGGGAATTATGTACACCAGCTAAAAGTGTCCCTTCTCAATTCATGCCCCTTCCATTGCACCTGCTTGCAGCTCTTGAACCGTTAGTTCTTTCCTGACATTTCTGTGGCTAAATTTTAAATTAAACATATTCTTACCAGGGAAGATTTTCTAATACAGGCAAGTCACATTCCTGTTCTCAGTACTATGAGGCCTTCAAGAACTTTTTTCTCCTTTTGAAATGCACTTTACAGCTGTTCCTTCTTTACTGTGGAATGAACCAATATTGTACATCGAATTAAATCTGGGACTAGGAAAGCACGGATTTTGTGCTCGTTTGCTCTGCTATCTTTTGAAAAGTCTGGCTTTTTGTTAAACATTAAGTTTTGGTATCTGTTGATGAAAAAATAGGGACAGACAGATTTGGACATAGTTGGAGTTTATTGTCTGGTTTTTTTAAGCTGTGCTTTCCTGAAAAAGCCATTCCATCTTGGTTTTATAACCAAGCAGACAGAAACACAAAATTGACTACCTATCCCTCCTCTATCAAAACTACAGTGTAAAACAAAGAGTTATAATTTGAACCTCATGGAAAAGACAAAAGAAAATTTAGATTTTTCAGCTGAACTGCAGCCACACTGCTAAATGCTGAGGAGTTCACTAGCTAATTGAAGGAATAGAAAAATTAATGTTTGAGTTAAAGAAGTCACAAGCCAATTCATGCTATGACCTGTTAACAAGTTTCTGTCTCACAGACTTTCAGGGATATGAAAAATTATATACATTTGTAAGGAACTCTGATTATTTCTAAGACTTCACTTCAGCAATCTGGGTCATCTGGTTTTCCGCAGTATGTCCTGTTGTACCAGGCTTCTGTGCAACAGCCAATTACTAACTTCTATACCAATGAAAATATTAAAATGGACACCCAAATATTCCCAAACTCAGATATCAAAAAGAAAACAAGATTTCACCATTAAATTGGAATAAAACTCTAACCAGAAAGTTTTATTTGCATTCTTTCACCAAGGCTACCTCCTCAGAAAGTTTGTTTGTTCATTGAAATCTGTGTATTGATATGCCCTCTGTTTCTATTGTATCTGGGTCTCTAGGCAAGGTTAGATCTGAATAAGGATGAACCCAACAGTCATTTAAAAAACTAAGAAATCTGTCATATAGTGAGCTGATATGTGGCGTTTTTTCCCAAGACTCACACATTAAGGTCATTTCTGCAAATGTTCCTAAATACTAAGGTATTTTGATTCAAATATACGATTCATCATAATGTTTCTATGATATAAACCTCTGATTAGATCCAAGGACTGCCTAAATGATGAAACAAACACTCATTTTTCTTAAAAGATGGCTTTGCTCTAAATAGATCAGAGGAAATCTGGTAATATCTACCAACTCTAGATCTTATTCAAAGACAAGATCTATTTTCCTATTCTTCTTTAGGGGTTATTTGTGCAGAAATGCATCTTGAGGTATTAAAGTATTTATCCTCACTTTTCTCTGTATATGTGCAAAAAGCGTTGCTGTACAAGATAAAACAGCAATTTCCAAGTAAAGCTTAGAGGGTTTTTTTAGTAATATACAAAAAATTCTAGTTAACATCAGGTTCTTATTTTGAGGAGGTTTAAAATGTCAGGGAAAAGGACCTCATAAATAAGTTAATGGATCCAACACTCAATGGTATTAGTATAAACTACTTAGGGGAATAATAAAAAAAAACCTGAGAGAAACCTAGGAGATCCTTAGAGTGCAATCCCAAACTCAACAGATGTCAGTGAAAATATTTCTATGGCAGTAATTATTTTCATTGAATTTTTAAAAGATGGAAAGCTCTACATTCATTTCAGTTAATATTATACATGCAGAAGTTAGTTGTTCTAAGATATTTGGTTTAGCTCTGTCTCCTGTAAATGAAGAAAGTTAATGCTAGGTTATATCTCTAAGATAGATGGGATGAGACATCCTTTGGGAGAGCTCATCTTTCTGTTTTGACTTTAAATGGGGCACAAATAATAAGTTTTAACTAGAGAGCTGGCATGTGGATGGGTAAAACCGATGTAAGGCCAACAGTAACTGATAGATAAAAGATACAGGCAGCATAGGCAGGGACTTACTTTAATTCTACTGCAGACCATCTGAAAATATAACAAACTAGGGAGTCCCATTTCAGCTATCCTTGCACTCATTTGGCAGTGTCTTCACACATTAGACCCTGAGAATAATGTGAACCTTTGGAGAAAATGAGATCTACTTTGCCAGTATAGGATCAGATTTTGTCTGCCATGCATATGTGAACTCTCAAAACAGCGAAAAAAAAAAAAAATCTGGAATCTGCTCAGAGACCAGTATGAAGGAAGCAGCACAACAGCCATGCCAAATCCCGAAGAAGCAATACGTTTCTCCTTTACTACCCAAGAAAAGTCTTGCAGAAACTAGGGAGATGGCACAAATTAAAACATTTCTGAATGAACTACCGTGCCTTGAGTCACTTCAGAAGCCAGCCAGTACACATCTGAAATACCCATCTCTGACTCTTCAATTTTTCTTTTGTCTCTTATCTTTCTGCTCCTAAGCCCAATCCTTCATAATTATGGCTAAATATAGAGAGTTTAAAGAAAAACTTAATTGAAGGTCAATCCCCAGTAGGTAAATTCAAGATTTCCCTTTGATAGAAAAAATAAAAGACCCTTAGAGATAAAACACATAAAATTTTGATTAGTTTTCAGATTCTGTTTGATGACAAAAAGGTAAATGCAATTCTCTTCAAACCTCTTTTTATTTGTTGGCTGTTCTTTTGAATGTCTTCAGCTGAGAAAGTTTCCATAATGGTTAAATGGAACAATATACTTAGGGCACTCTTAATGTATGAATGGAGTGTACAGTTTATAATAGCTGCAGTGAATGTTGACCACATTACAATCAAATAAGGATTGATTACAATCAAATTTCTCAGAAGCTAAATTCATTCAAATATAGACATCTGAACAAACCCCAGAGTTAAGGACATCTGGATTTTATCAAACTAAATTAGATGGCATTTTTATGATCTAACGAAAATCAGTGATAATAATTACCATAATAGTAATTTCTGATTATTTCTGAACCATTACTGTACTTTTTTGATCCATATTATTTATAAACATTAATAACATCTGCAGTAGCAACAAAACCAGTATGTGTGTTAATGGATAAGAAAATGTGTACATCTGTAAAACAAATCAACGATATTTGTGGAAAAAAAATAAATAAAATGCTGTTACACAGAATACGTCTGCAGAAAATGTTAAGAACATATAAATGTGGGTGTTAGGAACAAATATGGAATGGAGAAAATTAAATAAGTGAAAACAGAAAGGAAAACATTTAACATCATTAACCAAAATTCTACTCAGAAAGAGCAGCTGTGAATGAACATGCCTTAGTCCTGCATCGTATTTCAAATAATCATAGAACATCACAAGCTATTATCTGTATGTTCTAGTTATTTAACCAATGTTTTGTGTTTAGTGCTTAAGTTTTTTAAGAAATCAGAAGTATTCTTTAAGACATTTCTTTAGTGATGTGCAATAAATGGATATGCAAAGGAGAATTATTTTTCTACTCATGACAGAGAAGACCAGAAAATGTTTCGTAGCAAAGGAAATATCCTGACCTATAGGAGATGTTCTATTACCGATCTGAAAGCCTAAGGAGGGTCAAGGGCAGACAGTGATATGTCAGTGGCCAGTCACTGAGAGAAGCTGCCTGGCTTGAGAACAGAGCAACAAATCTCGGTAAGTCAGCGGGAACTCAGTGGCTTTCCTTTGAAGGGGGAGCCACGTGGATGCAGAAAGACCGCCCGGAGCCGGCAGCTCTCGCGAGAGGAGGGGATGAGGCGAGCGCATTGCCACGGTAACACCCAGAACTATAACGGAAACCCCTGGGGAGCACAGCAGCCAGGAGCACTGCAAACAGAGCAGGCAAACAGAGAGGGCAAACAGAGCGTGGAGCGGCAGCCAGAAAGTGGCGCAGCAGTTCGCACAGAAGGGCACGTTGGAAGGGCGCTGAAGCGCTGAAGTACTGCTGCTCAGATCAGTGAGGAATGGTGTCCACTCGGCAGAGACCCATGGCCTCCCCAAGAGCTGCATCCACCATGACTGATGCAGCTGTACAGACAGAGCTACAGTGGAGACATGCAGCCACCCAGGCATCAGGCTGCAAGGTGTGCCCTGCAGTGATGATGGTACAGGACGGCAGTGGTGAGCATTTCTGTGGGAGGTGTGCTCAGGTAAAGGAACTCCTCCGCCTAGTGACAGAGTTTCAAGAGGAAGTGGACAGACTGAGGAGGATCAGGGGGTGTGAGAGGAAGATCGGTTACAGAGATAGCATCCTGCCTTCACTGGAACAGACCCAGCTAACTACTGAATCACAAGATACTGAAGACTCCCTGTCCCACCTTCACCAGAGCGACCATCACGACCAGAAGATGGGGGGAAATGGCAACAAGTTCCTGCCCGATGTAGCAGGCATGCTGCCTCAGCAAGGGCCCCACCTTCCCAGGTGCCCTTAAGTAATAGATATGAGGCCCTGCAAGTTGAGTCAACTAATTACAAGAAAGAAGACTCATCAAGAGTGGAAGCGTTGATGAGGATGAGTCAAAACAAGCCTAACTTGAAAACCTCTTCCACAAAGAAAAAGAGACGGGTTGTTGTCATAGGTGACTCTCTTCTGAAGGGAACAGAAGACCCAACATGCAGACTTGACCCACTGCACAGAGAATTCTGCTGGCTGCCTGGGGTCCGAGTTAGAGATGTGGTGAGGAAGCTTCCCACTCTTATACAATCCACAGATTATTATCCTCTATTAACATTTCAGCTAGGCAGTGATGAAATCCTCCACGCAAGAAGCCTGAGAAGAATCAAAAAAGTTTTCAGAGCCCTTGGGCGACTGGTCAAGGGATCAGGAGTGCAAGTGGTGTTCTCCTCAATCCCCTTAGTGGTAGGAGCGGAGGAGGGAAGAAACAGAAAGAGCCACCAGGTCAACACCTGGCTCCAAGCCTGGTGTCACCAGCAGGAGTTTGGGTTCTTTGATCATGGGCTGATTTATACGACATCCGGTTTACTGGCATCTGATGGGGTACACCTATCTCAAAAGGGGAGGAGGATCCTTGCACAGGAGTTGTCAGGGCTCATTGATAGGGCTTTAAACTAGATTTGAGGGGGGAAAGGGATAGACTCTGGCTTGCTGGAACTAAGCTTAAGAGGTGCACTCCAGTGCTAATCGGACAGCGTTCCAGTGAGCTACTTGGGTATGCTGTACCAGTGGAGACTAAGGGCAATGTATTTGGTGATAGGATAGCCACAATGGTTACTGGTGTGCCAGAAGTCAAGAGAGCGACAGGGCAAGTTCAGGCAGGAGTTAGGCCTTCTCCCTCCAAGAAAAAAGCAAAGCGATCACTAGCCTGGTTGAAGTGCTTTTACACCGATAAACATAGCATGGGCAACAAACAGGAGGAGCTAGAAGCCATTGTGCAAAAGAAGAACTATGATATAGTCGCCATCACGGAGATATGGTGGGATGACACGTACAACTGGAGCGCTGCACTGGATAGCTACAAGCTCTTCAGGAGAGATAGGCCAGTCAGGAGGGGAGGGGGAGTGGCTCTGTATGTTAGGGAGGGTTTTGATTGTGTGGAGATCAACAATGGTGATGAAAGGGTAGAGGTTTTTTGGCAAAATTAGGGGGAAGGCCAACAAGGCAGACATCACAGTGGGATTCTGCTGTAGACCACCCACCCAGGAAGAAGATGTAGATGAAATATTCTACAAACAGTTAGGAGAAGTCTCAAGATCTCAGCCACTTGTTCTTGTGGGTGACTTCAATCTACCAGATATCTCCTGGAAATTCAATATAGCAGTGCAGAAACAGTCTAGGAGGTTCCTAGAGTGTGTGGAAGACAAATTCCTTACACAACTGGTGAGGGAACCAACGAGGGAAGACTCCCTGCTGGATCTATTGTTCACCAACAGAGAAGGACTTGTAGATGATGTGAAGGTTGGACATAGTGATTGTGAGATAATAGAATTTTCAGTTCTGGAAGCAGCAGGGAGGGGGATCAGTAAAACTGCTGCCTTGGACTTCCGGAGGGCAGACTTTAACCTTTTTAGGAGACTGGTTGGCAGAGTCCCTTGGGAGGCCGTCCTAGAGGGCAAAGGGATCCAAGAAGCCTGAACAAGACTCAGGAAGGAAATCTTCAAAGCCCAGGAGCAGGCTGACCAGTAAGCTACAAGGTGAGTTGGAGGGGCAGAACACCAGCCTGCCTGAACAGAGAGTTCTAGCTAGAGCTCAAGAAGAAAAAGAATGTCTGTGGCCTGTTGAACAAAGGGCAAGTCACTCATGAAAACTACAAGGATTTTGCAAGACTATGCAGGAAGAAGATTAGAAAGACAAAAGCCCAGCTTGAGCTTAATCTGGCTGCTAACATAAAAGACAATAAAAAAAGTTTCTATAAATATCTTAATAGCAAAAGGAAGGTTAAGGAGACTCTCTATCCCTTGCTAAATGCAAAGGGAGAAACAGTGACTACAGATGAAAAGAAGGCTGAGATACTCAATGTCTTCTTTGCCTCAGTCTTTAATGGTCAGACCAACTCACTGGGTGCATGACCTCTAGAATCAGATGGTGGGGATGGGGAGCAGTATCAAGGTTCCATCCAAGAGGAAACGGTAAGTGAACTGCTGCACAGCTCAAATGTGCAGAAGTCTACAGGACCAGATGAGATCCACCCAAGAGTTCTGAAGGAGCTAGTGGGGGTACTCGCCCAGCCACTTTCCATCATTTACCAACAATCCTGGCTAACAGGGGAGGTACCAGCTGACTCGAGACTGGCAAAAGTGACGCCGATCTAAAAGAAAGGCCGGTAGGAGAACCCAGGGAACTACAGGCCTGTCAGTGTGACCTCAGTGCCAGGGAAACTCATGGAGTAGATCATCCTGAGTGTCATCGTGTGGCATGTACAGGATAGTCAGGTGATCAGACCCAGTCAACATGGATTTATGAAGGGTAGGTCTTGTTTAATCTACATGATCTCCTTCTATAACAAGGTGACCCGCTTAGTAGAGGAGGGAAGAGCTGTAGATGTTGTTTACCTGGATTTTAGCAAGGCCTTTGACACCGTTTCACACAACATTCTTCTGCAGATACTGGCTGCCTATGGCTTGGACATGTGCACATTTCACTGGATCAAAAACTGGCTAGATGGACAGGCCAAGAGTGGTGGTGAATGGAGCTAAATCCAGCTGATGGCCGGTCACCAGTGGTGTTCCTCAGGGCTTGGCATTAGGGCCTGTCCTCTTCAACATCTTTATCAATGATCTGGATGAGGGGATTGAGTGCACCCTCAGCAAGTTTGCAGATGACACTAAGTTGGGAGGAAGTGTTGATCTGCCTGAGGGTCAGGAGGCTCCACAGAGGGATCTGGACAGGCTGGATCAATGGGCTGAGGCCAATTGTATGAAATTCAACAAGACCAAGTGCTGAGTCCTGCACTTGGGCCACAACAACCTCCAGCAATGCTACAGGCTTGGGGAGGAGTGGCTGGAAAGCTGCACAGCAGAAAAGGACCTGGGGGTCTTGGTCGACAGCTGATTGAACGTGAGCCAGCAGTGTGCCCAAGCAGCCAAGAAAGGTAATGGCATCCTGGCTTGTATTAGAAATAGTGTGGCCAGCAGGAGGAGTGAAGTGACTGTCCCCCTGTACTCGGTGCTGGTGAGGCCACATCTTGAGTACTGTGTCCAGTTTTGGGCCCCCAACTTCAAGAAAGACGTTGAGGTGCTGGAGCGGGTTCAGAGAAGGGCAATGAAACTAGTGAAGGGTTTAGAGAACTTGACTTATGAGGAGCAGCTGAGGGAACTGCAGTTGTATAGTCTGGAGAAGAGGAGACTGAGGGGAGACTTTATTGATCTCTACAACTACCTGAAAGGAGGTTGTAAGGAGGTGGGGGTTGGTCTTTTCTCCCATGTTGTGAATGACAGAACAAGAGGGAATGGCCTTAAGTTGTGTCAGGGGAAATTTAGGTTGGATATCAGGAAAAATTTCTTTACACAGAGGGTCATTAAACATTGGAACAAGCTGCCCAGGGAGGTGGTGGAGTCCCCATCCCTGGAGGTGTTTAAAAGCCGTGTGGATGTGGTGCTGAGGGACATGGTTTAGGGGCCCTGGCAGAGCAGGGTGAAAGGTTGGACTCGATGATCTTAAAGATCTCCTCCAACCAGATGATTCTCTGATTCTGTGATTCATTCTGTGCTTATTTGCATTAGCAGATCTAGTCAGGGGTTTTAGAACACGTTTTGCTTTTCCTCTGGGGATAACTTCAGTAACTTTCCTAATATTATTCCCATTCTTCAATTGTTTCTCCACTTTTCTGGCTCTGCTTATGCATCAGTTTAGGAAGGGTAGTCCAACCACTCTAACAGTACAGCCTGAATGAAGTTCTGAGTCACCTTTAAGCACAAGACTTGTGATGACAATGGCTTTCTTCTATGGAAATACGGTCTTTGCAAAGAAGAACATGCTAATGTGCCTGGATGAGGCAGAAGATTTTAACCACTGGGGAGCTTCCTTTATTGACAGAAGCTGTCATTGCTCTTCCATTTCTACTTCTGCTATAACGTGATCATGAGAACGGTGATTTGCTGGATAGCCTCTGAGGATTCCCCCCTGGACTACTACATTAATCTCTTTCAGGTCCTCAGGACAGAATTTATTCCACTTCTTGGTAAATTTGGAATGTTTTCAATTTCCATATTTGCCATAGTAACTGGAGAAAGTTTTTGTAAACATGTTTTATTCTTAGTCACAATAGAGACCTTCCACAGTACTTTCAGACCTATCACTTCAATGGTAGACTGCTTGGATTTCTGCTTCCAGTAGGAACACCTTGTTCTGCTATACTGGGTGAATATCTGCTGATTCTGACTCCCAAGAGCCCAATTTCTGGCATTCAAGTTCTGCTGCAGAAATGTAAAGATGTGTACAATTGCTAACTACTTAAATTTCCAAGCAGCAAATTATGTCGTGCCAGTCTAATATTTATCACTAAGAAATTGTCACAGCCATTGCACCATCTGAAAGTGACTTTTTGGAGCAGTGATTTCATTTCTGTGAATATCTGTGACTTAAGGAGCTCTTTGGTATCGACTCAAGCCCTGTTTTTAAGGCTTGGCGTTCACAAGGTATAATTGAAGTGAAAATAATTAGCAACCCAGACTCTTCTCGGACATAAGAGATGATCAAGAACTCACAAGACAAAAATAATTTTGGGTGCCAAACCAGGTCCTGCTGCTTCTGCTTCTGTTGTTGCTGCTGCTACTATTACTACTAGATAAGTAGAAACCTTAAAATTTTGGTCTCCTTTTATTTATCATCAATTCTTATAGTTTTTAGTTTTCTTAAATATTCTAACCTTACATACTTTTTCTGCCTTGACGGGTACCTAGAAATTATACTTCATGCACATGCTCCATTCCATCCCTCTGAATACACTTATAGCCTGTTCTGTACTGGCTCCAGCTTAAATTCCTTGACTAAGTCCATAGGCACAAGAAATTGCTTGCAGTATTCCTGATAATATCTTCCCAGTGTCTTGTACTGTAACATAAAAATTCAATTTCTGTATGAAAAAAAAAAAAAAAAGAATTCTGATCTATTCTAGAACTATGATAGACATTCCATGGCTCCACCAGACAGGTACCTTGTCATCATCTTGTGATCAACATATATGTAAATATCTTATCCATCCTCACTACTCCCAGGGGCAACAAAATCTCTACTTTGATTTCCATTTCCTTTCCTCAAGTCACTAAAGTCTAATTTTTTTTTTTTTTTGAGGATTTATCAATTCTCAGTATCCACTTAAAAGTTTCAGATAAATGTGTAACTGCAAACTTAAAAAGAAAAAAAAATTCCTTACCTTTAGGCATAGCAGCCTAACCCTGAAAGAAGATTGATATGAAAAATACTATCAATCTAATATACTCCGACTTTTCAAAACGTATTCTTCCTGGGGCCAATGGCATATCATAAGTGCAAAATGTATAGGCAACCAAAGAATTTTTCCTGTGCTGAGAGCTAAGGTGTGTTATTTAATCCTGTCTCTCTTATTTAATGGTAATTTAGCAGTACTACAGCCGCTGCATGCATTTTCTTTATGCAAGTGGAAAAGATTATCTGATTTTTTTTTTTTTTTTTAAAGAAACAGAAACCTTACATACGTCGTGCTAAATGTAGACTCTTACAGAATTGCTTTGTAGAAAGCTTGACTAAAGCAGAAATAACAACTGGGAACTGTGTCACAACTGAATCTAGAAATGAAGCTGGAGTGAAAGGACTTTTTCTACTTCTGCAGAAAATAAACAAATGTTTTGGGACGAAGATAATAAACAGAAAGTCACCACTTCAAATATTTCTAATGAGTAGAACTGAATGGAGACTTTGCCTGAAAAGTGTAAACTGAAAGAGAAAGAAAAATACCTCATTTTAAAGTTTGAGCTATAAAATCATCTCTGGAGGTGGGTAAGGTGCTGGCCTCTTGACTCCAGTCATTACATAGAGGGGAGAGAGAAAAGCCAACTACTGACTGAGATCAGGAAATATGATGGCCCTCCTACAGAGTAAGAAAGACTAAGAGGATTGTGCGATCAGACAGCCCCTAGGAAGCTGCTTTTAGAACTGTCTACACAAAATTAAAAAGGTTTTTCTATTTTTTTTTTAAAAAAAAAAAAGAAAAAGAGTTCTATTGCTGTCCTGACAAACCTTAAAAAAGGTGTATATGCTCAATGCAGTCAGCAGTCTTGGAAGAAAATGCTTCTGCTTTAGTAATGGGTCACAGCTGGTTTCAGCAATGGACTGAAAACTTCAAGATTGGCATGACTGAGCATTTACTTAGCTTTAAGCAGAGGCATTTGACACCTGTGATGGCAAACTTGGATAGATTAAATGGTCACTTTGAATACAGCGACAGCAACAACAACTACAAAAAAATCTACAAGAGAAAAAAATCTTGTTTGCTGGACAAAGGAGGACTGGATGAAACTATCTCAACAACGAGGTGAATGAAGATTGGAGGGTGGTTATAATGTGCAGAAATATGAACCTCATGTCCCAAACTTGGCTTCAATCTATTGTTTTCTGCAGAGAATTTCTTATTGCCATTCATATTAAATGTATGAAAAAGATGGGATAAAGACTGAGGATAACCTAAAATATTTGCTAGGTAGCAGTTCTAAACTTCAGAAGGAAGAGTTCCATTGGTATTAATGAGCTTTGGATTAGGACACTTATTCTCAAAAGTCCTACACTACTGTGGGGAAATTCATGACAAGCATGAAAGGATTATTTTCACTAAATTTCTTCAGAGACTCTACCCAGAAGAAGTCAGACAATTTGGACTGCAGCATAAGGTACAATGTGAAATAATATTTATAGTAATTACTAATTTCTCTCATTGTGTTAAGCACTGTACAGTCACCAACAAATAAAGAAAATTTTTCATGTAGCTTCCATCTTAAATATAGGATAATAAAAAATACCTTAATTTAAGAAATGATGAAAGCTTGAGTTCACAAGGACACTGTATGAAATTAGCATCATGTTTTATTCTAACGTTACCACCAATTATTTAATTCTGACACCATATGAAGAATGAGAATTCATTTGGATCCACTCCTAGCCCTGGGAGTAAAAGTCTCCACTACCATAGTGACATTCGTAATTTTCAAAATGGTGCAGAATCGTTTTGAAACCTTTATACTGACTATGTAAGTTGGTGTACACACTCTCCACAAAGATTAATTTCACCAATGTATGTTTCATTATTGCTTTAGAATTAATTGTTTCTACATCAGCAGTACATATAACCTCTAATAGAGATGGAAGCCCCAGGTGAACAAGGCACCTTGCAGATGTCTGAAGAGTGACTCTTAGACTTGAACAGTTTATCACCAAAACAGGAAACAACACCAAGGTTCAGACATTTTTCAGAGCAGGAAAATGAAGTGATAATTTCCCATAATTTCTTAAGTCCTTGATAAAACATAGAATCATAGAATCATAGAGTGCTTTGGGTTGGAAGTGACCTTCAAAGATCATCTAGTCCAGCCCCCTGCAGTGAGCAGAGACGTCTTCAACTAGATCAGGTTGCTCAGAGCCCCATCCAACTTGACCTGGAATGTTTCCAGGGATGGGGCATCTACCATCTCTCTGTGCAACTTGTTCCAGTGTTCCACCAAAAAAATTTCTTCATTATTTCTTTCTTATAGCTAGTCTGAATCTCCCCTCTTCTAGTTTAAAACCATCATCCGTTGTCCTGTCAGAACATACCCTGTTAAAAGGACTGTCTTCATCCTTTTTATAAAGTCCCTTTAAATACTGAAAAGCTGCATGTGAAGACCTAAATTCATCATTCTCGTCCTCTCACTAATTTTAGCAAAGAACAATTATGGACAGTAAGTGTTGAATGCTAAATAGTGACATTTACTTCCTCTGCCACCTGAAAGATTCTCCATGATGGACGGTTGCTTACCTTATGCACCTTCAGATCTGGTCACAAATAAGAAAATGACAGAAAGTAAACATCAGGACACTTCTTAAAACAACCTTCACTTGAAACCAACTTCACCTGAAATTAACAAAAATCTTCTCCTTCCTTCCTTCCTTCCTTCCTTCCTGCCTTCCTGCCTGCCTGCCTGCCTTCCTGCCTTCCTGCCTACCTGCCTGCCTTCCTGCCTTCCTTCCTGCCTGCCTACCTGCCTGCCTTCCTGCCTTCCTTCCTGCCTGCCTGCCTTCCTTCCTTCATTCCTTCCTTTCCTTCCTGCCTTTCTTTTCTTTCTTTCTTTCTTTCTTTTCTTTCTTTCCTCATTGACTCCCATCCAAATCCATACCTCTGTCTCTTCTGCTCTCCTGCAGTGATAGGAAACTGAGGAAAATTGATGCACTAAGAGTTCTAATATGACATTCAAAAAGTGACTTTTTGATTTTCAATTAACCTTGCACAAAGAGGAAATATTGAAATTCACCCCTTCGTTCTTGGCTGTGTATGTTAGCCAGGCTAGTGTTAGCAGGAGTGAACAAGAGGGGTTGGGCTGGGAAGGGGGAAATTGGCACCTCATTCAAGCACTCCACTGCTATTTGCACAAAACTAGACAAGACTACCCTGCAGTAATTACTCTCTGAAGGGGGAAACAGGTAGGAGAGAGAGTGCTCTTGTCATTTGTTTGACTTAATTGTATGCTTTTATGAGCCGTCTGGCTGGAAGGATTAAAGTTACTTTTAATAACACTTCCTTTCAAAAGAATTTGATTTGAGATTTCCCAGCAGGGCTGCCTACCAAGCAGCAGGACCCTTTTCTTCCTTCCAGCTCCCTGTTCCTTCAGCATTCCCCTGTCCTCCCCCCTCTTCCTCCCTCCGTGAACACTGGCATTGTTCTATTTGCTTAAAAGAATTCAGGCTGGATAAAGCAGTATAAAGTCAATTTTGTATATATGCTTAAATAAAAAAATAAATAAGGCTAGGAAAACTTATTAATAAGAACAAGTGTTTTTAAGATGCTAGACATAGGAAAAGTGAGATGTTGCTATATAGCCTGGTTTTCCATCCATTAGCTTAGAGAAAATGGTGTTACAAGAGAGAAAATGTTCATTATGTTCCTACAGAGCAGGCTACGGAATGCTACAGAATGGATCAAGAATATTAGTACAAAGTATTTTCACTTTTAGAAAATAATTTAAAAAATGTAATGTTAGTCAAAGTGAAACAGTTTTTTTGGGAATATATGAAAGAGTCTAGAGAATGATTTCTTAATATCATGGGAAACTATTTCTTAGATGTAGGTTTTCAAAGCTTTCAAGCTTTTCAAGCTTTTCAAGCATTCAGTTTGATGGGTCTACAGGTCAATGCACTTTAGTTTATATGATATGTCATCCAACGGTAAAGAAAAAAATAAGAATGTAAAAAAAGAAAAACAAAACAGGAAGCATGGTCATGGTTTGTGGGAATTAAATTGTCACTTTTACTAACATATCATCCAGGATCCTCCATTTGTGGATAATTTAGGTTAATGGGATGCTAACAGTCTATGTCCGGCAATCTGTGGACTGATACGTGAGGATAGGCCAGTTAAATAACTGTTCCTTCATTGAGTATGTACTTTTAAATGATTGCTTAAGAGCAGTTGTAGGGAACGCTATACACTCGCGAAGTAAAATCCAGAAGATGTAAGTCTCTGGTATTCTCTTAGTATTATTTCATTTGCATTTCTAAGAAACATAGCCTAAATTTTCATTTTGCTTGTTTTCTTTGTGGCTTAGGAGAAACAGGGAAAAATAAAATCATGTAGTTTCACCGTGAAATAGTTCCTTCTTTTCCTAAAGAAAAAAATCCCCAGACTTGATATTTTTTTACAATTTCACTGTCTATTTACATAGGCATTTACAAACTCTACACAGAATTCATACATTTCTATTCATCATGTTAAAATATATGAGCATCCCTTCTGTAATACCACCAGAATCAACCTTGTTTGCTTTTTGAACTGTCTGTGACAGAAGACTGATTTTTGCTAATGTTTTAAGGAACCTGATGTCAAACTCCTAGCTTGCAAACTTTTCACACCTGACTCGTTAACGCATCGCAGGTCAATTGCTCTTCTGATGACATGAAGAGGAAAAAGATGCCCTTTTGTACATTAACATAAATCATAATATACTTAATTCTTTTTTATATCCAAGGCCCAAACAATTTTTATGTGTGCAGCAGTAACGAACTAAAAAAATTCATCTGGCACTCTCGAAGCCTGAGTTGATTTCTAGTCATGCACTTCCATGGCCATTAGAGAGAACAACCTTTGGATATTCAACATATACTTGAATATAATCAACAGTATCCGATATGTAAATGATTGTGACACCAACCTCATGTGTCAAAAATGTCTATGCCTCATCATGATTACTGGTTGGAAGCTGTTGCTTCTGCATCTAAAGCGAGCGCTGTTCCTCAGCTCACTGAAGAAACTCTACTTGGCAATAGCTTATTTCCCCTTTTTGACCTGCTATGCTATGTATACATTAATTAGTCAAAGAGAGAAAATAGGAATTGAACTTAGGTCATTAATTTCTGAATTAAATTATTTTGGCATTGCTTTATTTTCAATGGGTTTATTTGCTCACCTACTTAATGTAAAACTTAAAAGATTTTAGGAATAAAAAAGTGAGTATTAGATTACCTGCATATTTTTGTGTCCTTTTCTCTATTCGTAATATTCAAAAAATGGGAAGTGTATTTCCTCTACTGGTCTAACCAACTGCACATCTTATTCAGAAAAAGGTCTTTTTTTTTTTTTTTTCCTGATGTTTTCACCTGTCTTTTTATGTGAAAGCTTAAACTGATGTCCTGTGTAGAACAAACATAGTAATTTCCTGTAATTTATGTTGCATTTTAGCACAAACTCTCTGTTTGAGCAGTGGAAGATGGTTAGTGTCTCTGAATGCTTCCAGAAATAGTTACTGCCTGCGTAACTTCAGTCAACTAGGAGGACAGAAGCTCCCCGTAAATTGTCTTAGTAGGAGATACAGTTAGTTCAGGAAGTCACATCACTCAATAACTTAAGTTTTAATCTCAGATAGCAAGCTGAACCCTACACTTAGGCTTCTTTTCTACAATCAGAAGATGAGGTTAGAAATTTGGATGACCTGCATACTAGTAAATTTGTACACATTTATATATATTACATTTATATACATTTATACGTTTCCCTTTTTTAAACATAATTATTTACATCTCTAATCACCCAGAATGCATTAACAGTATGTTTTGAACCCCAGCTAAACAATGCTTTCTCATGAACTACATCTGTAGGAAATTAGTAAGTAGTAAACAGAGATAATCAACAACAGCGAGTAGCTACTTTCCATATCTAGAAAAATAGTTGGGTTTTTTTTTTTCAACAGAGACAATAGCAGCTAATGTAATATTTGCTTTTGAATGTATCACCTGAGTTATATCCCCAGTCTTGGAAGCGTGTGGATTTTTGAGGGACTGTGTTGAAACACTGAATGGATTTGAACCTATCATGTTTAGAAAATATTTTTGTGTTTCCCAAGTGGAAATACCTTAGAAATGATAACTTATTGCTAGCCTCACAAAAACCAGAATATCTTATGTTTGACTACAAACTACAAAAGTTGTAAGATGACTAACAATGAATTGTTCTATAAAACCAGCAGTCAACAACAAGCTGTAGAGTCTATCTATTAAAATTAAGAAGTGGAAGACAAAAGAAATAAGATCGGGTCATATACAGGCTTTGACTCTCAAATTTCCCAGATTTTGCAGGCACTCTGAAGTTCATAAGACACTCTCCATCCCTTTTAGGAAGTTGTGTGATAACTGTTAACAATACTGTCATTTCATTTTTGTTTATAATCCCAGTTTAAGAGAGCCCAGCAACATTTGAGGGGTGCTTTCACCAAAAAATGAACACTGAAGTCATATTAGATGCTTTTATTTGAGCATTATTAGTGATCAAGGACTGAACCAGTCATCATAGCCTTTGTTAATATTTCCACCCTTTAAGAAAACAAACAAACAAAAAACAAACAAAAAGAACCCCAAAACTGCCTCAGTATCTTTTGTAAGCCTCATTATTTCTTAAGACCAGACAGATGTTGTAAAAAGGCAGCAAATATATAAACCATCTCTTTCTTCTATAACTGCCGTTAAATAAGATGAAAGTTCTTTGTTTTGCTCACTCTCTCTAACCTCATGCTGCAGGTCACTGCAGTAATGATCTCTCACAGCTGGTTCCCTCATTAAGCTCCTTAGTGATTATATCTTACTAGTTCTCTTATGTAAAAACCAAAAGTTAGACACAGGATGAAATAACCTCTTGATCCATATTCATATACATGTGGAGTTCAAGTATGACACAAGTAACTTTATAGGACATTAAGAAACAGTATCAGAAATGAATCCTATTGACAATTTCACCAAAGCATACTCGCAAACAAATTTAGGAATGAAGCAGAAACCCACTTTCCCAATTCATAATGTAATACTGAAGGAGATAACCTGCTGCACTGAAGTTAGTAAATTAGAAAGAGTATACTGCTGCTTCTGGTCTCACTTGTAACAGTAGTACCTGCAGATGATTGGACCAAATATTCCCAAGGATTTCCATGCTGAATCACAGCTCTGTTTAGTGTTAGAAGCGCTTTTTCCCTTATTAGCGTATATCTATTAGTGAATCTGTCAAAATATTATTGAACATTTCCACCTGAAAATTAGCTTATCTCCCTGTTTGTACTTTGTGATAACAATACTGGGGACTTTATGAGCTCCTGAAGCCACGTGGCAGCAGAAGTGGTTGTCCTCGGTTCAAGAACTGATGGCATTGACAAGACAGATTTCTTCACTGCTGTCTACCCATTACCAGTCCAGAGGCCTGAGTGTTTTTCAGTATGCTTTCGTCTGTTTTCTTGCATGTAATATTTTCTTCTTTTTTTTCCTTTTTCTTTTTTAAATAATTTTTACACTCCTTAATTGTTATGTTCTATAATCACTCTTCTTCTTTCCTAATTAAATGTTGACTATTCAACGTCTTCTCTTAATGTTGTCAATAAGTTTATTTATAAAACACTTCTTTAGAATCAAACAGCTAAATATAACTGGTATGTTGATGGAAATATCCCCTTTTTTTTAGCAAAACGTATTCTGTATGATTTTGATATCTGAATCTGTTTCTTCTATGAATTCTAGCTCTTTCTGAAATTATATTCAAAGATCCAACCTTTGTTTTGAAGCTTATTTCTTTCTTCTTCAATGTCTTGTTAGTCATGGCTGGGCCTGTTACTTCAAATCACCTAATAACTGGAATTAATTTGGTAATGTCTAATCCTAGGTACAGTTGTATGAAAATAGTGCAGCATCCATGAATTTGTGACTCCACAACACAATGAAAGCAGTTGTTTCACCTATTTATTTTGTAACATAATATGTGCACAGCTTTTCCAACATGTGCCTCTATAGTCTTGCATCTCCTAGGCTTGGTCTTAGGCCAATGGTGCTTCTTTGTCTGAAAAGTTTGAGTTGAATCAGTTCAGCCAGTTCCGAGTTATGTGTGTAAGAAAAAATACACTGATATTTCCATATGTTCCATTTGGGATTATTGCGCTTGACTAACTCCAAAAGGCTGAAACTGGAAGCATCAAATTTAGCAAGCCTGTAATACTCATCAAGAAAGGACAGACAGCAGGCCTCAAAAGAAATAAGATTTAAAGCTATGAATATTTAAATTTGGCATATTTACAAGTGCATACATACCATTTTTCACTCTGTTTTTCATGCTGCCCTCGGGCTAACACCATTTAGAGTACTGGGTGCACATCATGTCCCTTCAGATTTAAATTACCTTAACTGCTCAAAGTTTTACAGTGATAAGCAACCTAGCTTTTCAAGATCTATTGGGCAAAATAGTTTCTTTTAGGACACTTGGGCACAAACGTGGCCTTCCTAGGACTAAGAGGGCAAGTCATCTTCACTAACATTTTAATTTAAACCTTTAAGAGACGCACAAATGAGTTATTCTGCAAATTTGCCAGTGAAGGGGGTGAACAACACTTACACCTTGGGTAGTGAGCAGCATAACAATGAAACTTTCTTGAAACGTATTTGGTGTTGGCTACTCAAATTTTAAATCACATTTTGACTGTTAAGACACTTACAAAAACATATAGAAACATGTTTTAGCTGTAACTTTGAATGTCTGATGTTCTCCATAAACACTTGAAGGCACCATTACCTTTCCGTTCCCCCTCAACGTCTAGAAAGTCAAGAAACTTTCAGGAGAGCAATCAAGAAAGCGTCTTTGTGACTCGTTGATGCCATTTGTAGACTTAAAAAGTAGCTGTTAAAGGTAAGCAGGCCACCTGGTTTTACTTTATAGTCAACAGCAAGAAATAGTCAATTCAAGAGAATGATTCATCTCATACCATGATAGATGCTAAAATAAGTTGGATGCCTCCTTTGGAAGATGCTTCTTTTCTCAGTGGACAATATTTTTAATTATTATTATTTTTAAACACATTTTTTCATATATGTATATGAATTTTATACAAGGTGCACTGATGTACTCAGTAGCTGACTGAGTATTGAAAGACTACATATTTGATATCTAAAGTTAGGTGAGGTGAGTACCAGTTTTAACAGTTGGTGACTTCACCACAATGTAAAGATGAGATTTGTTTTGTATTGCGTTCTGTATCAGACAACAATGTTTGATGTAATTGTTGAGTGAGCAGAAACATGAATGAGTAAAAGTGCTCACTGGATTCCATTCCTGCACAGATTACAGTTTCAGACTATCTTCACAGTGATCTTTATAATGATCTTCAGCTAAATGCAAGTCAGATCCTGACACCTTTCTCACGTTCAATACTACTACTTCAGGTGATGGGTCAACACCTTTTTATGTCTTCTGAAACTTTTCTGCAGAGCTGTGTCCCACTGAATTGCAGCCAAACAGTATTGCAAATTCCTCTTCATTCTTTGGTATTCAACCTTCTGCCCCATACGTGGTTTTGTTGTGTTCAGACTCATCTGAACCTTTATTTGTCCCTAATATGTCCAATTCTCAGGCCTTAGGTTGCACAGGTTTATGAGCAGAATTCTCTTTTAGTGTTGAAATGCTACCCTCACCTACGCTTTCTGCAGAGTTCTGAGCTGTTTCCTTAAATGACTCGTCCACAGGAGCTGAAGGTGCTGAGCAGTTCTTGGACAGCACTGCTGGTTTTAACCACTGGCAAAGCTGGTGATTTCCTAAGACCACAGGCAGCTGATGAGAACGATGTAGTTACAGTACTATTCTCTTTTGTTGGCATAATGAAAAGGCAGGTCTGCTTTTATTACCCTTGAAGGAGGAACTATGGGAAAGGCACTACTACTTCAGAGTAGATGGTAATTTCGGTCAACAACAGCAATTGACTACTTTTCACTGGGCAATCACCCCTCCTCAGGGATAACTTTCCATCTACCCATGGCAGCAGAAGCAGCAATTTTACCTCTCCAGACCTAATTCTTTCTTTCACACCTTTCTACTTATTTCCTTTTTTTTCCACCTCCCCTTCCCATAGCAGAAACATCCCAACACTTCTTACTGACTCGAGGGGTAAAGTTCACTTTCCCCCATGCTGTGGAGAGCTATGGTGTTTTCTTTTGTTCCCATTCAGGGTCTCGTGCTGTAATTCCAGGGAATAATTAAAGATATTCTATTCAGGCTGGACTTCTGATTTTTCTTTTCTCCCTATCAAGTTTTAACTCCTTAAAATAGAAATGTTTAATAAAGGAAAGAGAATGAATCTTGATGCTACTGACTGTTAAGAAATTTAAGTTGTAGCTGTACTAACCTTAGCGTAAATGAACCTTGGTCTAGGAGCTGCATGATCAAATGCAGTTACAGAATAATTTAGACCAGAAGAATATTTCAGTAATGAAACAGAAATTCATTCTGGGCACATTTAAAGCTCTCACTTGTCACTTGCTCCTGAGAGTTGGGTTCCATACAGATGTGTAAGTTTCTGAACAAACTCAGAATAAATTGTTCAACTTCATATCACTAGCTGGGATTGTCAGCTTATGATTCCCAACCCTGTAATATCTTGCGAGTGTGACAGAATGTGATAGTTTGCAGAAACTTGTACAGATAACTAGCATATAAATATCCAGACAAAAGATAGTCTTTGCTGAGTGCAGCTTATTACCTTCTGGGTCAACAGTTCTTTGCTTCCTATGGTGTTCTTATTATAAGACTATTTTTAAATGACTAATAACACAGAAAGGAATCAGAGGTCACAATAATGACCACTGTAGTATCTTCAATTTTATGGCCCAAATGATTGAACAGGGGATTTTGTATTAGAAACCATATATTTTATTTGAAGACTAACCTATGGTCAAGTAGAAACACTAGATGAGTTATTTTACTGCACCATGTCAGGGCTATCAATAAACTGGGCATAATGACACTTAACATACTATAGTAGGAAAAAACTTAAAGGAAGTTTGTAAATGTGACATAGTATTACTGGTGAAAAGATTTAAAATATTAATCATGTTATTGCTTTCCACTTTATTTTTAAATTCTACTGCCTCTGTATTAATTTTATTTCTGGGTAGTGATATTTCAAATCTTTAAGCAGCTGTAACATTGGTCATTTCATTTGCTGTTGGAGCACAGACACTTAAACAATTCACTGCTTTTGGAATACATGCCTGATGCCTTACAATTAGTACTGCATTCCTTGATAGTCATGGCCTCTGGGATTGAGGTGATGGGGCTCAAGAGCTCATTGACAGCGAAAACGAGCAGAGTGGATGGCTTATTCTTCCCATGTTGTCCTTGCTCCTTGTTGATGTTTTATTCTCCTCACTCCCTACCTAAATGGAAAGAAATACCTCATCTGCATCCAACATATTCTCTTAATCTTTAGAAACAAAACTTGTTCTATTTCCATCAGCCAACATTCCTGCTTATTCTACATCCTTTGTTCTTACTTGCAGGTTTTACTACCTTAGCATGTTTTTCTTTACCTACTTGCGTAAATATCTCATAAGCCTCTGTTTGACTCTTGGTGATTACAAATTATTTGAATATTTATGCTTATCTTTGTTAAAAAATGCTTTTTCCTGTGTTATAGTGATGTTACATAGCAGCATCGCAGTGTTATAAAATGCTTATATATAATCTGAGGTTTCACTATGCTGGTAGGCCTGTGTTTTCTTTTAAGGCAAACATTAATTCTATCTTGCTTAGTTATGTTTCCACTTTGTGTATTTAGCAGGACCTTCCTTGGATAAACCTCTAAAGAAAAATAACCAAAGAAACTCAAAACTTCAAGGCATAGCACAACCAACATAATTTGTTGGATTTACTTACTCTACAATAAAAGTTCAAGTTTATTTTTCAATAAAAGTTAGGGGTAAGTTTGGAGTAAAAGATACGTAGAGCAGTGAGCAGCAAGAGTGTTTCTGTAGGAACTCACCCAATGTCATCAGTTTTGATGTTAGACTCTTTATTCCGCAGGTCCTCCTTAACTCTTAGAAATATTGGCTAAACCAAGGTTGACTAAATGATATGTAAATAAATAACAATCTCCTCCCCCTTCTCTTAGGAAAAATGGAACATATCTCCAAGGTAGACCTCATTAACTGCAATGGAAGACACAATGAATCATAGAATCAATCACAGAATGGTTTGGGTTGGAAGGAACTTTTAAAGATCATCTAGTCCAACGTCCCTGAAGTGAACAGGGACATCTTCAACTATATCAGGTTGCTCAGAGTCCTGTCCAACTTGACCTGGAATGTTTCCAGGGATGAGGCTTCTACCACCCCTCTGGGTAAGCTGTGCTGATATTTTACACCTTCAAGCCCTATATTCACCAGTGAAGCCCTGTGCTGCTGTGGCTGATGTGTCACAGCTTTAACAGCAGGAAACTTTCAAAAAGCAAGGATTCAAATCAACAGAGAGGTTAGCACTACTTCAAAACAAAACAGTTCAGTGATTTCAGATTAAATTATTGTGAAAATTTTTGTTTTCATAGGATTTGCTTTTTTTGACCTTTCATTTCACTTCAAAATTAAAAGAGCTATCAAAACATAAGGATTTATGGTAAGCAGAAATTCTGTTTTTCGGTCAACACTAGTAAACTATGTTCCATGGGAACAGATCGCTACAGCTATCCAAACCATCTCAATTACTATTGATTAGTATGTCTCTCTAACAGAATGATGGTACAAACCAGTCTCTGAATCTATTAAAAATCTGAGAGTTGGAAAATTATGAAGAACCTGATGATTAAGAGAGTTTCTCCTAACTGTATCAGTTACTAGTTTAAATACTTAAACAATGGAGCTAATATATTTCTTCTCTTTTTTCCCTATTTTTCTCCACTGTGTTATGAAGAACTGCATTTCTTTAGAAAAGCTTGTCTCATGTTTAATACATTTTTAGCTTAATGATAGTTTGTGCCAGTGAATTCTACTAGCCTATTAATAAGTTTAATTTAAAATAGCTTTTCTTTTGATCATTTTTGATTTATTATCTTTAAAAAACCCTATTCATATTTTCAGAGGCATGTGGAAGAATATACATGAATACCTAATATATTTTTACAAAATTTATTGCTCTGTATATAACCCCTATGTTATTTTTGTTCTTTCCAAACTAAACAGTCACCATTGTTTTAATATCTCCTAACCAGCTGGCATTTTCAGGCTAGACAACTAAAACATGCAGGTTCCAAGGCACCATTAAATAGAGTGTTTATTTAAACACCCTCTGAAATCTGTTTGTCTAGTTGACCTCACTACTGACTTAAATGCAATAAGAAGGCATTTTAACACCATTAGTATATGGATTCCAGCCAAAGAAAAGCAGCTTACTTTATATCCCTTTAGACTGCATTGATGAAACAGCCTAAAAGTAGGTTTAGTATTACTTAATTCATTTTAGATTGTAAGGTAATTCACAGGCCGTGTTACAGGGAGACAAAAACCAAGGTTCTGAAGGTTAAAGGACCTGTCTTAGGTTGGACTTTTCCTAAAGTGTGTAACAATGTCATTGTTTAGTTTTGGAAAATCATAAGAGAGTTTATTCCTATCTGGTACGGTGACTTCAGACAGAACATGCTCTTGAAATTGTGTTGAAGAGACTTTTTTCTCCATTTTCATTCCAAGACGACTTTTTTCCCCCTCTCTTTTGCTGATGCCTTTAGCACAATAAAATTAAGCAGTCCAGATTTCTAATGCAAACTGCTCAGGGACAAGATGCTAAGTGATTCTAAGTGTTTTTTTTTTGAGAGCCACTGTTTAAGTAAACATTACAAATTATGGATATGTAGTATATAACATAGATTGAAGCCCTTGAGCAATGTATTATTCATAAAATACATCACTTTATCAGTTTGATCATGTTTCTTTTCTTTAAAGAAGAAGATGACAAGGATTTTAGTCCTGTTACTGAGACAGCATGTTAAATGGCAGGAAAGACACATCCCTGAAAGTCCATTTTCATTTTTAGACCAGGTCTTTGATTATCTGGAGAGAAGATGATATTTTTAAGATGTCCTTTCACATGCTATAGCAGATCTAGAACACTTGACTAGTAGAAAATACATTATACACTAATTTCAACAGCATAATTCATGACTTCAGCATTTTATTTGTCTGTACTTTATTTATATTTTGTCTGTTTTATTAATTTGTATTTAATTTTGATTAATTTAAATAAAAGGTATTCTGCAATTTAAAAAAAAAAAAAAAATCCATGATGGTATTCTTATAAGTAACTACACTACAATATAACAAATAAAGTTCAAGAAATAGGCTTACATTGGGCTACATTAAATTCTACCATCACTCATAGCTTCTAACTGCAGTTTAGGTTCTGCTGTAACTCCTGCTCTCTACATGCATATTAAAACCAGGTATCTGTGTGTTACAACCACATCCCTTGTCCAGTAGTCTTAATAGATGTGTATCTTGGAAAGAAGATGCTCATGTGTTACAGGAATTTCATGATATGCAAGTATGGAATCTCTGGATTTGTCCTTTTATGTGCATATGTTGTATTCCTTGATGACAGGTGGATGTTAACATGGACACGTCCGGTATCCGTTAGACTTATGGAAGGAAGAATGGACAAGAAGGATCAAGGTGTTTTGACAAACTTCTAGATGCTCTGTATGGACTGTGTTGTAGTATCATGTCTCAGGAATCTTTATGGTTGCAACCTCCTTCACACACATTCATACCAAAGAAAACATTTGGGAAGAAGAAAGAAAGATGAAGAAAAGTCTTAGAGGATGAGTAGATTTTTTAAAATATTATTACAGATGATCATGCATAAAATCTTTTTCATAGTCCAGTGCTGCAATAACTAATTTTATAACACATTTTTGAGGGGAAATGAATGAAACAGTATTCATTATAGACATAATTCTAGTTTCTCTATCTGGGCTTTACCAATTTTCACTTTTAATTTTCCCCTTCTTAATAGAGTTTCACTTAATATTAGGGAAATCTGTACATATTATTTCTAAAACTGATTATTTATTGACCAATTCTATCCCTCTTCTCCCCACCCTGAGTAGAGGAGTTGAAAGGGTGAAGGTATATTTTTTTGCCTGATATGTTTTTTCTTTTATTATTTTTGGCAAAATCTGCTATCAATGACAAGTTGTCCCTTGTTGTTTTAGTGGTGTTAAGAGAAGACCATGGGGCCTCCATTTGTTTCCAACATCAACTGAGAGAGTCAGATAAAATGCACATACTTTAGTGCTAAGGCTATTAAGTGGGTATAACTCAAAGATGGTGTCAGAATGAGTATGCCTATGTGCACTGGTGTGTGAACTGGAAGCAAGAAACGGCAGTGAATTTCTTTGTACCTTAGGCACAGCCTTAAATTTCATTAAGTCTAAAGAGGAGGGAAGGAAACAAGCTGTTTGTAGTGCCTCAAATATGCCCCACCACGGTGTTACATGTCTGGAGGAGATTTGAAAAAGGTGGGTCTCCACATCTTCCACTATCTGCAACCAAAAGCCTATCAAAAAACATGCCAGATGTACACCATCCTAAGGAGGGGTAGTGAAGGAGCTTATTTCCATCAGACATTGAATATTTATCAAAATAGACTGTTTTAATAAATGTACTTCTAGAAATTCCTCTGTTTTGCACAAATTCAGACCTTTTTTATAGCATACTCATCTTCACCAAAAATAATTCTTTCTAACAAAGCACCCCAATTGTAATTAACATTACAAGTTTCCACCAATAAATTTATTTTCTTGGTGGCTAGCATAGACTTCATATCAGAAACATGCTTCCTACCAAGAACACACAGTATGACTTCAAAGATCATACAACATGTTCTGAATTTGATGCTCATCATGAGAGTGGACTAAGCTAGCAGTAACATGTTAGTATTATGATATATTATTAGATGTCTAAGAATGTGAGGAGAAAGAACTGTTTCCAGGCTTGGGGATTATTTTCTCTATTTAAAGGTATTACAAATACAACTGAAGGTTTTAGAAACACATTTTTAGGTTTTATAAATACAATAGTCCCGTTTCCTCTCTCATTCTTCTTCTTCCCTCATGCATGCATTTTTAAGAGGTCTGTGTGATTTTTCCTACTTATTTATTTATATATTTTTTAAAACACTTTGAAACATATTTATTGCATTAGCTGTACAGATCTGGTGCATGTGATAACAATATTGTGATAAGCACGTAGTATGATCACCACCACTGTGATAACAAAAGGCGGTTTTCTCATCACAGCTTAGACACTCTAATGGAATTCCAGAGTATTTATGTGAGCACAACTTAGCATTTCTGGGCAATGAAACTGTCAATTAGGAACCTCTAGACAGTTCCCAAACTGATAAACCTGACAAATTTAATCTCGGTGGTGAAATCTTCTACTGAACTTCCATATGTTTTGGAGCTAAGAGCACAGTCAGTTTTTACTTCTCTCTGAGAGCATCACAATATACATGGCATGTACTATCAGAAATTTTCATTTTTTTGGATGGTGACTATATAGATATTCTTAGTGAAGGCACCCATAATTTGCCGTAACTGCTGAGTTTCTATAGTGAAAGCTGGTTAAGTTGTTATGGTTGCTGATGACTCTCAAATTGCATTTCACTACCTCTCTTGATATGTAACAAGTCCAGTTCATTCTGTCCTTCAGTACTAATCACTAAATGAATTGTGTATACCTTGATTTGTGACACTGTGATCTAGATTAAGGTTAAATGGCAAGCATATGTAAAGTAGCTGATTTTAACTGAGTTTAAAATTTTATAATGTAGCTGGTTTTTAACTGAATTTCCTCTTCAGAGTCTTCCTTCTTAGGTGTGAAATGCTGGTAGAAAAGACCTAATTCACACACATGGTGAGAGAAGGTTCTTTGTCTTCTGCATGTAGTCACCAATGTATATCTAAATGCATGCACTATCGTGATAAATTGTGTAACTGTTTGTTGTTGTGGTCTTTTTGCTAACCTAAATAATGACATGGGTGGGCAAAGCATTCATGAATCATGCAAGTTGCCTCCTACCAAGCCAGCGAAATTATCTTCTCCACACTAATCATCAATATCATTGACCTTTGTCATAAAACTTGGGTCGTTCGTGTCTATATCCCATTAGAAGTATCATCCCACGACCACCTCTTTGGGTCTATTAAAGTCATGTCAGAAAGAATCATTGACTTCTTGTCAAACACATCCAACCTTCCACATTAATATATCCACGGATGCCTCACTAATCACTCAGCAAACAATGCATGATAAGCACCAGGCAGTGAGAAGTGAGGGAGAGATCTTTGGAGGACCCTGTACTCCTCCAGGAATGGCTTTGATGGTGACAGTGATTAATGAGACAGGATGCACAATACGCTTTCTCCCCCTTCATGAGTTGCAGAATTGGGTAGACAATGTTGTTCATTTGTTTTCTCTTTCTCCTCCCTCCTCTGCTCAGGAGTACCGGAAGAAACTCACTTATATGATTAGAAAAGTGATGAGACACTCAGTTTTGCTGTTTGATTTTTAAGCTTTTTACACAATCCTGTATTGAGTGGAAATGTGTTCTCAATACTGCTTTTTAAACTAAAGTTGAATTTGAAAAAAAAATAAATTTGATTGAAGTCTCAACACAATTCACTTTATACAATTCCATACAAATTCAAGCAGTGTTGAACTGGATGGTTAGATTCATACTTTAAAATTAGGGGTGGTTATTACACCACTGGAGCATGTGGAAACCTTGACTCTATTCTTAGCCTACTGATTCAATGATGGTTACCAGAGTTACGTGGCTTTTGGACTCTCTCTTTGAGATTCAGTCTTCTATTATTGTCTAAAGTCCTTCACATTTGTCTGATCGAAGTGTAAGCTTTTCAGAGCGGGAACCACTTTTCTCTGTGTGTGTGTACAGCAGGAACACATCAGAAAGAGAAGAGACTCATGAACTGCCATACTGGGGAAAAAACCAATAGAAATCAACAATAGACCCCTTATTTTCAGGGGTTCTCAGGCTCCTTTGCATGCTAAAATTTCAGAGAACTCTTGGGTTTTGGTCGGTAAGTAAACTAAGTTGCAAAATGGGCTCTTCAGGTCTCCAAATACTAGACATACTGCTTCCAAAAACCACCTTGTGTCCATTTTGTGCTAATTCTTTAATGGACGAAATGCTGATATTTAACAAACCTAAAATAGATGTGTTGAAGCCAAATTTAATAGTCTTTGGAAAAACTGCTTTAATATTCTTAAATGGTGCAAATCTCTAATTGCAAATTATAATCATTATTTCTGTGTTACATCCATTAGCAAACTCTCAGGGGAGGAAGTAAAAAAGTGAGGAAAAACAAATGGACATTTCCAAGACCGTATGTAAATAACTATAATTATAATATTAAAAAACCCTGCAAAAATATTATGAATCATGATAACAACAATAAAAATGATAATTTTGAAGGGATTTAAATCCATATGCTTCAGGGCATAAGCTAGCTTTTACCTACAAGGGCTTAGGAAGAAAATTCCCTTTTGGGCAAGTTGTTGGACTATTCATCCATTTCTCTAAGCATCTGTGCCAGCCGTTGTTAAAAGCTCATTCCAGACCTACCTATTTCCTGTGTACTATGGCAATCCTTATGTTTCTGGGAGCTAAAATAAAATTGTCTTTACCTAACACTAATTTCAAGGTAGACGTACTATATGTGCCAACATTGTGCTGGCAGGGCACTCTGTAAACTATCCTGAACACAGAGCCAAATGCAGCCCTTTGAAGATCTGCAGGCTTAGTCTGATAATTTTGGCAGATGCCTGGTATACTTCAAGGGCGTTGAAGTTTGTGCCAAATTTTATTCTTTGATTTCCACAGATCTGAATGCACACATCTGGCTGTGGGAGGGGTTATCACACATTTACATCTGCCAAACACGGCCGTGCTCTAACCCGTGCATATTTCTTTAGTTCCTGCATACCTTCTTGTGACAGGCTAATTCCAGCAGTGAGTTATTTCAAAATAATTTATCAGAAAATATTAGCAAAAAAAAAAAAACAACCAACCCCTAAAACAAACCAACAACAACAAAAAAAAAATTGCAAAGAAAGAAAAACTAAACCAAAAACCCCAAGGCTGGGGAGAAAGAGGTAAAACCTGAGCATGACTGGCTGAATTCCCAGTGGACTCTGAGCAGTCCACTTGCTGTTCAAAGGCTACTGACATAAAAACATGTGAAAGAGTTAACACAGAACCTCAGTTGTAAAAATTAGAACATGATTTCAGAACGAAGCTTAAACCACAATCATTAAATATAGATTAACACGGAGGAGAATTTCTGTATGGAAGTAAAGAGGAGAAAAATAAAATGTAAAGAAGGGGAAATTCAGAGAACTTAGGAGGAAATATAGGCATATAATGAAATAATAATTTTTAAATGTGAGACAATAATTCTCAAGGAATAACTTCCTTGGTGCTTTCTTAATCACACAAAACCACAGGATCTGCTTGTGGATTGTTGCTTTTGATTCAGTAACAGTAGCAACAGACCTGTATTTCAACAGTTTGTTTTAATTTAAGTATTTTAGACTCCAGAACTATTTGAGATGCAAATTTTTATTTGTTCTTGCTGTAATTAGGCCTGTGGGTCACATGGTACATTTGTTTTCCTCTGTCTGGAGCTCAATACATAACTGAGGGATTCCTTGGAAGAAACTATCCCTATTTTGAGACTCTTCAGGGATAACAAGTGTAAATAGCAGGAGATTTCAGAGCCATCAAAGCTTTGCATGGTGCATTATTACTGTACATAAGCTCGAATTTGCCCCCACCATAAACAAAAACACACGTCTCCTGACTGATAAAACTCCCAGTAAATTACACAAATATAATTAAAAACTAGTCTTAGAGAAAGAACTGAGTTATTAATGTCATCATCTCTGCCCACCTTTGACTGATGCCATTTTTTAATTGCCTATGGTCTACTGTGTCTTACATTAGGAGGACTGCAAAAAAAGTAAAGCATTGTGAAGGAAAAGGATAAGCTATGCTGTTTTAGTAGTAATCAGCAAAGACTTCTTTTTCTGGCAGACCTGAACATAAACAGGATTTTTTTTTGTTTTAACTGAGGGTTTTCTCACTTATAATAAAGAGGAAATAGAGAGAAAAACCTTGTTAAGGACCTGAATTATGGTCAAGATCCTACTGAGATCACCTGGTAGACCCTTGATCTTGTCAGATGGACAAATGTATGTCTTGAGATGTATATATAGGGTGGTAGTGGTTGACTTACATGTTCCTCTCCTCTGCATGTTAAGTGCAGCCAAGTCAGATGGTAGACTGCATTTTTTAAAGGAAGTGCAATAGCTTTAAAAGACGTGTGACAGAATACTACACAGCTAATTGGAAATTAGGTTGGCAGCTAGTACCTAGAAGGATATTTATTTTCTCTTCCCAATTCTAAGCTCCAGCAATTGGTAAACCAGAAGATATGGATCCTTGGAATGTGTTCTCCCCCATTATATTCAAAAATTAGTTGACCTTGCCTGGAATTTGTCCTCCAAGAGTGGTTTCACAGCTCTATATCCTAAACAAAAAGCACCATTTCCTTTCATTCCACAACGAGCACCTTACCTGCATTTCTGTGGCAGGGCTATGCTTTCTTAGCTTTTTGGTTGCTTTAATGGTTTCCTGTGGCTTTGCCACATGACTAAGTCTCTGCATATAATATTGCTAGGCAACTTGCAGTTGTAAGCAGAATTCCTAAAAGATGAGCTTTCCGTCATTGCTTATAATGATGAAATCCCACATCCACCTCGAGAGCAGAGCTCTAAGTATTCAAACAGGAGTGATGAGTGTTGCATACATGTCTAGTTGATTGACAGAGAAAGTTGTCTGAAGTACAGATATCAGCAAAGCCTGAATCTCAAAACATAAATGCAGAAATATTTTGGATAATAATGTGAATAAAACCTAAAGGAAGTCAGGGGTCAGATCTGCACCTGATGTAAATAGTCAGACATCTGCAACAGTTTTACACCAACTGAAGATCTGAACATGGAATATTCTTCTATATTTAATGATTCTCAAGTTTATTTCACAGAATACTCTCTAAATTTTGTGAATGAGCAACAAATCTTAAAAATATGGATCATTCATCTTCAGATATTTTTTGGTGTGGATTCTAAAACTGTCACAAAACAATGAAAATAAAAAAAAAAAAAAGAATTACCTGAATAATTCCCAAACCTTAGGATACTGTCTAGATCATCTTCAGCTATGAGCAGGAAAAAAAAAAAAAATCTGCAACTTCAGTTAATATCATGATTTGCTTTTAAAAATAACAAATACCTGGTTTATACTCTGTTTCTTTTCATTTATTTTTCCTTCCACCTTTGACAGATTTCATCTTGGAACCAAAGTTGTTAGTAATACGAAATGGCTTCTTTTTCTTATAATGGTTTCTTCATATCGAGCACGTTTATTGCAAGGTGGTGTGGTTTAAACACAGGACACGAGATAAGGAGGGTCATTCAAAGCAAAGAAATAACAGATTAGAAAAGTCTAAACAGTATTCCTTCTGAATGTCAGCTTTACTTTACATTGTATCACAGTGGCTTAAATTGTGCAATACGGTAATCTTCCAAGCTGACTTGTGCTTTAACAAATCAATACAAAGCTGCAGCTGATGATGATTGCAATGCACTAGCTCATGTATCTGAACTTCACTGTTCCCTGGTGCTTCACTCAGAGCAACGCTCTTGCATTGTTAACACTTGACAAGGACTTGACTATGATAAAAGGAATGCAGTATTGTAATTTCTTGCCCATAGATTTACAGTAACTCATGCAAGTCTCAAGTGCATGTAAACTGAACAGGTTGACTACTTTTGTTCTTTGTTATATTCAGATCAGTAAATTCAAGAAGAGTTGAAATGTCTACTTAACATTATACAGTATTTTGACTAAATTACACTCTTGCCACAGAGCCACTCTATTCATCCTCTGTGCAATAGCAAAGCTGTTTCCATAAAAGAAGAAGGGGTGGAGGGGACATCTATTTCTGTCATACTAGCTATCTTTGTAAGAAAAATGGTGATAATCATAGTGATTATTTATATCAGCTCTATATTATATTCTGTTTTAAATTATGATCAAATTATAATGTAAAAATATGCCAACAAATACTGGGAAAAATACAATAAATGGGAAGGTAAAGGTAACCACATTATGGATTTAGACCATGAGCTAAGATTTTTTTTTCTTTTTTTTAATCTTCTTAAGCCATCCACAAGTGTTTAAGGACTATAACTGAACGAAACCTTTGGTCTGGAATTCAAAATTCCACTCAAAAATGGAAATTTGTTGCATTTTAACCAAGATTCAAAGTAATGTTCTTAACTAAAGGTTTATTTGAAAGTTTTGCAGAGGCATAGCAAAGGTCTTGCTCAAACCTTGTTATCAGACAGCTGATAGCTAGCTGTACTATTCCACTAATTAAACCTCTGATGTATCCAGAAAAATAATTCATTTCACTGTCCTTCAGAAATGTTCTGCAGAACTGTGTAGAGCTTGAGCTACGGACTTTAACAATAATACAGTCATTCTTACAGCAATTTCACAAAATCTTACAGAATTTTTAAAATTAATAAAATATAGCATTATTTATCTCGCATACATATCACGTAAGCTTTTATGATGTGTTCCATTTTAGGAAAGTCAGGAAAACAAAACGTCTACAGATAACTCCTCTTATCTGCCTCTTAAGCCTGCAGAATTTTCTTCATGTGTAAAGAGAAGGTATTAATTTTTTACTGAAAAGAAAGTTTACAGGTTTAACACAAAGTAGTTTGTTTGATAAATAGTACAAGCAAAGGGAGAGGGAAGATAAAGAGGTGACACTGTAAAAATATATTTATAAAGATACCTACACTGTGCAGATGCCACTATTTGGGGATAAATGATACAGTTAAAGGACAAAGATTAAAATGCGATATTTGCCATAGAGCACAGCAAATGGAGGGAGGAAAAAAGGCTTGAAATTATTCTCCTTATAGAAAAATGTTAGAGAGTTCAATAGCGAATAAGAACTTTTATGCATAACTTACATTAACTTTTATAACAGAAGTATAACTATGAATGAAGTAAAATGGCTGATTAATATGTAGTTTAAAAACTGCAGAAAAGATGTCTTCGTATATTAAGAACCCAGTTCAGTGGACTGCTTGAGCATGTGCTTAACTTCAAGTACATGCTGAAGTTCCGCTGATGTCATTGGAGTTAGCTACACAAATAAAATGTTTTCATATGCTATGGTTTCAATGCAGTGGGATTTAATAGAAGTTTAAAGTTACTCTTTTCCATTTTTTTTCAGAATTTTGATGTTTTCATTCCTATTGAAGTCTACAAGGCTATTCCATATGAGTAAAGGCTCTTTTACAAAACCCTTTTGTGTTTGTTTTCAGTTTAGTTTTCATCCCAAACCAGCCTACCTTCAGAGATGCTCTTCTGAATACTAACAGATATCAGGGGCAAATAAGGCTATAATATATACACCATGACTAGCACATATGTACGCCAAGGGATTACGTAAAGTGTCTGCAAAAAACACACCACTTATTTCTCTGTTCACTGGTATATACCTGGTCACTATGTGTACTATATGAGACACATACACAATCACCTTAAATTTGCTCTTTTTCCTTTTTCATATAATTCTTTACTAGACCATTGTAATTCCTCACCTTTAATAGTAGTAAATATTTGAAGTTCATTATGGATGACATACGGCTTCATGAAAAAGAGATTTTTGAAGGAAGAATGAAGTGAAAAATGGGAACATGCACAGGATAGGAAAAAAAAATCTGCTCTGTAGGGCTTGTGGTGTACAATAACTATGAGCTGCAGATCAAGAAAAGTCCTGTGCAACACCTGTGTTGTAAAAAGCCTTAGCTTTCCACATACTCCAACTTTCACACAATTTTGTGTTAGTGTTTCTTAATTTCCGTATTTTTTTAATATTTAGTTGAGAAGGAATGAATAAAAGAGAAGGGACAGAACTGTAGAGGTTACATCCCTGGGGAGGAGAAGTACAGCTGGTGATAGAAATTATTTCCTTCAGGAACAGCTGTGAAAGCCTTATGTGCCAGTAGCTGCATGTGAACCTTTTATTTTTGTAGTACAAAATCTGACAGAGAAGTGTAACTCTAGAGAGAGTATTTATATGCAATCAAACGCATCCACTTTGCATTAAACACCCTTGTTAAGCAGGTTTATGTGTTCCTGTCTACTGTCAGTCAGGTTTCTGTGCATTATCAATCAGTCACGATCACCTGGTTTCCCACACTTGGGTTTGGGTACACAGTGCACAATTGCCAGTTTCAAGGTAGTTGCATGCCCCTAATAATGGACATAAGTTAGTCAGTTTGTCAGACAGCCAAATACTCTGCTTCTTCACAAATTTCAAACACTGAAAAACAATTTTTTTTTTTTTCCTCATTCCATTCGGAGCTACCTTGCAAAGCTGGCAGTAGCTGTTCAGAACATGTGCAACACTTTCCACAGAACAAGACCTCTAACCCTTCCAAAACCTCTGTCCTGGACCTGTTCACCTCTGCCTGTCTTTGAACATCTGCAAGAAAATGAGTTGAGTTCTGTCTATGGTAATTCCAGCTATGACTTTCAGAAACAACCTTAAATGCAGCCACTGATTATCTTCTCCATTTTCTAAAATGAGGTGAATGTTCTCCTATCTCTCAGTCTTTGTAAAACAGTTAAAATTAAAGACAGTGTGGAAATGCTAAAAAATACAATGGAGCATCCACAGTTGGTGTCAGTGGGAGTGTTGCCATGGAATTCAATGGAAGCCAGGTCAGGACCTGATATAATTGAGGGAAGTTGTTAATATACATCACTTGCTGCCTGCCTTCGGTTCTTGTCTAGATAATAAAGTCACTCACCGACATAACAATATAGAGTGCAGGAGCAGGTGACACACTCTACTGTGTGGTTATGAGGTCTTTTATGGCGCACCTTTCCCTTCAGTACACAGTGGAAGGTATATAAATACACTCCATATGCTTTATATTAGTATATTGAGTAACTTTCTGAACATATGCTTTGGCAGCTCAACATATCTCAAGCCAAACTTACTATGTGACATCCATAACAGATGAGCAGCTTATGTGCATTTATGAAAATAGCAGAATAGTCTAGCATCAGTAGCTGCCAGTTATACCTAATTGGCTTTTATAAAGCACTAATAGACCCACTTAGATTAGTAAGAATTGATGAGTTGATTGTTTGTTTAAATATTTTTCTTCATCATCAAAGGTCTATATTAGTGGCATTCCAAACATACAACACTAAAAGCAAAATTATATGCAGTCGACTTTTGAAGCCACCTGTTTTGTCAGAGGGACTGTGACTGTTAGATGAAAAATGTGGCAGCAGAATCAGAAGCTCCTAATTACACACTTTTCCTCTGTCTCTCACCAGTTACTATGTTATTTTGGATAATACCCATAGAAGATGCTTAGTTATGCTGTAGACCACATTTTCCTTATGGTCAGGAAAGATTATGAACTAAGCGGCATGATTATGCAACATGATACATATTTATGTATAAAAGAGTTCTACACACCATGCAATAGAATAGTGTTCTCAAAAACTTGGACCTTAAGAAAGATTTGATAATTTAAAAATTCAGAAGAAGCGTCTGAAGATACAGAATCTTTACTGTCCTTGATTAAATAGCTTTTGAGTTCTAAGCAAGAGTAAAGAAGTTTTGTATCTCCACATAAGGTACTGGGGAGACAAGGAAGGAAAGACTGAATTCGTATTTGATGTTGACCATTCTAAGAGGTCAGTGAAGAAGAGGAAAACATGAGTCAATATCACTTGAAATTATTTACTGTCTGGAGAAAATAGTTAAATTTGAAGAGATCAACCTGTTTATCACAAACAAGATGATGGGATGTTTCTACTTAAATATTTAATACCTTTTAAGAGGAAAAATTCCTGTTGTGAAACAACTTTACTATCTTGCAGACAAAAACAGAGATAAAATGTATACCAAATATACTGTATTCATATTAATCAAAACTAGGAGAAATTGACTGTGCGTTAAGATTTTTTTGTTTGTTTTTGTTTTCTTTAAGAACTGGCTTACCAAGAAATCTGCCCTTCAAGGGTATTGGCGAGTTCTCTGTCTAAAATTTCTATCTCCATGCCAGATTCCTTTCTAACCAAATGTTTTACAAAGAACAAGTAAAAGGAACCAACGTACAGTAATTACTAGTTTTGCAAAATTTGGCGTATAGATGATACTTGGTCTGCTAATGGTGCCTTCTCATCTGGAATTCTATGAAATTTTGAAGGACTGGTCAAAAAACAGATCATCAAGAACAAATTGACGTTGTTCTTTTTGAAATGGAAAATTTCAATAAGAATGTTTTTAATTTTTAATCTCATTTTTAAAATGAATTAATTTTATTCATTTCAGAGTGAAGAAGATCACTTTCAATACCACAAAACTTGGTGAGCACAGAATGGGGACAATTATTTGAGCTACCTCTGGATGTCTAATTGAAATTCAAGATGCATTATCGATTCCTAAAATAATAAGTCTAAGATATAAAAAGAAGGTTCTCTCAGAGTCAGATTATGCCATTTTAGATGCATGCAGTTTTAATAAATTTTTAAAAATCAATTAAAAAACCCCCAACAAAATCCCACCCTCAAAATGGTCATTTTGAAATGTAACCATAATTCGTTTCATTGTTTAATTTAGGGGGGAAAATACTATAATTCTATTTTGTGAACCCTTTCTTTCCACCTCAGTTTTAAAACTCTGTTGATGGACACATGCTTTTAGAACTCACACCATGTCTGGTTGCCGTTGTCACTTTACATTGAATTGTAAGTTGACAAGAAAGTCCTAGCCAAATACAACAATTTAACAAGATGATGCATGAGACAAAGAAACCTGAGATGACATGGATTTCTTTTTTTTTTTTTTTTCCACTTTTTTCTTTCTTTCTTGACACACAGTATTTTCCAGGAGAAAGAAAGAAATTAAACGTATGGGTCTACTATAACACTTCTTTGACAATGACATCACCCAAGCACCTGACTTGAGGTATGCACCCAACTTCCAAAGGCCAAAACTGAGGTGGAGTAAAGCTAGGCCAAAATAACATAAAGAGGAAATGCAGTGGTGAGAAGATTTTATTGAAAGGACTTTCACGGTTTTGTTTTTATTCTCTAGGGAAAGGGGAATAATAAACAGATAGAATGTTTTAGCTGAAAAGGATGGTGTTTTGTGTTTTGTGTTGCTTTCCTTCTCAGGTATAATTGCTCTTAGCAGTGACTTAGTCTTAACCTTATGCAACCAGTTTGTGAAACTAATCATGATAACACACTTTCCTAGATGTTTGCACATTTTCAGCTATTTGGAGACAAGCTGTAATTCCTTTCATGCAGCAAAACACAAAGAAGTAAAAACAGTGTGAACACAGAGCTGGTCAGTTGTGTCCTGGTGGTGGAGTTCCTCCATCTCATTTGATTTTCACAGAAAAAAGTATTCTATTTTGGAACATCTTCTGCCAGTGGTGTTATTTGGTGATTGAGGAATTATATTTACAAATGAGATTTAACAAGAGAGGTTTTTATCCAGGTCAGATGAAGTTACAGCGTGTTTTGTCACCTTGGTGACAATTTGCTGCGTTAATCAGCAAAAAGGTAGGTTACTAACTCTGTCAAAGAAAACAAAAAATATTCACCTCTATGGTTACTTTGGGTCCTGAAAATTTTCAGTACAACTCACCACAAAATTCAGCAACCTATGCCACCAAACCGCGTCTCAAGACCCACTTCACACATTCGTCACCACCACATCTGCCATTCTTGCCTACTCACCAATCACTTCCAAAGCCACAATACCTCGACTACTAAAGTCTACAGCACCATTATATCATAATTTTTTATTTATTGTTTTTCAAGAGGAAAAAGGAGGGGGAAAAGAAAGTGAAAAATCCATGAGGGTGTCTTCACAAACAGCCTGTCAAAATGTGGTAGATCCTCCTGGTGTTTAATGCGGAATGGTTAATTTCAAGATAAATACAAATCACTGGTTTCAGTGACGACTGAGCAGGAGAGGTCATATGGAAAAAGATGTCTGGAAGGATACATGGCTCCCAAACTTGCATTTGCTCTCTCTTTTTGTCTGCAGTACATCTTTTGTGAAGCATATTTTTTCTCAGGGGGGAGTACAATAAGATTTAATTCAGATTTTTCCTAAATTAAATTAAATGCAATAGTCATATAGCCCCCAAGATGATGGGGTGGGGTTAGCATGCTTTAAATCCTGATACGATGACAACTTTTATTGAAAACAAGTAACTTTTGAGCAAATTTAAACTGTGTATGACAGGGACGTGAGGATGTGGAATGAATTAATGCAAGCATTTAATGATCTATATCGTTACTGTCCTATGCTGAAAAACTAACGCTTTGTGAAGCAGTTAGGAGCAGTTTGAAGTGTAGAAATACTTACCAGAAATTTGAATTTATATTTCCTTAATATTTTCTAGCATTTACTAACTTGAACTTTTACTCATATCCTTGAGACAGTTGGGACGACTGTAACTTGAGTGTTGTAATTACAACTTAAGAAAGGTTACCATCCTGTAGCTTCTTAATGTTAGGGCAGATAGTGAGGAACAAGTTACCCAAAACTAGTAAGTGATACTCTTTAACATCATATTCCTTGTTTGTGAAAACCACTAAGGTCCAAGCTAAAGGAAATTGTCTCAAGTTACTAGGAATAATGATTGAAGGTCTTTTCAGTATATTATTTCTGTGCTATGTTACAAAGAGATACAAAAGAGTTTCCCAAATACATCATGAACAAACAAAAACATGGGAAAACACTAGTATGGAGGTAACAAAGACCCAAGACAAAAGAGCATCATATGGTGTTAAAGAATCCAAGAAACATAATTCAGATTAAATCCAGATTATAATATCAAAAATTATGCTCCTTATCATTTTGTAAAATGCCCAGTCTTGCATCAATTGTCCCATTTTCCCTTTAAAATAATAGCATTAACTGATCAAAACCCAAGTTTATTGAAGAGATATATAATTATTTATACAGCAAATGTGAGGAAAGGAGTGCGGCATAGTTCTTGTACCATTTTCCTTTTATCCTAAAGGTATTGTCACCTGGCATGTGTGGTTCATGTCCTGTTTCTCTGTGTGATCCAATAAATTTTTGTTCTGGTGAAACATCAATCCTGATGCTCTGATGTGATTATAATAATCAAATCCCAATTAAAAATACATGTCGTAAAAAAGTGGGTAAACAATGTAATAACTCACATGAAGCCAGAGCACCACTAAGAAACAGCTGTAGAAGTGTCTGCATAATTCTCTGTATATCTCACTGTGTGATCACGCTTGTAATCATCTCTCTCTGCTTCACCCATATTTAGAGGCAAGAGTCACAGCACAGTTCACAAATGATATAAACAAAATTTGATAAAAAATAGAACAGAAAAACTTAAAGAGAAAAAACAAGAATGTCAAAACCTTACAAAAACAAATAGTTTATAATTTTTTTTTTTTTTCAAATGTCAGCCTTTTTTTCCCAAACAGTGTAACTTTGGGGAATATAACAGGTTTGAAAAAC
>CM020063.1:6763063-6827220 GCA_009769605.1 Bucorvus abyssinicus
AAAAGAAAGAGAGAGAGGCAGCAGGAAGAAAAATGGACTGATATACACAAAGAAATGTACACAGAAGCAGACTTACAAACAGGTCTGCTGGGAGATACTCAGATAAACAGAAGTATTACAAATACTGTCTCTAGCTTGCACACAGAAAATTCTTGCTAGAGTTTTTCAAAGATCTTACACTGCACTTTGCATTGAAAGGTAAAAATAAATAATAATAACAATTCAACCCGTCTTCTATACATCCCCTCCCCTTTCAAAGTTTTCTCTTACACAGAACACTTGTAGGAAATGTTTAACAGAATAATAATCAAAAGGGAGAAGCATACTCAGGATGAGTGCCTCTTTTGCCATTTCCTTACCTCTGATGTTCTCATTTGCATCAGTGGAAAATGGGTGTAAAATGCAGCCTAATCAGAATGGCAGCATTGTACTTCTACTTTGCACAGTCTGATAGGCAATGAGGACTCGAGTTACAAATCCCAGACAAAAAAAATGAAAGACACTCCCTCTATCTCAGGAAAACCTTGATCTGCATGTTGTTGAAAGGTGTGGGGTATGACAGGGAAGTGTCATTACATTCTCTTCTCATTAAGGTTAATGCAATTGCATTGGATATTGGAATAGATGGAGGTTTTGGTCTGATATGGCATGGTCACTCTAATGTTTTCACAAACAGCTTTAAATTAATGCATGGGCTTCAAGAACCTGCGTGAATAAGACATAAGCACTACATTTGTCCTTCTCAGAACCTCTCTACTGTGACCTTGTTTTATGTCGCATTATGATAAACTTCCAAAAGCTGAATGGAGTTTTGAAATGTACCAAGATCTTTAGGGATGAAGACTAGAAAACAAGGGAAATTCAAAAGTCTGGAAAAGAATACACGAGGAAAGTAGGTCCCAGTTCCTTCTGAAAACCTGAAAGGTTCAATTAGCAAGCCTCCCTGTATGAATCAAGCCTTGCATTTTTTCATGCTGCTCTAGCTGTAGCATAATGAACATAACATTGTGGAGAAGTGGGTGGGAAAGAAAAGACTCTGGTATCTGTTGTCAAGCTTTCAGAGAGATGTAAGATTTCTTCATAAAAGTGATACTTACTTCACAAATAGCAAGGCTAGAGTCTTGATTCACCGTTCAGACAAGTTCACTGGCTATTACTGATGTTTTAATACCAAGATACGTGAGATTTTTAACAGGAAGGAAGCTGAAAAAGAAACTTCTATGTCCCATTCAGGGTTTGGATATCCTTTAATTTGCAAAAAAATTTATGATACAGGTAAATTTAGGTAATGTGCTACAGATGACTATATAGGCAAAATATTATATAATAAACATTACTGAATACTGGTGTATTAATTTAAAAAAGGAAGATTGAAATGTTTTCTGACACAGGACATCTCCAAAATAAAGTGGACTAGAAAGAGGTGGTGCAAATAGCTGAAACTTCTTGAAGTTTCTCTTATGCCTTCTAAACATCCATTATTGCAGAAGATATTCCTGAGATTCAGAAGACTGTATAGATCCAGATTCAATTGTAAAGGACCTTGGAGAGTCTAGAGGAGGTAAAGATATGAGGCCTGACAGCTGAGAAATACACCCAGGAAAATAAAAAAGGAGAGAAGGAAAAGGCTAAGCCTGTCAGCAGGACACTGCAAGAAGTATTTGGATATAAGTAGTAAGTCAGCATCACCTGCAGATTGGCAGCTTGTATGAAATGAACTGCTATCAGTCAAGCATACAGTGGATAAGGTCTACACAATGGGAATGAAATTATCAGAAACCCATATGACATGTAAGAAAACCCACAATGTACCACAGAAAACAAAATATTTCAGTTTGTACAGGTGTATCATATATGCCACTTAGTAATATCCCCCAGTCCTTTCAAAGAAGCCAAAATACAGCAGCTATCACCAGATGCGTATATTTCATGCTCATATACTCACATAGTACTGAGTGAATCTCCATCCATTTAAGAATGATGGACCTAATTCTGTCTTTGTGGGTTCAAGGGCAACTTTATTTTCCTTGGTACTTTTTTGTGGGTTCAAGGGAATACACTTGGTTCATTATTTTGATTAATTTAGTTTAATTCTACATGTGATTGTGATTTTACTTTCTCTGTGGTGGGGTACTTGCCTTGTTTTATGCTAATTATCTGTCGAAGTAACTCACAGCACCAGATTTTGGTTTCCCCTTGAGCAACTCCCAAGTTTATTAGTTTGACCTTATCAAGCTTCTTTTAAGGCAGCTCTCTGTGTCAGTCCAAAGTTACAACTGCCCTTCATTCTTATTTTCACAATTACAGCTCTTCTGAACACTTCATTGCCAACCCTGCAGACTGAGTCTCTTACCTAGGGCATCTCTCAAAATCCTAGGCACTTATGGTTTAGAAGGAAAGCGAATGATGGAAACACATGGGAAAATCAGTGCTTCTCTCTCACACACATTACTCTTGGTTTCCTTCTTTAGTCACTGGCCTGAATGCAGACACACTAGCAACTATTTCCCCTAAAATATAGACTTGTGAATCCCAGAGGGAGTGCAATTTATGGCAGGCACACACCTCTTCTTGTGCCTTTTGTTTGAAAGCAATTTTCAAGGCCTTTCTTTGTTCCAGCTATAATAACGGCTTTTCTTGCAACAGAAACTGGGAATGAAAGACTATTTCTGAAAAGACTTCCTGAATCCAAAAACCTTACCTGAGTTCTTTGATAATGTTATTTATAAATGTAGGTGTATGGGCATAAACACACACACAGATGAGAGCTGTAGAAGGACTGACGAACTGTATTATCTTCAAACGATCATGCTACTTTGGCCTGTTATCTCCTTCACAATACCTGTATTAAAAAAAAAAAAAAAAGAAAAAGATAAGAGAAATTATCATCTGCTCTAGTTGCACAAAAATCATTTGAGTGTCATAGACTACCTGAGAATATGGCTTTGGGTCTTCTGAATCATCACTGCGAGCATCTCTACTTTTGTATAAATTTGTTAGCCGGTCCAGGAGCTTCCCTCACTTCCCTAGATTTTTTTTCAGCAGCATTCAGTGTTAGTTAGTCCTTCTTTCTGTCCCCTAACTGTTTGTTGCATAACACTGCACTCTTCTAAAATAACCATTTCTTCTGTGCTCTGTTGTTAAGGTGATAGTTTCGATTAAATGTTTTTTTTTGTAATAGCCTGAAGGCATCCCAGAAGTTCCCTTTCATAGTATGTCCCTACAAATCTAGACAGATAAATTAAAGAACTCCTTTCTAAATTCTCGAATGAAGTTTGCAGATTGCCTTTTAGTTAGCATTAGCCAAGCAATGCAGATTTGTTCTTTTTCATCTTTCCTTATGACTCACTGCCTACAACTCCTCGATCATTTTGTTTACTTTGCACTGAAATATATATAAAATTTTGGACATCTCACATAACACTTTCTTCATCTCTGGCCTCCGGAACAATCTGCAAGGGGAAGGGCAACAAATTTACCTTCTCATGCACTATTTTCAAGAGTCTACTTTTGAGCCATTTTGTCTTGCTCCTCTTTCCCTTCTGTCAAGTTACTCTGATCCATTTCAATGCCATTTCTCCTTCTGTTCAATCACATCCCTTCATTTTCCTTCAAAACCAAAGTAATAGGGTCACCTGCTACCAATGATTATGTGACATTGAGTTATAGATAAACATCCTACAGGCAAAATATACAGGTACATAAAAATCATCAGGAGACTAATAGTGACAAAGAAGTTGTTTTCTCTGTTTTCTTTAGGGGTTTGGTCTAATTTTAGGATGATGGATACAAACTCCAGTGAAATGGGATTTTCCAAGCCTTACGACCTGTAATATTTAACAGCTAAAGTCTGGCAGAATTTTTAAAATTGTGAGTTCATTTACTATAAAAAGAGGTGAAAGTTCAAACTTTATGTGATATTATTATAGCTCCTCCCTCATAAATGTGCAATTAGATAAGTAGATGAAGATTGTATATACAGCAGAAACTAATCCATTTAATATGTTGACTGTCTATACTTAATGTGCTATTAAATAGACAAGCCAGACAAAATCCTCCCTGAGAGATTTGTCAGTAGTATTTTAAGAGCTGATATAGTTTACCTATAATCCTTCATTAACTCATTAAAATCTGGGCAGCAGACTTTTTTTTTTTTTGTGTGTCTCTGTTGTAATCAGCCCTCATTTCTGTTTCTTAGCTCACACACTTACAGCTTGTGTTTTTCTGGGACAAAAGAAAGAATCTTTATTACTGACATTAATAGAATGACTGAAAAACATGGCTTGTCTCTTCATTTCCTTAGGTTCTATGAAAGGACCAAGAAGAAGAAAAAAATAAGTAACAAATATAAGTTGAAAAGAATAGTTAGCAACTCATAGGAGAGCCATTACAATTCATAAATGAGGGTTACACACTCAATCTTTTCCTCTTTTTATGTATAAAGTGAAATAGATAACACTCCTACACATTTTTTCCTCCAGCCACTTTGAATATTGTTCATTCTTGTTCTCAGCTTTGCCAGTGATAAAAGGTTTATTCCACATATTCCCAGGTGATGGTAGAGCAAAAAGTATACCTAATGCGGCTGTCCAATATATTGACATTCATATTCAGTCTCTAAAGTCAAGTCATTTCGGAGGAAAGGGGAGTACAATTTGCTATGTAATGCACTGGGACAATTCTATATCTCTGACTCTGTTTCATGACAGATCTTATAAAAGATCGTAAATTACTATCTGTTGAAATATATGCATTTAATGGATTCCATTAATGCACACACCTGCACATAAAAGATTTTGCAAGCTAGAAGATATGATCAGTCAAACAGCTTTAATAGTTATTAATTACAGTTGCTCACTATTTATTCCTCACCAACACAGAAACGTTAAGGTATTTTAATACTCTTGGATGGCATGCATAAAACAGAGAACCAATCTTTTTTTTTTTTTTTTTTTTTTTCTGCTGTGCAATCAATCAGTCAGTTGCACAATACTTTCAAATATTTGTTAGACATTTTCTGAGACAGGACCCTTACTATTCTTCATATAATTCAGAGATGCACAGGTAGATTTCTGCACAAAGTTTTCTACTCTTCTGATTCTGTGTTACTTAGGCTGGATCCAGAAAACTTCAGTTTGGGTTTAACTTTGTAAAAGATTTCAGTATTCGGTTTAAATGTATTATAAGTCATATGAGATGCTTAAAAAAAAAAATCCATAATGTTGTTGCTTCATCAAATGATTTGTTCGGCTTCTAAAAACATAACCTTTCACACAAAAAAAGTGAAAGCCTCAAAACTTCAGTGTTGAAGTTAATTAAAAGACCCAGTATTACACAGCAGACAGATGAAAAAATTTATGAACCTGAGCTATTGCCACAACAGTGCCAAATTCAATTAAAAATGTATCAAAAAAGCAGGACAATGAATCCTATCAGGAAAACAAGGTTAAGGGATGTACTGTAAAACAACTCAGTGAGTCTAGTCTTTGGATTTTGAAATGGACACTATGAAAGCAAGTGAATAAACACATGCCCTCATCTGAATAAGATTTGAAATATGCTCATACCTCCTGCTCTGTAACTACCTCTAGCTAAACCAAATGGGACTTCACTGAGAGAAAGTGTGGCTGCGGTGACAGCATTTTGTGTGATACTTGGAAGAAGTGGATCTACCCCTGAGTTCCTCGTGGTGCCTTTATTTTCTAGTTTGTGAAATAGATTAGTTGTATTTAGCCATAAATTTTAAAGGGTTTTGAGATCTGCTGGTATAAAAAAAAAGACAGTATTATTAATTACAGACCACGGACTTTCTTATCACCTGGATAATCTCTAACATTATATCTACTGACTTTTCCATGTTATACATGACAATGCAAAGCATAAACTTAAAGAACAATCAGAGTTTACAGTAAAAATAACTCGAATTTATTTTAAACCCACACTGCTCTGAGTGAGGTAAACAAAGTGGGGTTTATACGATGTAATATTGCATACATACCCGGTAAAATAGACATAGGTTATTAGATTAGCACATCAGCTACTCTCCTACTGTCCACATCCACACTTATTCAAAAGCATAAATGGGGTAACAACGTCCTCCTCCAAAGAGCATAAAACTATTATGTGGTACACCTGGTGCTAAAGTATGGACAGAATCACTTATTGCATTATCCTAACTGACATATGTCATATGAGCTAAGTCTTCTCTCATCCAAAGTCTAAATATACATTACAAAGTTTTGCTCGTGACTCGTTTCTTTGTTGGATCCCATTGAAGGGGTTTTTCTGCCCTATATTTTTGCTAAATAAATAATAGATGAGTGCTGTTGGAAATGATAGATGTATTTCCACAGAATCTACTACTTTGTTATCAGAGTTTGAGGGTTTTGTTACTTTTTATCCTAATATCTTAAACCATGGTAATACATGCATTTAATTGCTGACACACACGAGATGTAGTGAAATCAATGGCCACAGTGACAGCTGTTGCGAAGTTCAAGCTGTTGACCTGTACCTGAGCACCTTCAACACCCAGTTTTCTCTATGAATTATTGCTCAGATCCTCAGAAATTAGGGAATAGATGGGCATTACTAATCACAATCAAAATGGGGATTTCCAAAATCAGACATCACTTTGGAAAATTCAAGCACCATTGTGGTGGCCAGCCTGAATTGATAGCTTATGAAAGGGCAAGGAGGTGCAGTGAAACGGATCTTTTAACTTCAGGGATTGCATTCATGACACCTGACCATTGTTCACTGCGGACATCAGCAATGGTGATAAAAAAATCCAACTGATTCTTGTTTATGATGAGGGTCCTTAACCAAAATGGAACATTTTTTAAGGATTTTTTTTTTTTTTTAAGTTTATGGAACTTTAATCCAAGTACGTAAATGGCCTCTGTTAGGGAGCATCTGAGTGTCTGGACCATTCAAATCTTTAAGAACAGACTGATATAAAAACTTTAATAACATCAATTCGCAAAAAGGAGCTGAGTAGATGACTCAAAAGCCATTGTTAGAGCTAAAGTTAGCTAAGTATACCTTTTCATACTTTTCTGAATGTCAGTCTGGATTTGTGACATTATTTCCTGACAATAGGAATGATTCAGAAACAGAGCTCTATATCTCATTAATACTGAGAGTTGGAAACACTGCCTGAAAGTACTTCCTATTCTGATGAAAACTTTTGTCTGCTTTGGAGATAAATTGACTGGTATCACTCTAGAGCAAGGCTTCCCACATTGTTGTCACAGCCTGAGAAGAATCTGATTCATCGGTTCATGGAGGAAGACTGTTACAACAAGAAACCAGGATGCTGAGGGGAGACGACAGGAGGGTAATATTTGGATGCTGGCCTACAATGAGATACAAATTAGAGTTTTCAATGACTATGTAAATGGCTACACATAGTGTGATTTTCCTTAAAACAAAGGAGCAAACAAACAGGTAATCAGGAAGATCAAAAATACTCTGGAAAAAAGAACTTCATTTGATTATTTGTCCCCTTTGTTTTTAAGTTGCCATTAGCAGCATTTTATTCATTTTTCACTAACAAATTTAAAAAAAAAAAAGTACTCATCTTTTAAGCATGAAATGAGTCTGATTCTTTCAAAAGGGAAAAAAAAAAGTGGGACTGATCCTCAGCTGGCATAAACTGACATAGTCCCATTAACTGAAATTTATCTGCTCCAATTATCATTATCTGAAGATCAAGACTTCCAACTGAATTAATGTTTTCATTGATCTATTAATTGAAAAAAAGCCTCTTTGTTTGTCTAGCTGTGTAGCAATCTACACAACACTTCTGATTACATAGACTTAGTTTTTCATTGAATAGCTGGTCAAAGTCTATTGCATTTCTTAACAAAATTGAAATTATGATTGAAAATAAACACTTAAGACACACACCCCCCTTTTTTTTTTTCCCCCCATCAATCCAGCCCATTTTTGTACAACACCGGTGAGCAAAAATTGGTTTTTATCACAGAATGGAAAAAAAAGAGAGCAAAATCAGACCACAGTTAGTATTCTTTGTGCACAATAGACTTTTAATTTCTGATCAGCTTGTTGCTAGTACAAGGTTAAGAGTGATCAAGAAAGAGAGAGAAAATACTCTTTCTTATTCACTTAGCTTAACTAACAAAGGAGAAAATCTGTCATGCTAATTTGAAAACAGTGCTGAAATTATTGTTATTAACTTTTTTCTGGGGAATAGGGAAGAGGAAGAGAAGGTAGAAAAACTGAGAACAAAGCCATAATGCTTGAAACTGGCAGTGGCATATGAAATTATAGTCAAAGGAAGGAATACATCACTGTGCAAAGAATCAGCGCAAAGCTTCCATTTCATCTATATCCCACATAGATCCTTAAATTAGTTAAGAAGGCACATTGCCTGGAACTAAACCTATGCATTATGTTCCGCACACACCCCCTCTTACAGTATCCCCTGCTACTGTGCTGACGAATGCTTCAATAGATTAGCTAAGATTGAAGTAGAATGACAGACCACCCTGCCTGTAGTTTAGGGTTGCTTAGGATTTGGCCATATAAATTGTGAATAACATCAGGATTTTACACACAGCACTGGGAATGTCCTTGTTTTCCATATTTAGACTAGACACCAACAGATTCAACAAATATTTTGTAACTGTTATTTATTTCATCGGAAGAAAATTAGTCCCTTGTAGAAAAGAAGTCCATTGTAATTGTCTGGACATGGTACTGGGCAACCAGCTCTAGGTGACAGGAGGACTGGACCAGTCGACCTCCAGAGGTCCCTTTCAAACTCAGCCATTTTGTGATCCTGTGATTCCTTGAAAATTCAATTCTAATTTCACAAGATACCTTTTCTGAACTCATATGGGTTACTGTTTTATTCTGATACTGAAACTTGGAAGGAGAGTGGTCTTTCGAGAAGACATTGTTGCTTTTACATATTTTACATATTTGTTTACTCTAAAGTTAGCTGGCTATTAGTGTAGGCTACCAGCAGGTGTGTTGGGACAGCCCTCTTCCTGTTTGTAGAGTGAGGAAGACAAATTTTAACAGTTTCTTTTCAAAGGGAGGAAGATTCTGTTATTAGATTTCCATTTCATAATGGTCAGATTTATGGTAAGTGGTAAAACCGTAGAGTCATTCTTAAAGTGAGTGTTATTTAATGACACCAGAGGTTCCAGACATCATGTTATAGTATCCACAAAGCTAAGTTTGTGTGTCTCAGCCTTGCTAGAAAATGTATTGAAAACCCAGTTGAGGGATTGTTTTCACTGTGTTTTGTAAGACTTTCTGGTGCACATATATTTTGCCATGTGCTTACCCAGCTATAGGTAAGGAAGCCATTTAAAAAACACATCCACTGGATCAATAGAAATAAACATTCTGAATTAGAGAATTCAGTTGGAGAGTGGCCAAGATATTTCTAACCAAATTAAGATACTGGGAAGTAAAGTCATTAGACCCTTTTCTGAAAAGACACACATAAAAGAGAGGAAAAGCTTAAGTCTCATTTCAAAAACAATGGATGCAGAAGGTTTTTAAAGATACATGTTTATGTCTGTTTATTTCAACAGTAGATTTAAATTAAACCCAAGTTTTAAGCCCTAAATTTGCACAAGATCCAGGTTTCTATCATTCCATTACTTCGATTGTATTTAGCTACTCATATATATAGGATGCTCTTTAGAAGTATTTATCTGTTGTGCACTACTTACTTCTCTAGCATTAAGAGAAGCATGTGTAGTCCAGCAATCAATAACAAAATTCGGTACTGGTATGCTCAAGAGGTTCTGAATCCTTATCAAACATATGCCAGGAAATTCATGCAAATAGTGCATTTCTATGCCCAGATCTGGTCACTGCATGTGTCAAATGGCTAGTCAGTGAATTACCTACCTACAGATTGCATTTCTGACTCTCCAAGGCTCAGACTATATGTGTTTTTCATCTTGCACAATACTGAGCAGATGGACCTTGATTTTCAAAGGCCCTGAGCAGCCAATACGCAGAGTTCTTTGTAAAGCTTTTCCTGTTGTGGAAAAGGGGAAAAAAACAGTAAAGAGAGTATTTTACTGCCTCAATTACAGTCCTCTTTTAATGATCTCCCCACCAGACAATGCACTGTCCACTAGGATTCAGTCTTCGAACAGAATGAAAACTCAACACTTGTTTCTTTCTGGTTTATAAGAATGCAGCAATAAGAATGACCTAGTTAGGCTCGTTTTTTCTTAGGGACATTTTATATAAAGGTGAATATAGAAATACACATAAATGTCTCTATATGCATGCAAACATTCATGTGTATTTGTGTTCTTCTATATGTACATATTCCATCTGTGTACATTTTTAAATATGCAAACAGAATCTTTTTTACTCTCTCAGTAGATGTTGTTATAGTCTCCCATAGCAACAACTCACAGATAAAGAATCTCCCATCAAACCAAATTGTACATTGAGGACTCTGCTGACTGTTATACCAACATTATAGGTCTGATTTAAATCCACAGAATTAAGGAGATTCTCACTGAAAGTCTAACCTCAGCTCACCAGGCTATGATATAGCAACATACATGGAAAGTAATATCATGTTCTCTTCTTTTTGATAGAGAAAAATGAGTTAAAGAGTGAGAGGTTTTTATGCCAAATTCCCTAACTTTTGTGGGTTTAAATCTTCCCCCAAATGTTAATATTATGGAAACCGGTGTTTTGATGTTTAAGGAGACATCCAGTGCTGCAGCAAGTATATTTGGTTTCTCCTGGTTTGGGGGAATTTCTACTCCTAGAGGGTCAGTTCAATCGAATAGCATAAAGTAGAAAGACAGTTCCTTCTGGCAGGACAGGTGGAAATTTTATGCTCCAGGACTGTTCAGTAATGATCTTTGGCTGCTTTCAAATACACAGACACAGCAGCTAGCTATTAATGTGAAGACATGCAGCGTGGAAAATATAATTAATGATTCTCATGAATTTTCACACAAGCCTTTCACTCTTCAACACTTATGAACACTATGAAGTACATGGTTTCTACCTCAACTTCCAGTTCCTAGAAAGTAGTAGTTATAACCACATTTCTTCTTAAAAGACAAGCAGACAAAGGCATTGCAATTTTCAAGACTTAACAGTTCATAGTCAATGCAAGAGAAGATACTCATAATCTCACCAAAAATTTGGTTTTCACTTTGCTCATTTCAGTCTCATAGTTCACATTTTTGTACTAGTGGAACATGCTTGTATAGAGTGACAAGTTAGTTTAATTTTTTGTAACAGCAATGTTAAATTCTGATGTTTGTATTTTTGTTTTGTGTTTGTTGTTGCTTTTATTAACTGAACGAATAATTTAGAACTGTGAAGCTCATTGATAGTTTAATGCTTGCTTGAGACTGGAATGTCAGAAAGGATGTGTACAAGTAGAATAACATAACCTTTGTTTCTTTCAAAAACTCTCATCCATACATCAAGTATTTTCTCAGGAACAGTAAAGAAATAAATTTTAAAATCCCCAAAACACCAGAATAATTTTTATTTTCCTGCTTTAAAAAAGTTACCTAACTGAACTTAACATATTTCATGTTCATATGAATCAAAATTAAAAATTGGAATTGTATGATTCAGAGAAAAAATATTAAAATATCCCTCACCATACCTTTGAAAACAAAGGCATTTGGTATAATGTAAATGCCATCGAGTACTTTAGATATTGCTGAGCTAGAAAACTGGCCAGTGCTCTATCTCTATACTGACTCACGGATGGCAGCAAATGCCTTGTGGGAGTGATTAAAACAATGTATATAGAATAACTGGGAATGCAGAGGTAAACCTATCTGGGCTGCCACGTTGTGGTAAGACATTGCTGACCTGCTCAAGAACCTAGTTGTGAAAGTATGTCATGTAGATGCCCACATACCTAAAAGTTGAGCTACTGAGGAACATCAAAAGAACCAGCAAGCGGATCAAGCTTCTAAGTGTTCCAAACAGACCTTGACTGGGAACACAAAGGGGAACTCTTTTTAGTTCGGTGGGCCCATGACACTTGGTAATAAAATTCACATACATATTGCAATATATGTACACAAATTGCTTCTTACCACAATCTTTTCTATGACTTCATCTTCCAAACAACAGCCCACCCTTCAAAAAATACCTTGAAAAGTACTTTTTAAAAAAAAAAACAAACAAAAAAGCCCACACAACTGCTTTCTATAGGACATTGAAAATCTGTTTTATACTTTAGCATTTTATTTTACGCTACAACTATGTGATAAAATAATTATACAAATTAAATTCTTCTAATTCTGATTCAAATTCAACTTTCCATAAAATAAAATCAGGCACTGGAATTGAGGTTTTGACATTCAGAATTTAAGCTTGACCTTAATTTTGAAAAAGCTTCAGGCACTCAAATCCAGGTACTGGAGGTTACAAGCCTTATGGTGTTAGGTCTATTTCTCCATAGTATCAATTCCAAACTTCAGTGTTTTGACCTCTGTATTCACTATCTCTTTTTATTCCTGCACAAGATGTAGATACATCCGGTTTTTTAGGACACAGTGAACTCCTTCAAACTTGAATCAGGTGTCCAAACCAAATGGTGATTCTGTGTTCCTATTCATGTTGCTTACAGAAATCAGTCTTCTCTGTCCTACAGCTGGATTTCCTCTCTGAAGAAGTGAAATTTTGCTCCAAACTGAATCCTGAGAGCAAAGTCACGTCACGCAAACAGTTGGCCACAGAATAAACATGGACCAAATTGACTTGTCCATCTGACACAGATAATGCATTGTGTGACCTTGGGTGAATCATTTTCTATGCTTGGTCTTTCTCTCCTGTAATACAGGAGTGTCGCCGGTCGGCTGAGACAAGCCGATCACGGGGACGTGCCCTTCCCTATCCCTGAACCCCTCTCCTCCGGGAGAGAAAAGGGTTCAAAAGCAGAGATACGAAAAGGAAAAGAAAGATTTTTGTGAGACCTCTGAACGTTTGGAAAACTGAAACAAACTTTATTAAAACTAGAACAATATATATAACATGCAGGGAAAAACCAATGCAAAATCTGAGAGTCTGTGCAGGATGGAAAGGCGAGGGTTAAACGCGAGCAAAGAGACAAAGGGGGACGGTGCCACGTGCAGTCCAGAAAATGGCACCGGCCACGTGTGCGCTTTCGTGAACAAAGGAAACCCGCGGCTGTTATGAACGCGGGACTCCCATATGCAGAGCGCTGTCCCTACCGCATTCTCGTTGTGCAGTTAAAAGCGGCAGCGCTGGCAGGCAGAGAGAATATCAAAGCAGCAGGCAAAGAGGGTAAAGCCTTACGGCAGCAGAAAAACCTCCAGGCGAGCAGTCTGTCCCAGGCGGCGTGGCGGGGGCTGCCCCGGTGCACGGTATCCGGAGCCAAGCCGTGGTGTCTGGAGAAAAGCCTCTTCCCCGGAGCGAATCTGAGGTCCTGCAGTGCTCTGCGGAGCCGAGAGTGTCCGGAGAGCCGAGAAAGCCGCGAAACAAGCCGAGGAAAACAGCCCAGCAAGTCCCGGGAACCGGGAAAAACCGAATGCCCCCCAAGCCGTCCGATAAGCAGCCCGGAAGTCCCGAGTAGCCCCGGAAGTCCCGAGCCCGCAGCTTCTTAAAGGGGCAGTACCCTCCCGAGAAACTTCTCATCCAATAAGATGGGCGAATCGTAACATGGAAGGGAATAATTCAATTAGTAAACCTTCAAGCAGGTTTTTTTTTTTTTTCCTTCAATCTGCCACAAGGAGTAATGCTACTTCCATACTTCCATTGTAGAGACATAATATAAAAATAGCAGAACAGGTCACACACAAGTTCAGTTATTTCAGTATCTCATCTCTGACAATGGCCAGTAGCAGGTTTGGATAGATGAGAAGAACAAGATGACCAGTAACACTTCCCTTTGCTACCCCTCCTCATGGTCTGGCGGTATGGAAGAAAAAAATCACAAGGATTTCCAGAGCTAAACTTTGTATCTACATTATTTTACTTAACATTTTGTAATGGACTGATCCTGAGTTCAGTAAATTAATTCACCTAAAAAGAATTTAACTCATTTGTTTTGGCCCACACCACATTTTGTGGCAGTAAGTCCCACAACTGAATTAGCTGTCCTGAAAAAACATGACATAGTGTAGCAACAGAAAACAATTTCCTTTTGCTTGCCTTAACCCATATGCCTAATAGATAAAAGGAGTGAGAAGTGTTGAATAATTGGTAAATACTAGCGAAGCCTTAAGTTTAAACTAAGAAATCATTCTTATACCTTTGTTAATGTTATTTTTTTTTTTTTTTTTTAAAGTAAGAACTGGCATATCAAAGGATTAAATTGAAATAAACATGACGCAGAGAATATACTTACATCAGAATTTAGGAGGGGGAAGTTAATAGATCTTTCTATATTTCTTCTCATATCATTAACATTATATTGCAAAATTTCCTCTGAAATAATGTTCATCTTCAGAAGAATAGCAAATCTTATAAATAATTTAAAGATTTTTCACTCACACCAAGAAACCTACCTGTTCAGAGATTCATTTTACACTTTTACAACAATTTTTACTTGCCCTGACTGTGCAGTTGTTGCAGATCTCTTCTATGAATTTGCTTCAGACAGACATAGAAACTTCCTAGCGTGAGCCGCATCTGCAGCCTCCTGCATTGATAGGAATCTCAGGGCAATTGATGCTGTCATTACAGATGGTTTACAGCAGTGTCCCTCAATTTTGGAGGTACCAATAGTAACTGAAGACACAAGACAATAAAAATTATAAAATAAAAATTGCTTTTCTTAAAAAAAAAAATCCTCTTTGATTTCAATTATATTTAAATTTGGCTTAAAATGAGATCAGCACCAGGCTGATAGCTTTGACATGAGTCCTACAGTGTAATGCATGGCAGAAGCCTCTTGCACATCCATAGTATGCCTGGGAAGCAAGAACCTCTGAGGGTGCACGATGCTGTTCACATGGGTTTCATACTCTTGTTGCAGGGAGTGTGGACTGCCAGTAGTTGGCCTGATTGACTCTTACTTATTCACAGCTTCGATTTGAGCCCCTCTCCCTAGAGATCAACCAAATCAACTCTGAAGACTTTGTATTTGTTCCACTCGTTCATTATCACTCACTCTTTCCTCTCCCTTTCCCACTTCATCTCTCACCCCATTCCAAGGGAAGATTTGCTCACAAAGAAAATGGATGACTAGCTACTTAATCTCTATGACATAGTACCTGATTTTTAAAAAGACAATTTTTAAGATAAGTGACTGAAATAATTTCATACACTCCACTTACACACATGACAATTCAGTTATGCCCATCTCTTTCTCATAAAACTCCTTAATATTTTAGTATATTGCTTTATTTCTTCATAGGTCTTCATAACTTATTAGCGCTAGGAAGGCACAAATTATGTGTATTTATAGTTTTCTGTCCTGGAGGCTCAGACCTTCATGCCCCTGCCCCAACACTGGGTCATTCAGAGGCTGTGGTCACTTTCCACACACGCATAGGGATGTGTCTGCCCTGTCTTAGACATCAAACAATTAGATATCTAAATATGACTACATCAGACTGCCCTTCTTGTGGGCAAGTTCAGGAGGAGATTCATTTCATCTTAAGAGAGGAGTGAGAAAAGGCAGTTGATTTCTCCTGTGAAGGTGTCGGTAACATCTCCACTTTCATCTTGCATGGTGTTCATCCAGTTTACTATGTCACACATTCCCAGTTTCAGAGGATGTTGCCAGTATTTAGACAGCTAAGAAACTATAAAACCAGAAGTTGCTTTTGGTAGACATGTGGAGCACCCAACACGGCCAGGTTCTCACTTCTAGCCCTTCTTGGCACTGTTGTGACCCTAGTAGGAACACAGTTATTACACTGACAGAAGCCAACTCTGATATCTGCTTTCAGGCACGAGTCACTCTAGGCTGTGACAACAGTTTTGTACAAGTAAGGCCTGCATGAATCAGCCACAAAATGAGGCTGGAACCTCTCTTATAGCTGTATCCTAATGAACCTGAGAGAGGATAATATTCTGACAGCAGGGAGGGCAGAGAAAGATTAAAGGGCAAAGAGAAGTGAAGAGGGTAGAACAGCACAGCGGGCAAATGGATTAACGTGCTCAAAGAAATAGTTAAACCAATGTAAATGAAAATGCCCCTTTGAGTGATATCATGCACTAATGTACACCATGGCAGCTTCTGTTCTCCTGGATTCCCTTTCTTTTATTGTCCCTCCAGCAAATCCTGGTTTTATTCTCAAATGCTTCCCGACACAAATGCCTCTGGTAGATTTTCAAACCCTGGTGCTTTCCAAAGGAAAACCACACCATTCTCCCACTACCTCTTCTCTCAGACTCTGCATTTCAATCTCCAGAGGCATCTTCTTTGCTCAAGCTCTGCGGAAAATATCTACACATGGGGATGAAGCTCTAGGGGAGAGCTGGGGCAAACACAATCACCACTGCCTTTCAGCAAACGATTAGCCTAATCTCAACTTTTATTTAAAGCCCTACACTTCGAACAAATCCTATAAAATTCAATGAAAAGGATGTTTCATAGACAGTGCTTATGCCCTCAGCTGCCCAGTCATGAACCAGCTCACAAAGCTGAAGTTAATACAAATTTTGCTAGCACATGACCAAGGCAGTGATGGGACGTAGTTGAAGCATAAATCATCATCATCATGGCTTGGCTTCGCGGACAAAGATTTGGGAAGGGCTTTAAACGTGAGTACACCCTTCAAGCCTGCGCGGTGGATTTTTTAGGTGAGGCGCAGTGCGCGCGAGACTGGTCCCACCCTTTACACCTGAGGTTCATCTGCCAGGACCTAGCGAGCTTGGACGGTGACAGCGAAGTCCTCAGGTCGTAGGTTTGGTTAGAGTATCCTTCTCTTAGATGGATGGCCTTACAGGGCTAAACGAGCTCCATCTGCCCGGGTTTGGAGTTAGAGTTGTCCTTCTCCTAGGATGGTTGCCCGAAGGCTAGTGAGCCCATCCTGCCCCTGGACACACTTTGTCTGACCCTTCAGTTGAGACCTGTCTGGCTTGGGAGACCCTACCGGAGGCATATGCCACCACCAGCATAGCTCTCAACTTCACAAGGGCACGCAAGCTCTTTCCCCACGGCAAGGGGGTGCCCGTGAAAGAGGAAGCATAAATATAAAGGTACCACCTCTAGCTTAGGTTGTTAAGGAAGACTCATGGGGTTCTTCTCTGTTTTTGTGCTTATCCTCAAGTCCAATAACAAAAGACTATTGACCCAGCACGTTCCCTAGCTCTTTGTAGCCTTTCTTTTATTATTGTGCTTTAATATCAAGTACAAGATAGTAAGCCTACTTAATGATGTATATACTTACAGTCATTTAGGTTTAACTCAACGATAACATGACTGCATTGCTTCTGGATCACAAGTAAAACTTTTCTGCAATGGCCTCAGCAAGGTGAGGTAGGGATAGCCTACAGTATCGAGAGCTGCCTAGTTTTGTTTGCATGTTATCTTTTGTAAGTTTGCTCATGGATACTCTAGGTGCTCTACTACAATTCAGCCTCTACTCCGCAAGTATGACTTCAGTCTACTGGTCCTGCACATGGATCCTGCACTGGTCCTCCACTTGGGCCAAGGCAATCCCAAGACAAATACAGGCTGGATGACGTGTGGATTGACAGCAGCTCTGCAGAGAAAGACGTAAGGCGACTGGTGGATATAAAACTGAATATGAGCTGACAACGTGCAGTCACGACCCAGAAAGCCAATCGCAGCCTGGGCTGCATCAAAGGAAGCATGGCGAGCAGGTCGAGGGAGGTGATTCTGCCACTCTACTCGGCTCTCACAAGACCCTCCCTGGAGTGCTGCATCCACCTCTGGAGTCCCCAATGTAAGAAGGAGATGGGTCTGCTCAAGTGGGTCAAGAGGAGGGCCAGGAAGATGATCAGAGGGCTGGAACACCTTACCTGTCACAATAGGTAGTGAGAGTTGGGATTGTTCATCATGGAGATGAGAAGGTGCCAGGGAGACCCAGTTGCAGCCTTTCAATACTTAAAGGGGCTTAGAGGGATGATGGGGAGGGGCGCTTTGTCAGGGAGTGTAGTGATAAGATGAGAGGTGACAGTTTCAAACTGAAAGAGGCTAGATTTAGATTAGATATAAGGAAGACCTTCTTTACAGTGAGGGTGGTGAGGCACAAGCACAGGTTGCCCAGAGAGGTTCTGGATGCTCCATCCCTGGCAATGTTCAAGGCCAGGATGGATGGGGCTTTGAGCAACTTGGTCTAGTGGAAGGTGTCCCTGCCCATGGCATGATGGGTTGAAACTAGATGATCTTCACGGTCCCTTCCAACCCAAACCATTATTTCTGTAATTCTTTTAATTTCATGATTTTTTTTATTATTTCAGTTTACTTCTGTTCCAAAATTCAAAGAAAACAAGGTGGAGTTATAAACTCTTTTATTAAAGAAAATATGTCATGAAATAATGACGTTACAAATTTTGATGTAGAGCTACTAGAATAAAATATTTTAATCTTATTAAGATCTTTGAATTAATTTTTAAATAACATTTTTCAAAACTCTTTGATCCACATGGAAAAAACAATTAGTGGAAATTACATCCAAACTATCTTTTTCCTGACCCATTACAAAATGAAAGCTTTGTTTCTCTCATCTATTTAACTTCTTATCTCATGTGGAGTCCGTAAACGTTAACACAGTTAGAAAAAAATGACTACAAAATTAAGTACCGCTTGAAGATTTGTAACCCCAACCAGCACCCAGAAGTGTCAGGCTAAACTTTGGATAAAACTGATATCACAACACACATATATAAACAGAGTAAAAGCTCTGAACCCTTGGAAATGTCACCTTTAATTTTTAATTCTATCTAAATTAGAGGATGTGGTACGCTCATTGCTGAGGACAATGGGGATTTTTGTCAAAGGATACAAGAAATAACCCAAACACTTTTTCTCTAATGAATCTGCTGCCTGCTCTAAAAAGTTAATGGAAAGTCTCTCCATTGAATTCCGTGGACTTTGGATGAAGCCCCAAATAAGCTGTTCAGTGAGAGCAACAAAAATAAATTAGGAAAAGGTTCTCTACTTTATGAAGTCATTTTAAAGGAGGTAATGGAACAGCTGTTGCGTACATAAAATACACATGTCCCTTCGGAAATGCAGTTGGGCAGAGCCTTGCTGCACAGCACGAGTTGTGGGCATCACCCAACAGCTTCTCTGGCTGAACACACCACTAGCCTGAGTGCTAACCTCGCAATGACTCCCCAAATCCCTCTGGCCCCTTAAAGGGAAAAACAGCTTCATTAGTTCCTTAAATAAACAGCCAGAATATAAATACAACATGCTCCATTAAAATGGTCAAATTAAGCAAGTGGAGAACCTTTTCTATATCATGTCAGCTTTGTAATTTTGTTTTACTTTTTCTTTTCCTTTTCATTCCTGGTTTTGTTTTGCATACTTTCGTTTTCAGGGCATCCAGGTGGATGCTTAGGTAGAACTAATTCTATTTTATACAGATGATTGCCACTGTGTTTCAAGGACTTTTTTCCTTCTCCTTGCTGAATTTTAAAGTGAGCGTGTGGAAACCAAAAATGATGCATCAAATACTTTACATATAAATTATTGCTGCTCTTTGAATAGTTATACTGAGTGAGCCATATCAAGATTTGTCCCTTTTCGTGCTATCTACTTGGAAAAAAATTCTCCCTCTCTGGTGATTTTACAGCATAAAACCTGATGATAGCACATAGATCATTTAGCTTTTTCTTAGTACGTCATGTTTGTCATAGAGGTGTTTGAATGTATTTCAGGTAAAATATAATGGCCATAGCAGGATCCCTCTAGAGCTCTACTCTGAACCTTTGGTAATTTTCTCTTTTCTTGTTGGTTATATGTGCATTTACTATTCACTTGTTTATGCATGTGTGTACTGATAGCGTTATAAAGACTGTAAGGGAAAAAGGACAGAAAAGGCAAACAATGTTGTCTATGGCCAGACATCTATCACTCAACTTTTTAATCTTTCTTTCATCTCAATTATTTTCATGTTCTTCATTAAAGCACACTGTGTCCTTACTGTTGCTTTTGACATTTCCACCTTGGATGAAGATTCCAAGAGATGTTAACAAAGAAAAATCGCTGCAGGACAATTCATATTTTTAAAGCTGTAAATTCTCCTACTTATACCAATGTTCTCCCAGAGAGTAGATCTACCCAGTGGAAGAAGTGGCTTATGTGTGAATTGACTTTTGCTTTTTCTGGCCAGCCCACTGTAAGGACTCATATATTTGACTAGTCTTGCCTGACACCCATCTCTTCTCCAGATGTTTCCAATTCAGTCAAGTCCTGTGGTAACAAGGTGTGTTTTAACTTCAACTTTTTTTTGCAAGCCATTGTTTAATCTTGTGGGGAACAGTTTGAGATATTTCATATTAGGGAACATTAATGAACTTATAATCAACCACTATTTTCTAGATGAACAATTAGGGGAAACTGATGATGTACTGAAGAGAAGACAACCAGACTTTTATAAACAGAAGTTATTTTAATACTCTAAAAAAAGATATCAGAGTATGAGCCTTCTGGAGAAATGGAGTTGCTATATATGGTGACCAAAGCGGAAAGTATTCTCAGAATCATCTATGCGGCAGCCAGCAGGACATGGCAATAGCTTTTGCCATTTTTATGTGTGCTTGGAGCCCAGGAAGACAACCGTATCCTGGGCTACATTCAAAGAATCATGACTAGCAGGTCAAGAAATGTGATTCTGCCCCTCTACTCGGCTCTGGTCAGACACCACCTGGAGTGCTGTGTCCAGCTCTGGACATGGACCTATTGGAGAGGATCAAAAGGAGGACTGTAAAAATGATCAAAGAAGTAGAGTACCTCTCTTGTGAGGACAGGTTGAGAGAGTTGGGGTTGTTCAGCCTGGAGAAGAGAAGGCTCCTGGGAGACCTTACTGTGGCCTTCCAGTACATAAATGGGGGCCTATAAGAAAGAAGGGGACAGACTTTTCAGGAAGACCTGTTGCAAACAGGAAAAGTGGTGGTGGTTTAAACTAAGAGGGGAGAGATTCAGACTAGAGAGAACGAATAAATTTTTACAATGAGGGTGATGAGACACTGGCCTAGGTTGCCCAGGGAGGTGGCCAATGCTCCATCCCTGGCAACATTCCAGGTCATGGACCTTGGAGCTCTGAGCAATATGATCTGGTGGAAGATGTCCCTGATTACTGCAAGGGAGTTGGACTAGATGACCTTTAAAGGTCCCTTCCAACCCGAAGTATTCTATGATTTTTGACTGACAGTCTGATGAAACATCACCTTTCACACGGAAGTGGGAAATGACATGTTGGAAAAAGGAAACATGGCACACCTATGGATGAAATTATCCTGGTTTCTGTTAAGTTTCCCAAGTATCTTCTTCTGTGTTGCCTGTTGGTCTCATAGACATTTTAATTTCTTGAAATTTTAGATACCTTAGTGAAGCACCTGAGAAAAGAGTTGCTGTAAGTGCCTGTCTAGTTAAAGCTCTAAATTGTGTTTTTGTTATTAGATACTGCTAGACGGGACCCTATCTTTCTCCTGAGAGAAGGAAAATGTTTAAGCATCTCATCTAAGTGTCAAAATTTAGCTGAAATTAATCTAGGCTTTGGTCAAACCATATCAATAAATCACGATTACAAACCACAGGTACACTTTTAAGAGAGATAATGCAGACACATATGCTGTTCACTGAATCTGTTTTTGTCTCCATAGTAATTTTCTGGGATATGAAATCTGTGCATAGTAATAATCCATAATATATAGAGCTGAGTGAGATTGTATGTAGTGATTTCTTTTTACTTCATTTTTGTCTTTGCAAATAAGGAATTCTTAATGTGTGTTGCAGAAGGTCTTCCATCCCTGTTGTGACTGATGGCTAGCAAACTGTTGGGGACAATTCTAGTTGGTGGGTACGAAACACCATCTCTTTTATCTTTATATCATATCTGTTGCAAATTAAACTAAAAACATAGAGTTTGCACACTAAAATGGTTACACTGTGGAGCAATGTGCCTATAAAACAGCATGCTAACAAGCACGACATGATAAATGAAATGCAATAAACTTCTGTAATTTCAGATTCTCCCAGAGGCAGATGCTGAGGCTATCACCTGTTGAGCTTCACTGGGTGACAGTATAACAGTATCTCCAAGAAAGTACTCACTGGGCTTGCTTTGTAAGAAGTGAGTGGCTACTAGCACACACTCAGTTAAATTCACACATGCTGCATATGAGATAAGATTTGTAATTCAAACAACCAACTGCACAGGCGGTGGTAGCTTGCTTGCTAGATTACTGGTGCTCATGAACAGGAGTTATGTGTTTTCTTCAGTAGATGGCAGCAGTACAGATACCTGCTAAAAGCTGGGTTCCAGAAACTGTTTGTAAAATAAAGCTACTTTTTTTCATGTACTATCACCTTTGTATGTGTAACACTTGAGCATCCACTAGTCAGGAGTTAAACCTCATCCTCAGTTTCAATAGTGACATGATTCGCACTTGTACAACAACTTCAGGGTTTTTTTTTTTTTTTAAATAGGAAAGCAAACAAACAAAAATTCCTTACTGATCAATGCTACTTTATTTTTATGTGCCAGTAAACATTTATTAGCATTAACTCTCTAGCTGTACATGCAGACATATTTTTCCTCATAAGATGTCCCGTGGCACTGCCTTAAAGGTTTTTCATCAACATTATGACTCTCTTCAGGAATATATCAGTAGAATGTACTTATTGGAAGGAGGAAGAAGCAAAGAATGTCTCAAGGATTTATTTGTCTTCCATAAAACATGGCTGTTTTGGACCACACAAATAAACACTGATTTGATTCAAACATGCTTATTTCGTTCGACTATTTTTGAAGTATCAGAAATATTAATATGGTCCTTTCAGCATCCATGAAATGCTGCGCCGGCTCTTTACTTTTGAAGGAGGGGTAGATGAGAAAAGAGATGAGTTCCTCAAGAGATTCAGAAGCAAGTCATAGAACTGAAGTCTAGCCCTTGATAGTCATACTTTTCTTAGATGCAAGAAACTTGATTTCAAATTCCTCTACCTAGTTCAGCATGGCAAATGGTGTCTGCTTCCCCTCCAGTGAGTGCTCTAGCCCAAGGGCTGTGAAAATACAGTTGCGTATTCAATTTGGTCCAGTAAATATTTCATTACTTATACAGAGATGTTGAATGCAGGGAGGGCATCATGCAACTTAGATGCAGCTGAGAAGCAAAGGGAGGCTTCCCACGTGATACAACTGGCTTGATGCTGCATAAAATTAAAACCTCAGTTTTATACCTCTGTATTACTTAAAAATATCCTGAGTTATTCAGGGTCTTGTGCATTTAAGACTTCTGCCCTTTACACTCACCACAAGAAATAGAACAGCAGTTCTCTAGAGCGAAACCTGCAGGTCTCTCTGGGAAAAGCAAAGCCTAAAATGAACAAAAGAAAGCATTCACTGCTTTGATGGATAGATTACATTCTGCTTTTTTTTTATTATTATTATTTAAAATACTCTCTGTTAGTATTTACTTATGTGACAGACTACTGTGATTCTGTGAGATGGGGAACTTCTTAGGTGTAAAAAAACCAGCTATTACTCTAGTTTTCAACAAAGCTCGGATGTGTATGATGAGAAATGGTAAATAGTTCAGAGGTTTAAATGCCATGGGATACATTGAATAGCACTGAATATGCTCCTGAAATTTGTAGCTGAGTTTTTTACCTCTGCATTTATTTTTCAAGGGCTTAGGAACTGCAAGCGTTTTTGTCATTCCTTGCTATACTTCACATAACTGGCTTGTATCTAAAAAGTCATCTTCAATAGTCTACAGTAACAATGTCAACTAACTTTTAAAAAGTTTTGCTATAGGTTTGAATCATGATAATTGCTAGCCTAATTATAAAAAATAGAATCATCTGTGGTGACAGCTTCTAAACATAAATGTTCCTTTCAAGCTACTATAGGTAAAGACAGAAAAAATAAATTAAATCTTAACATCTTATATTGATTGTTGGGTCAATGCTGCTCTTGAAACTGTAAAATATGAATGAGCAGCCTTTCAACAGAGAAAGATACTAGATACCTTTGATCAAATCTGGAATGCATTTCTGCATCGCTACTCACTAAAAAGTACAAATAGAGGATAACCCTCAGATGATCAACTCTGTATCCACAAGGACTTCCTCTGTGTAGCCTAAAAACCAAATATATATTGACCAAATGACAGGTTTCAGAAGATCTGTTTGGTTTTGATTTATTCAAGGAAGTAAACAACAGAAAAGGACAAGCTTTATGTAGGTTATTCCAAAGGGACTGAATCACAATTAACGGGAGGAAATTAAGCAGAGAAATTTGTAGACCAGACATCCGAAATCATGTATTTATGGAGAGATCTGTCAAATTGTGAATGATTCTGTAAGAGAAACAAAAAAATCCCATTGTTTCTATAAACCTGTATGTGGTAGGGTGCTTGTGAATACAATAAATTTGTATGGTGGATAGAGGATTTCTCTAAATAAAATGGAATTTTTGATTTTAGATAATAGTATTAAAAATTCTAAAAACCCAAGAAATTATAGGTGTAGTGCCTCAGAGGAATTTGCATATCTTGGGACTCCATTTTCCCTTTTAGCTTTTTAACTATGTACATTTTACCATATATCTAATCCTTCTTACTTTGTTTTGCCATGAAGACAGTGTGGAATACATCCAGCTGAGGTGTGATGCAGAAGAAATGGAATTACCTCTGTGAGCGGTTCAAGAAGCTTCGTGGAGAATTACATGTGTAATTACAGCTTATGCTCTGCATTTCTGAAATAAACCAATAAATTTTTCAAGTGGATTTCAGCAAATGCACTTGAAAGTGTTTTGAAGATTTGTGGGGGGTTTTTAACAACTTTTAAAATCAAAGTTTGTAACTGTCCTTTATCTAGCCCTTTTGTCTTACGCTTAATCTTTCTATGTTCCTCAGGGTTCTGAAGTCAACAACATCAAATTTCACCAAAGAGAAGGGCTGGCAAAGAGAACAGGCTTTACAGTAAGTCCTCCTTGTTTTGAGTCTTCCACTGGGAGGAAAATGCTGCTGCTGGTGGGTGTTTCTGCCACTCTGGCTTTTGATCCACGTTGATGCACTTGACAGAGACGTGTTTGTAGAAATTTTCTCACACACAGTCTACTTTGCTTTCATTTGTATCCAGCCAATACTTGAATGTAGACTAATCTCTGCCAGCCCATTAGCACAAAATGTTATCTGTTGCTATTCAGTGACTGTAAAGGTTTGTTAGACTTTTACTGCATATGGCACTCACAAACCTAAGCTAAAAAAATCTAAATAAAAGCCACTTGACCAGAAGACTGATACTATTGGAGCTAAAGCAAGCTAAGACCATCTCAGGTGTCATGGTTAAAACACAACTGTCAACAAAGTACCGCTTGTTCACTCCTGCCCTTCTTTGGTGGGATGGGGAGGAGAAAATACAACAAAAGTCTTGAGGACCGAGACAAAGGACAAAGGGAGGGCTCACTCACCAGTTAAAGTCACAGACGAAAGACGGACTCTGCTTGGGAACCAAAATGAATTTAAACAAAACCACCACTAATTCACCAATTGAATCAGAGTAGGACATTATCTTATTTATCACAAATACAACCAGATATTAAGTAAATACACCATTCCCTCATCTCTCCTTTTTTACCAGACCCAGATCTGCTACTTTCTCCCCTATGGTGGTGCAGGTGGGCAGAGAATGGGGGTTGTGGCCCGTCCCTGTCCATTCCCAGATGTTCCTGCCAACCTTTCCTCTTTAGAGGGGAAAGTCCTCACAGTACTCCCCTGCTGCCATGAGGGTCTCTACTGCAGGCTGTGATCCTCTCAGTGACAGATCGCTCTAGTGCAGGTCTTCTTCAGAGTCATGGCCTTTTTAATGATTAGTCCCCTGCCCTAGCACGGGCTGCAAGGGCTCATCCTGTCATCTTAACATAGGCTGAAAGGGAATGGGTGTTCCAGCATCTCTTCCCCTCTCCTACCTCACTGACCTGGGTGTCTGCCAGGTTGTTTTTCTCCTGTACCATTCTTCAACCAAAACAAATGAGCTCCCAAAACAAAGGAAGTTGCCCAACAGGTTTCCCCTCTTAAATATATTGATCACAAATGCACTGATTGGCTCAGCATTAGCTATATGTTGGTCCAACCTGTATCTGGGGGAGCTTCTTGAAGCTTTTTACAGGGGCCACGACAGGAGCCCCCTTGCCCACTACCAGAATTCTGCCAGACACAAACCCAGCACCTCAGGTCAGTATGAGCCTGGATGAGGGCTGAGATCCTGCACTGTCAGGTCCTTAGAGCATCTGTGGCCTTCTCCAGGTCTAAAGGTAAGATGCAATATTTCTTTCAACAATCTTCCTTCAACACTAAATCCGTACAATTTGAACACTTGATATCATACATGAAGATACGGAGTATGTTTTCCTCAGTGACATCAGAATTTATATATGTTTCACACAATTAGCAATTACATCGTTCCAGAAATGTTAGGGAAAGTGAAGAAACTGAGATCATTAGGTTGGACGTGTTACTGCTAGACTTCAAAAGAATTTAGGTCTATTAGTGTTTTCTGGCTGTCATTTACATTACTAAAACTGTTTGGGGGAAGTCCACATAAGCTCAGCAATTTATTCTTAGCTAACTTCTTAGTCTCCTTTGACGCACACGAAAGGTGTGGGCAGGGGTATCTTTTCTCATTTCAGAAATGGAGATCAATTTAATCCCTTGAAAATGAGCCTTGATCACTCCAGTTTAACATGTATTACCATTTGAAGCTCCAGAAAACATGGCAGTCAGAAATAATATCCACTATGTTCTTCTAATCTGATTGTAAAATTCACAGCAATAAAATTATAAAGTAGTATTAGATGTTCTTTTAAGATACTTTCCAAATAGAAATTTGAGCCCTGTCTGTATGTCGCCGGTTGGCTGAGGCAAGCCAATCACGGGGACGTGCCCTTTCCTATCCCTGAACCCCTCTCCTCCAGGAGAGAAAAGGGTTCAAAAGCAGAGATACGAAAAGGAAAAGAAAGATTTTGTGAGACCTCTGAACGTTTGGAAAACTGAAACAAACTTTATTAAAACTAGAACAAAATATATAATATGCAGGGAAAAACCAATGCAAAATCTGAGGGTTTGTACAGGATGGAAAGGCGAGGGTTAAACGCGAGAAAAGAGAGAAAGGGAGACGGTGCCACGTAGAGTCCGAAAATGGCGCCGGCCACGTGTGCGCTTTCGTGGAGTGAACAAAGGGAAACCGCGGCTGTTATGAACGCGGGGCTCCAACGTGCAAAGCGCTGTTCCTACCAGTTCTCGTCATGCAGTTTGTAGAAGTGAAGCAGCAAGAAGCGGCAGCACTGGCGGCAGAGAGGGTACGGCGTTACAGCAGCAGGCAAAGAGCAGCCTCGGGGTGCGGGTCTCCAGGCGGCGCGAGCAGTCTGTCCCAGGCGGCGCGGCGGGGGCTGCCCCAGCGCACAGCTTCGCTCCACTCCAGCAGCGCGGGGGAGCCGTAGCCGCAAGTCTGGAGAAAACCTCTTCCGGGAGCGAAGCTGCAAGGTTCGCAACACCTCTCGCAGCGCAATGCCGGTAGTGCCCGGAGAGCGGAGAAAGCCAAAAAACTGCAAAAGCCCCCTGAGCCGGCGGCTCTTAAAGGCACAGTATGCTCGCGAGAAACTTTCTCAGCCAGTAAGATGTGCAATCGTAGCATTGGAGGGAATAGCTCAATTGGTCAGTTCAAAACAAAAGTTTTCAAGCAGTTTTTTTTTCTTCAAACTGCCACACTGTATAACTTCTTAAATTAGGAGGTCAGACAGTAACATTTCTGTACGTTAGTTTGAGTTTCTTCCAGGTTTTTCCCTTGGTGGAGGAAGCCCAAGTTTGTAACTCCAGCACCAGGAATAAATTTAAGCAATATCTTACCTTCTGTTTCTTTGAATCTTTTGAAAGATTGTTGATTTTAAAGGAAGATTTTAATTATAGATTTTCTACTAGTACTGAATCTGGAAAGGCTGCCTATTATGTTGAAGGGAAATGTAACCCGCAGAAGAGTTCCGAACTACACTGTTTTTGCATCTCTATGCACAAAAAAAAATTTGCATTCTCCTCTTGGCAAGGCAAGAAACCAGACAGAATGATAGGAAAACAGCTTTCCTGGCTGATTGTTAGATGTTTCTTTGATTTGTGTAGGACAGAATTAAGCCAACACAGGCTAAGTAATGTAACAATACATGAGAAGGAAAGGGTAATTTTAAGGTGCTCCAAAACCTGGCTTTGGAGCTCTCATGGGATTGCTCTCCGTGGATATTCACACTACATTTTAGTTTCCTGAAAACATTTTTATTTTTGAATGCAAAAGAGAAGTAAAGAGAAAGCAAGCAAGAAACCTACAGTCAGGCTTAAATTACAGAACAGTCCTGGCAGTTGTTTTTCAGACCTGGAGTGTTTTTTCTTGTCTGAAAAACGTGGAGGTTTCTTTTGCTTTGATAGCTAATTGTCTCACGGAAATGTACCAGAGCATCTCAGGGCAGATTAGTTGTTTATTCTGGGCTAAATAAGTTTAAGCTGACAACTGGGTTCCCTCTACAGCCAACTGCAGGATATTAGTACCTCTGAAGGACAATTCATTCTATTTTATGATGGGTATTTAAGAGGGAGATCTACAGAAAGTGATTCATCTTAGCTATATCACTCCATTAGCTATGGAAAGTCTAACAGAATAGCTTAAATACTTAACTTCAAGACAGGTAGAAGTAGAGGTGAGTCCCATGACTTGTTACTATATGATATACTCCCTCACCGTTCACAAAGATTACATTCAGCTCCAAATAAGGATTTGTTGATGATGGAACTGGCCTTTATGTGTCATCCTTCCCTCCAAACTCATCTACATTGAGGTCCTGGCACACCAAACTCACTAGGACTTCTGTTCCGTTCATTGCATTATTACTGAAAGTTGTATATTCAGGGTCTTCTGGTCAAAACTTAGTGTCAGAAATAAATTTTGCCCTACAATTTCCTGGGTTTTTTTCAGGTGTTCTTGGTCTTCTCACCTTTTAGTCAATATCAATATTAAAAATCCTTTCCTCACAGTATTTGGGAAGGAAATTCTCAGCATGACTGCAGAATTCAGGTTCCCTATTCAGTGAATAGCAACATAAGAAACTACTTGGAAAATGATGCAGGTAACACAGTGCTGTGAACTGCTTAGATTGCAAAATTCTGAATTATTTTCCTTAGCATGTCTAACCAAAATCTTAGCTGACACAGAACATGTACCGATAAAGTAAATGACAAAGCTTGAAATGGAAACAACTGAAAACACAGAAACAATTACTGCCCAACTGTCTTTGTTTAAAGTGCCATTTACTGATGAGCAATTGGATCTTATTATTTCTGCCAAATTTGAATTTTACTGCGGACGGGAAAACAAGACAAAACAAATCTCTGTTCTTGAATCTGTGACAGCTGGGCTCTATTGAAGGTGCCTCTGAGTTCCCAAGCAAGGAAGTATTCATGTAGAAACTGCTTTCCTTGTTAAGAGTCATACATTCAGTTCCTGAAGAGAGAAGGGAAATAAGCTTTGTATAATTACTTAGGGATGTGGTTCTATGATTGTGCTGTAATGCTGAACTTGAAATGAATTTCTTGTCATGAAAATCAATTTGTTCATTGGAATGATCTCTAAATTTTTGCCAGACTCAAAGGTATTTGAGACTTCCATTTCTTTAAGGTGTACTTAACCATTCTCCTGAATGTACTGAGGATGGCATACTCATGAAATTGTGCAATAACTTAAGCTGAAAGTGACCTCTGGAGGTCATCTGTTGTGACACTCACTCAGAGGTGTATGGCATAGTCAACTTCAAAGTTAAAGCTTTAGGCAGGTTTTGAATATCAGTTCATTTTTTTTTTTTCCAATTTCATTGCAAGAACACTGCAGGAAACCATACCAAAAGCCTTGCCAAAGATAAGCTAAACAATTTCCACTGCTCTCCACTATCTACCAAGCCAGTCATCTAATTATAAAGGTCTTCTAGTTCATTAGGCACAATTTTCTCATGGTAAATCCAGGCTGGCCACTTCACACTCTTATCCTTTCCATGCCTGGACACGGCTTAAGGAAGATTTTCTTCACAGTCTTCCTAGTGTTACACTATAAATCTTGTTATGGCCAAAATGGAGCACACGTAGTAAGTGCAGTTAAGAATTTATTGTTAGTTTATATCAAAGCCAGTCTTATCAAAATATAACAGTTATTATTATTTCAATGAGATCAACCCAAACATTCCCATTTAACAATGCAGTTAATACTGACATACACAAACTTCACAATTTCTTTCCTTTTCCTTAGTTTAGCCTCAGATATTCTTGTAAAGTTAGCCAGTTTAGTTTTCCTGAATAATAGGAATTCAAGGGGTGATAAAGCAGTAACTCAGAGGAATATAATTATGACTTCAACCCTTTTCATTTTGTGTTTTCTTGGGTACATTTTTATAAGATTTCTAGTAGTTCCCTTCTTGCTCTTTCTTCACTTTCACTTCTTACTGAACTGAAATCACCTTAGATAAACTATTAGCTTAAGTTAGTCATTAAATTTCCTTAGCCCCAATTAATGTAAAGGATTAATTTTTGTTACTCAGTATTAACAGCTGTTGTCAGATCTTCACCATACATAGTATTGTAAGAATTATAATTAATTAAGGCAATAGCCACTTGACTAACAGACCATTGTTAACAGCCACAGCATGCTGAAACCATCTCAGGTCAATACAAGTCTGGAATAGTCATAGCACCCTGCTTGACCAGGTCAGCACAAAGATTATTTCCTCTTAGTAGTTAGAGCAGATATTGTATATATGGGGCTAAACCAAAGAGCACAGCTAAGCTGGTAAACTTGCCATTTTTAAAGATAACCATGATAGGCTTCACGTGTGTATGAGATAGTTTTAATTTTCTCCAGTAAAGTTGCTTCCGTTTTTATAAGTAATACTCATCTATACAGGAGACAGAACTTGACTTGCCCATACTGCCATGTTGGATCATGGAGGTACTGAATCACCTTTTCATACTTGCTTTCTGTACCTAATGAATATAATCTAAAGGAAGAAGACTAGAAATAAGGAATGGAGAGAGAAATATTACTGTCTTCATTTTGCCATCAGGGCCTTTACAGCCCAATAACTAAAGTATTTTCTCTAATTGCATAGAAAATCTGACAGAGGCAATAAATAAACTGCAGTTTCCTGAGTGTTACATCATTAACTTAGTTACAAAACTATTTTTATCTGAGTTTTTCAAAGGTGATGGAAAAAAAAGATTTTTTCAAGATTTTCGGTCTGAGTCTCCCATTAATTATTTCCCCCTATTTACGCATGTTTTGAGGCTACTTTTTTCTTCCTATTTATTGTTATTTATTTCATTCAGCCCATATTCTTTTTTCTCTTCCCTCTTGTTGTTGTTGTTCCACTGGCATAAAATTTATTTCTCCTTGTGCTACTTAGATCCTTCATTTCCAGTTCCTCTCCTCTTGGCTTTTAAAAGGTCACTATTTTCAGTGAGTCTTCTCACATTATGTTATCAATGCAGTGAAAGCATCACTAACCAGTTTGTTGAAATCAAAAGTATCATAGAATGGTTTAGATTAGAAGGGACCTTAAAGATCATCTAGTTCCACCCCACACACACATCCCTGCCATGGGCAGGGACACCTTCCACTAGACCAAGTTGCTCAAAGCCCCATCCATCCTGGCCTTGAACATTGCCAGGGATGGAGCATCCAGAATCTCTCTGGGCAACCTGTGCCTATGCCTCACCACCCTCACTGTAAAGAAGGTCTTCCTTATATCTAATCTAAATCTAGCCTCTTTCAGTTTGAAACTGTCACCTCTCATCCTATCACTACACTCCCTGACAAAGCGCCCCTCCCCATCATCCCTGTAGGCCCCCTGGGTCTCCCTGGCACCTTCTCATCTCCATGATGAACAATCCCAACTCTCACTACCTATTGTGACAGGTAAGGTGTTCCAGCCCTCTGATCATCTTCCTGGCCCTCCTCTTGACCCACTTGAGCAGACCCATCTCCTTCTTACATTGGGGACTCCAGAGGTGGATGCAGCACTCCAGGGAGGGTCTTGTGAGAGCCGAGTAGAGTGGCAGAATCACCTCCCTCGACCTGCTCGCCATGCTTCCTTTGATGCAGCCCAGGCTGCGATTGGCTTTCTGGGTCGTGACTGCACATTGTCAGTTCATATTCAGTTTTTCATCCACCAATCCCCTTAAGTCCTTCTCTGCAGAGCTGCTGTCAATCCACACGTCATCCAGCCTGTATTTGTCTTGGGATTGCCTTGGCCCAAGTGGAGGACCAGTGCAGGATCCATGTGCAGGACCAGTAGACTGAAGTCATACTTGTGGAGTGGAGGGTGAAGAGTGGTGGAGAAGAATATATTCTTAAAAAGAAAACATATTTTTGCCATTTCACTTAACAAGCTGCTAAGTCTGTTTATTTTTAGTAAACAGCTATAGATATGTAAAGTAATTTTTGGTATCAACTGTTATCTAGTGTTACATGCATTTGCTCCAACCCTGTTACAAGCAGTTGTCCTGACTAACTCTATGGCAATCCTTATGTTACGGAGTATACTGAAACAAATCATTTATTCTAAGCCTGCTTTAGATGAATGAACGTAAGAAAAATGCTGTCTTACTCTTCCTTCATTTATGTCACGCATATTTTGAGAAAATTAACTGAAGCACGTGTGAAGTCAGGCCATTTGGATATATATCCAAATTTAAGAAGCTTTTTTGAATCTGATATAAACTTTTTTATGTTGTGTAGGAAATCTCATAAGCATATAATTTTTTATTATGATGACAGCTCATTAGGTCTGTCTGGAAAACAACACTTCCATTTCCATTTAATGAAAAGAGATTGTTTCAAAATTAGTTTTTGTTCTGATGCAGAATCAAAATTTGATCTGTTTGATTTCTTAGTATCTAGATGGAAAAAAGCCCATTGAGATCAATGACCTATAACCGGTTTTCTATCTTCCCAGCACATATCCTGACATCTCAGCTATTATCTAGGTCAGCATGACTCTGAGACCAGAATTTAATCCTGGACTCAGGAAATCTTCATCACTTTTGTCAAAATAATTTTTTTCACATGCACACAAAAGTCCAGTTTTGATAAATATGCATGAATTTCTCTTTAATTTCTGTCTAGCTATTTAGATCATTTTGCACAGCTCTATATTAAGCAAGGCTATATGTCTTAGCAGGATAAATTTTAGCAGGAAACAATTGCTCCTACACTGAGCTTAGGGTCTGTGTCTGTATGGCTCCTTTGCTGAAGACACATCACAAATGGCTAATTTGTGTCAGTCGTGGCAGACTCTAAAGCCGTGGTCAAAAAGGTTACCTAGGGCTTATGTTCCTGTAAATGTTTTTACTTAGATTTAACATTGTGTGAAAACTGGTGAACAAAGACAAGACCACTAGGTATATCTTCAGATTTCTCTTACAAGCTGGTTGACATTCTTACCTTCCAATCAAGACTGAAGTAGCACAGAAGAAATGAACTTGATTTTTTTCTGTAATCCACCTTCCTCCCCAAAGAAAGAACAACAAAAAGTAATAATGATCAAATGCCCCAGAAATTACCAGAATACTTCTGAATAGATTTGGTGCAGATCAGCTTTTGTTAAAAGCACAAAGTGTGATCGGTTTCCCAGGCTGGTTACAACACTCACAACGCTAGTCAAACTACAGAAAACTGCATCAGTTCTTAAAAAAAAACCAAAAAAACCAAAACAAAACAAAAACCAAGAAAGGAAGTAATTGTATATTCCTCTAATGAGTCCTGTTGTCTTCATTAGCATTCCTGTGAGGCATTACACAAAACAAACTGAGCAAGCCTGTTCTGTACAAACTAACTACTTTGGTCTGCTATTAAGTATCTTGCTTTAAGTCTTTGCATTATTCTCCATCTTCCCTATTAGTTTTAGCTGACTTTCCACTGTGTATGTAGTTAAATGGTAGCATCAAATGTAATGCTGTTACCTTTTGTCTGCACATCAAGTTAGAAATAAGAATATGCTAATATTAGCCTAGACATTGAAATTTATCACACAGCTGAACCAGAGTCTTGTGTCAAGGTATCACTCCTACAACCCATAAAGTTATCTTCCCAAAACTTTCCTGCATAATTATACAGGTACGTAAATGAGTTTGTCAATGTAGTTTTGGTTCCAAAATCTAAAAAAAAAAACCCCAAAATCTAAAACCCCCAAAAAGTAGGCTCTAAAATTTCTCATCTCTTCCTTACAAGGTCATTGTCAAATTCCTAAAATTCTTGCATAAAGATGACTATAGGGGACTGGACATCCTGCTCTAGGGAACATCCAGCATTCACTACCTCAGGAGGAAATTAAAAAATTCTTCATGAAATTGCTATGAAATAACTCCCAGGTCAGGATATCTTCTTCTGAATCCTCATTGTTTGTGGATTGGTTTATTATCTGAGTCATGACAAATATTAATCCATTGTTTCTGCTTAAAAAGAGTAACAATAACAACCCAACTCATTGTAACTCATATAGTTATCTGTAAAAGTACAGAAAACTATACCTCCCAAAAGGGTGTCTATTTTAAGCATCTTGCAAAGCCAGTGTCTGCACAATATAGCTGTAAAGAATCATCAACATAAATTCTATAAATTGTTTGCCCTTTTCAACATTATTATTATTCCTGTTTTGTAGATGGAGAAACCAAGCCAGAAGTAAACAAGGTGAAATTAGGTGAAATACAGTGAAATAAATCTTTTAACTTCAAGTCCTCTGACTCACGACTTCTCCTTTCTTCTTGCAACTTTCATCTGCAGATATAAAATATAAAACAAATATAAAAATATAATAAATATAATAAATATAATAAAAATATAAAAAACAAATATAAAAAAAATATAAAACAAATTTAGAAGGAATAATGGAGGCATAGAACCAGCCAATGCATTTTTATTTAAAGTTATTTTACCATCTGTTTTGCCCCCCCCTAAGAAGATCAACATTCACAAATCTTAAAATTACTGTGAAGGATGAAATGAAACAACAGAATTCAAACACTGGCGAATACCCATGTGTCACTTCAGTAGATCTAATATTACTACCTGAGCAAAAAGAACCTCTGGGACTCCATTCTGCTTTCACTTACGTCAGTAAATCTAGAGTAAGTTCACTGCAACTGCTGCAGTCAATAGTTATTCCTGATTTACACTTACAAAGCTGAGAGGAAATGGGGCTTTAATTGATCAACAAAACCTGTCTCAGTGTAGATTTTTCTTCAGTAGTCATCTCGCTGTAATAATTTCAAGAAAAATAAATAATAACATTCAAACACCGCAGCAAGAACTTAAAGAAATTATATATCAAATAAGTCCTAAAAGGCATGGAAAATTGTAAGCAGAACTTTTGCCTTACAGGTCTCATTTCTTATGTAGATTTAAATAATTCAAATGTTGAATAAATCTTCTATATTCTATTTTTTCAAGCATCTTCAACTTTCATTTTCCAGCAGCCATGCCAAGAGTCATAAGAAAGAAAGAATCCTTTTGATTATTGACAAAAGTGATGTGAAAAAAGTTACACACACAAGTTTCTGCATATTTTGTGGGAAAGATATACATAATACTGTGCTTCCTACAACTATCCTCAGCAAGATAGGGATTGGGAAAAAAAAAGTTTCTTCCCTAGACTTAAATAATTTATTGATTGAATCACTGAATACATCTGAAATTTTGTCATGCATTCACAGGTTTCTTGTGATACTTTTGCTGACAATAAAATTTAAAACAAAACAAAACAAAACTATACCTAGCCTTCTCTTAAAGAAGTAACAGTCAGATAAGAAACTCTTTGTAGTTTCAGAAAACTGATATTGAAGAAGATTGCTGTCTTCTTCTTAGTAGTAACTTTTTTGATAGCTGAAACGCAGAGGATTTTTATTATATATTTTAAACAATTTTTCAGTCTTTTATCTGGAGTTCTTTGATCAAATATGAGCTACAGGGAATTCAGAAAAGCTTTTTTCACTTTCCATGTTCTCCTTTTGAAATCAAAGTGATGGAGTTATCATGTTGTCAAGTGCTATTGTTTGACAAAAGTAGGCACAATACTGACAAGGGTTGATTTGACCCTTATCCTCTTTAAAGTTTTGCGTGCAGTTGTCTCTGTGGTTTGGCTAGAGAAGCATTTCAAATCAACATTTGTTGTGTTTGCATCCTCTAAGGCAATAAATGCCTTGATAATTGTGTGCACAGGATTGTTATACTATTGCCACAGAATCTGAACACTTAGAGCTCTTTCTAAAATTCATTGATTATACAGAGGTAAATGAAAACAGGGCAGTCTGCAAATGCAGTCTGCTCTGGGGCAGAAACTAAGCAATAAAGAAGGGCAACACAAGGAATCTTGTAACAGTTTTCTCAGGAAACAATGCATTAGTTTCTTGGTTTGTTAAGAAGTTAGGTACAGCTCGGGAACACATAATTGTATTTGGTAATTCCACAGTGATGACATTTTGTCCGTCAACATGTCTCAGAGCTGTTTGGTTTGCCTTCCTCTCCCAACTTTCAGCACAACTCATGAAGCATGTTTTGTGAACTAAACTGCTAACCTGATGCAAGGTGAAATAAATTTTCTTCCAATTTTGGTATTGTGCAAGGCCCACCTTTCACTTGACTCCCTTAATCTGCTGAAGGGTTGGAATAGAAAGATGGGGCTTTAGTCCCTGTAGAACAGAGGAGCCCATCCGAAAGTGAAGAAAGAGCAGTGACTCTTTCCTGGAGACACTGACGATTTAGCTGACTTTGTGTCACATCACCTGACACTGTGTGGTAAGGCAAATATTCTCTGAAGCCTTAATCCTCTCATTATTAAGAAGAAAACATATATCTTACATGTTATTAGTCATTCAGGTAAACTTTCATCCAAGGGAGATGAGGTCATTTTGGGGAAAGAGTGGTATAGGAAAGACAGGTGAGCATCCTTCATCCCAGCACACCACCAGGATATTGCTGTAGACATAAGGATAAATGGCTTGGCATCTTGGTGTCGCATGGGGTTGTACAGCACAGACATAGCTAAGAATGTCAAAGTACTAAAGCCCTTTTTCTAATGTCTTCCTACCAGCTCCTTAGTTGATTTAAGTCAGAACAAAGTTAGCAAGAGTTTATTCATTACTACTGTCTGAGCTGTCATAGACCCATTAGATCGACAGTCATGGTGAGAGGGTCATGTCTCTGCAACCTCTCAAAAGACTATTCGACTTCACTTGTTCAAGTGTAGCTTCCCAAAGTTTTATTCTAATTTCAGTATTAATTAAGTATTTTGTATCCTGGGAAAAATACTGTTTTCTAATTGAAATAATAAAAAACTGCATTAAAAAAGAAACTTATGAAATAAAAAAGAAAATATAAAAAAGTACATAAACCAAAGTGACATTCCTGGTTTATCACAACAATTACTTTCTTTTTCTCAAAGTAAAAAATTTGCTGGTTTTTCCTAATAACTTTCTGAACGACAGATTTTCTCATGAAACTGTTGTTATCATTCACTTGGATCAAAAAAGCAGCTTTGATAATGTCTGAAAATATTTGATTTTCCTCATCACTCCACACTGTAATTCATCATCACACTGAATGCTGGAGCATATTTTCCTGGCTAGCTCAGATAAAAGTCAACTCATGAAAGCAGTATTTCTCAAAGAAAAAGTTAGCACTTGGAAAAAATATCCAAACAGCCTGAAATTGAAGAAGAGATGTGGGAATCTCATGTAACCTAAAAAGACTTCAGAGTTCACTGGGACACTGCCTGAAAAAATTAAGTAATGATGAATTTTTATAAGAAACATGTGGTGAAAGAAAAATGTACAGAAGCAGAAGCATGAGTTAAGTTTTTTTAAGGTGTTTGGTTGTTGGGTTTTTTTTTCCTGAAAATATTTCCTGAAATATCTTTCGAGACAAAAAAAGAGAGCTTGCATAGCAGGATATATTCAAAGAGACTTTCTCTGGCTATTGAAGCTTTATTTTTCACATTATATGTCTGAAGTTTCCATCCAGGAATGTGCTGGCTCTCCTTTTTCTTCAAGAGTTTGAAAAAGAAAAGAAAACAAAAGCTCTGCTGTGCTCATACATTTTTGCTGTTTCTTGAGTTGGCTCAGGGTGGGAGGTGGAGCTTGCTCTTCCTTTCCTTTCATTAGTTGCTTTGAGATTCACATCTTTTGTTCTTCGAACTCTCTTATTTGAAATTCTTCTCTTTAAGTCAGCAGGGAGCAAGGGTTGATGAGCCCCAGCCTCAGCTACAGCCTTGGGGCAATGAATTTTCTTTTTGAATAATAGTCTTATAGTTTTGTTTTGTTTTATTTTTCCCTGAAATGTATCTTGGATATGTTGATTTGTAAAAGGCTCTTCTGAGGTTTGCACTCGTACTCTTTTCTTTACAGTTTTCTGACTTTATTTTTCCCTTACAGTGTTGTAAGTTTACAGAATATTTTTACTTTTTTTTTTTTCCAGAATCCCCATTATGGTTTTTTTTTTTTTTTTCTCTGTTATGCTGGCTTTGATAGATATGTATTTCCATTCTGTGTTTTACTTTTCTTAAACTGATGCAAGATCAGAGTAAACATTTGCCACCTGGTTTCATAGATATTTAGTGAGAGCAAGAATTGAACATCATGGTGCATTCGGTTTTCGTACATAAACGATGTTTACTGGGACATTACATGCCACATTTCATTGTTTAAACCAACACTTAGAAAGATGAATACCATATAGGTCTGGGAATTTTGTTAAGAAACAAGAGGTAAAGTTTTCTGCAATATTTTTGATTTATTTCTAGTTTTCATGTTTTCTTCTGTATAACCTAGTGCTTAAAGCACTTAATTAAAGATCAGTCTTACTGAGCCTAAAAGGGTTTAATTCTGCATTTTCTGTTACACAAGGACAGGCCCTATCCACTAAATTTACGTAAATTCATGACTCTTTTTGAGACATTCCTCGCTACACACTGTTTCATCAATATTCATAGGGAGAGAGCATGAAAAAGGAAACATAATTTGGAAGCCTAATACCTCTGATACTCCACTGAGAGAAAGGAGGTCTGTGTTCTAATCCTTGTTTTCCTTATTTATCTCTTAAATTACCAGTCAAAAGGGAAATCTGGGGTTTCCTAATTTCACATTGCTGTTTCACTGTGGCATAGCATTCCAGGCTTCTCAAGCAACATTCTCGTTCCTTACAATTTAGTGAAGTTCTTTTTATCTGGAAGAGCTGCTCTAAAAGGTATCTTGCATTCCTTTCTTATGAAAGCTGGACCCTACTTCTTGATTGGGTGTCCCAGTTTGAGCCAAGACTTCCTTGTTTTGGAAATGTGCCCAATAGAGTATCGGGATTATTTCATACAAGCTCCATAAACCCGGCATCCCATTGGCTAAAAGTGCAAGTCAAAAGATTTCTTCCGGCAGATGCTCCTTAAAACCTGCAGCCAGGAGGAGTCTCTTCCTCTTTGGACACCGGACAGCTTTGGAGAAAGAGCCACAGCGAGAGGGCTGGCTACCATCCAGGCCGAAAGCCTGCGGCCTGCCCCCCCACCCGGGGCCTAACTCAGAACTGTTTCTGTCTATCGGCCCAGCTCTGCTATGAATTGTTGTGGGACTCAGTCAGCATCTCCCTCTCTTGTATCGGGTAAGAGAAGAGCTATTCCTCACTCGGCGAGAATCTACCGCTGGATTCGGATGCGGGGGAAGCTCACCCCTCTTCGCGTTCTGGCCGCGAGGGCTTCTCCTTTATCCGCATCTGAAGCCACCGCCGCTTCTGGCAGGAAGACACTGAAAAAAGGTCTCCCTGCAAACTCATTAAAATACTTCTCTAAGCTGCTAAAAACTTTTAATCACTTGTCCCAATGCCATTTTGGATAGACATAGTCTTCTGAGCTACCATCCCAGCATGATGTCATCTCCTGGCCTGTGGCCAATCGGCCATGATTGTAGTTTTATTCCCTTTTCCTCCCTTTGCAGTGTTTTAACCCTTACTGTATTGTTTTCTTGTTTTACATTTAACACATAGTTGTGTGATATGATAGTATTTTAGCATTTTTATTAAAAGTTTGTTTCAGTTTCCCATCCATATATTCAGAGATTTGAGTTTTGTTTCCCTTTTCCCTATATCAGTAAGGGATTTAAAGAGTGTTAGGGACCTTGAGTTTTACTCGGAAACTCAACCCCTAACATTTTTTGTGCATTGGCTGGGAAATCGAACTATTTTATATTTTGGAAACTGAAACAAATTCACACTGTGGTCTCAAACATGGGAATAAAAAGAGTACTGTCTCGGTTTGCTAAGCGATATGCCCAGAGATTGCTGTATGATTTAGTACCTGAATCGCCAGGGGATATAGCCTATTTTCTGTCCCTGCTTGGTACCGTCCTATACATTAGTGGTATGGGACATGTTGCAAAGAGAGTGTCTTACTCGGCACTACCACTTGCAGTGAGTCGGTATATCCTGGGTCCACTTTTGATGTTACCAGTACATTTCGGGTATTACTGTATGGAGACTGCCTATAACTTTACTATTGAATGGATGCTGAGGGATGACCCTGTTCCATCCGACACTGGCAACCCCACTGGACCAGAGGAATTGGAACCAGAAGGTTTTGGGAGTGATATCACTTTCCCATTGTCGTTAATTGAGACTCTATTGCTTATCAGTACCATTGTCAATGTGTGGTTTAATGTTAAAAGCAGGTACCATACGGACACGATTCCCTTTCTACCCCGACTGGTAGAAACCGCTCCTGTGACGAGGAAACAGATGCCTCTGGCCCCTGATTTTGGAGAGGAAAAGGACTCGACAACTAGTAGTCAGACTGGTAGCCCTAGTAGTGATGCAGGACCGAGCCAGTCTGAGAGCACACTACGCCAGCCTGAAAGCCGATCTTCAGTACGGGTAGACCCGGGACCGTCAAAGGCTCCGTCCCCGGACGACGATGATGACGATGACGATATAGAACCTTACTCTAGAAGGGACTTGAGAAACATTAGACAGGAGTTCCACAGGCATAGACATGAGTCTGTTTTGGGGTGGTTGCTCCGTTGCTGGGATCAAGGAGGTGATAGCATTGAATTAACAGGCAGCGAAGCTAAGCAGTTAGGAAACATGGCCCTGGAAGGAGGTATAGACAGGGAGATAGGAGCATATGAGGGAAAACTCAGTATCCTCAGGTGATTCCTGCTAGTTGTGAGGAAGAGATATCCCACTAAAGATGACCTCACTCAGTGGATCCCCTTGTGGACTACCTTGAGTAAGGGTCTCGAATACCTGAGAGAGCTGGCGATGAGAGAGATTCTCTATAATAACGATAGGAATAGAAATTTGAACCCAGAGCGGGTAATTGCTACCGACGCCTTAATTAAAAAGTTTACTCAGAGTGCACCATGAAACCACTCCCGCACATTGTCTACTCTGTTCTGGGGTAGGTCAGGCAAAGGAGATGAATTAACTGTAGGGGAGGCGTGTAACCGAATCCGTCAGTATGATGATATGGTTAGCCACCACAACCAAGACTCCCTCATTGCAAAGGTGGATAAGTTAGAAGATACTATTAGCTGTTGGAAAAGCCGTGGGCTATTTAATGACGCTAATTCTTCTCCCAGAGCTAATAGGAACAAGTAGAATCGGCCACGAGGTGACCAACAATGCCAGTGCCCAGGATGCCTTTTTGAAGATTGCAGGAGACGAGAGCAACAACTTACTTTAGTACGTGAGTCATGCTGTAAGCAACGCAACTCTGATGACCGCGGCCAGAGACAAATTGCTCCAGTCTCTGGTGGGTGCTGCAGAGCACGGAGCCTCCCTCCTAGCGGAGATATCCCATGCCAGGTAAATCCTTCTCCTGGTCCCGAACTCTGCCTGAGTCATTAGGGAGGCCCTGCCTCTAGCCAGGTGGAGGAAAGGGATAACCGTGTGTATTGGACTGTGTGGATTTGATGGCCTGGCACATTAGAGCCACTGAGGTACAAGGCCCTGGTAGATACAGGTGCCCAGTGTACCCTGATTCCGTCGCATCATAAAGGTGATGAAACTATTACTATTTTTGGTGTGACAGGAGGCTCACAGAATCTTACACTAATAAAAGCTGAGATCAGCCTTACCGGGAATAATTGGGAGATTCATGAAATTGTGACTGGCCCAGATGCCCCATGCATATTAGGCATTGACTTTCTTTGTAGAGGGTATTTCAAGGACCGGAAAGGTTACAAATGGGCTTTTGGTATAGCAACCGCGGAGGCAGATGGCATTATCCGGTTGTCTGCCTCCGTCGAACTTTCAGATGACCCTTTGGCTGTGGGCCGGATGAAGGTGGAAGACCAGAAAGTGCCCATTGCAACATCCATAGTTCACCCCTGCAATACCGGGTTAACCGAGACTCTCTGCGCCCCATAGAGGAGATGATTCGGAAACTGCGAGAACGGGAAGTCGTTGATCGGACCTCTTCACCTTTTAACAGTCCTATCTGGCCGGTGCGGAAAAGTAACGGGGAATGGAGACTGACAGTAGACTACCATGGCCTGAACAAAGTGACGCCACCAATAAGCGCTGCTGTTCCTGATATGCTGGAGCTTCAGTATGAACTGGAGTCCAAGGCAGAAAAGTGGTATGCCACGATAGACGTTGCTAACGCTTTCTTTTCCTTTCCCATAGCACCTGAGTGTAGGGCACAATTTGCCTTCACCTGGAGGGGTGTCCAGTATACATGGACTCGATTACCCCAGCGGTGGAAGCACAGCCCAACCATTTGCCATGGACTGATCCATGCTGCACTGGAGAAAAGTGGGGCTTCTGAACACCTCCAGTACATCGATGACATTATCGTGTGGGGTAACACTGCAGAGGAGGTCTGTGAGAAAGGTAGGCAGATAATCCTCATTTTGGTGGATGCTGGTTTCTCCATTAAGCGGAGTAAGGTCAAAGGACCTGCTTGGGAGATCCAGTTTCTGCGAGTTAAGTGACAGGATGGACGTCGTCACATCCCCACAGACGTGGTTAATAAAATTGCAGCCATGTCTCCGCCTACCAACAAGAAGGAGACACAGTCCTTCTTGGGACTCATAGGCTTCTGGCGAATGCACATTCCTGAGTATAGTCAGATAGTTAAACGTCTCTACACTGTCACCCGGAAGAAGAATGATTTTACCTGGGGCCCTGACCAGAAATGTGCCTTTGAGCTCATTAAAAGGGAAATAGCACATGCTATGGCCCAGGGACCTGTGCAAACAGGACCCGAAATTACAAACATCCTGTACACTTCAGCAGGGAAATGTGGTCCTACCTGGAGCCTATGGCAAAAGGCGCCGGGAGAAACTCGAGGCTGTCCCCTAGGATTCTGGAGTCAGGAATGTAAAGGCTCAGAAGCCAATTATACTACTACTGAGCAGGAGATACTGGCTGCCTACGAGGGAGTCCGAGCTGCCTCAGAAGTAATTGGCACCGAAGCACAGCTCCTCCTAGTCCCCCGACTGTCAGTCCTAGGCTGGATGTTCAAAGAGAAAATAACATCTCCACATCATGTCACAGATGCTACCTGGAGTAAGTGGATTGTACAGAGGGCTCGAATAGGTAGCACAGGTCACCCAGGCATTGTGGAAGCCGTTACTGACTGGCCTGCCGGAGAGGATTTTGGGATGCCACCGGACAAAACAGTTACTCGTCCAGATGAAGCACCCCCATACAAGGACCTCTCAGATGAGGAAAAGCGGTATGCTCTCTTCACCGATGGATCTTGCCGTTTGGTAGGAAACCGACGGAAGTGGAAGGCTGCTGTGTGGATCCCTCTACATCGAGTTGCAGAAGGTGAATCGAGCCAGTTTGCAGAGGTAAAAGCCATCCAGTTGGCCATGGACATTGCTGAGAGAGAGAACTGGCCAAAGCTGCACCTGTACACAGACTCCTGTATGGTGGCCAATGCATTTTGGGGTTGGTTGGAGAGGTGGCAAAAAGACAATTGGCAGCGTAAAGGTAAACCTATTTGGGCTGCCACCTCGTGACAAGACATTGCTGCCCGATTGAAAAAGGTGGTTGTCAGGGTACGGCATGTAGATGCCCATGTACTGAAAAGCAGAGCCACCGAGGAAGAAACAAATAACCGACAGGCAGATCAAGCTGCCAAAGTGTTCCAGATAGATCTGGACTGGGAGTCCAAAGGTGAATTGTTCCTTGCTCGGTGGGCCCATGACTCTTCTGGTCACCAGGGAAGAGATGCTACCTATCGATGGGCTCGTGACCGAGGGGTGGATCTGACAATGGATGCTATCAGTCAAGTTATTCATGAATGTAATATCTGTGCTTCTATCAAACAGGCAAAGAGGTTGAAACCTCTGTGGTATGGCGAACAGTGGTCGAAATACCGGTATAGAGAGGCCTGGCAGATTGATTACATCTCTCTCCCTAAAACTCGCCAGGGTAAGTGCTATGTTCTGACCACGGTGGAAGCAAGCACCGGATGGCTGGAAACTTATTCCGTGCCTCATGCCACTGGCTGTAATACTATTTTGGGCCTTGAAAAGCAAGTTTTATGGCGACACGGAACTCCAGCGAGAATTGAGTCTGGTAATGGGACTCATTTCAAAAATGAACTGGTGGCCACTTGGGCCAAATAACACGGTATTGAATGGATTTATCACATTCCATACCATCCACAAGCCTCCGGTAAAATAGAGCAATATAATGGCTTGCTGAAAACCACCCTGAAAGCACTAGGGGGTGGAAACTTCAAAAACTGGGATAAGAATTTGGCAGAAGCCACTTGGCGAGTGAACACGAGAGGATCAATCAATCGAGCTGGTCCTGCCCAGTCAGACCTTTTACATACTGTGGAAGGAGACAGAGTCCCCGTCGTATATGAAAATAACCTGCTGGGAAAAGCTGTCTGGGTTTTCTCTGATGCAAACCCAAATGCACCTACCCGTGGTGTTGTCTCGGTACAAGGCCCTGGTCACACCTGGTGGGTGATGCAGGAAGATGGTAAAGTCCACTGTGTACCTCAGAAGAACCTGACCCTGGCTGAAAAGCCCTGACCAGAGTCTCATGTTATTGGTTTATTGATTTCTGTATCATATACTGATTTAATAGATGCGTGTTTATGTACATGGTATGAAATATTAGGAGTGGAATGTCCCAGTTTGAGCCAAGACTACCTTGTTTTAGAAATGTGCCCAATAGAGTATTGGAATTATTTCATACAAGCTCCATAAACCCGGCATCCCATTGGCTAAAAGTGCAAGTCAAAAGATTTCTTCCGGCAGATGCTCCTTAAAACCTGCAGCCAGGAGGAGTCTCCTCCTCTTTGGACACCGGACAGCTTTGGAGAAAGAGCCACAGCGAGAGGGCTGGCTGCCGTCCAGGCCGAAAGCCTGCGGCCTGCCCCCCTACCCGGGGCCTAACTCAGAATTGTTTCTGTCTATCGGCCCAGCTCTGCTATGAATTGTTGTGGGACTCAGTCAGCATCTCCCTCTCTTGTATCGGGTAAGAGAAGAGCTATTTCTCACTCGGCGAGAATCTACCGCTGGATTCGGATGCGGGGGAAGCTCACCCCTCTTCGCGTTCTGGCCGCGAGGGCTTCTCCTTTATCCGCATCTGAAGCCACCGCCGCTTCTGGCAGGAAGACACTGAAAAAAGGTCTCCCTGCAAACTCATTAAAATACTTCTCTAAGCTGTTAAAAACTTTTAATCACTTGTCCCGATGCCATTTTGGATAGACATAGTCTTCTGAGCTACCATCCCGGCGTGATGTCATCTCCTGGCCTGTGGCCAATCGGCCATGATTGTAGTTTTATTCCCTTTTCCTCCCTTTGCAGTGTTTTAACTCTTACTGTATTGTTTTCTTGTTTTGCATTTAACACATAGTTGTGTGATATGATAGTATTTTAGCATTTTTATTAAAAGTTTGTTTCAATTTCCCATCCATATATTCAGAGATTTGAGTTTTGTTTCCCTTTCCCCCATATCAGTAAGGGATTTAAGGAGCGTTAGGGACCTTGAGTTTTACTTGGAAACTCAACCCCTAACATTGGGGAAAGTGCCCCTTTCAAAAATACTGTGTTCAATCGCAGGTAATCACACAATTTGGTTCACTTATTTGAATTTACTTCATTTTGGTTTGTTCAGTAGAGTAGTTTGGATCTTGATATTTGCCATTCTGGGAAGTGCGTGTGACATTTTGCTATAAAAGGCTATTTTTTACGACATATATCGATTTTTAAATGTTCCCCAACCAGTGTTAAAGATGTTGAAACCACTCATAGTCACTGTTTGATTAACTTCTACGTGTTTCTCTTTTCATTTTAATGTATGCTCCCTGTCCCTTGGGAAGCGTCGCTGGCATTTTCCTCACGACCTCTTAGTCTTTAACACATATGTTTGGAATAAATACATTCAAAACATTTTACCCCAATGTAAATGGATGCATCCTTCTTCCTTTCTGACTTGGCCTGCGGATAGGGACAAACAAGCTCTCATCAATCCAATTAAGTCAATCCCTAGTAGAGAGCAGTATCTTCATAATACTAGCTGTTATCATCATCTTCCCAGCTGTAGCAGAAGTGACTCTCCAGATTTTGTTTCCAATAGAATCGGGGTTTAAAAGAATGAAATGCTATTGTTGGTTTTATATTTTATTTCTTGTTATTACTATTATTTTTCTTTTGTATTTTATGTTACCACTTTGTACAGCCTTGCCTCTTTCATCCCAAAAAGAAACTTATGCTCACCATGAAATCTCATACTAGGAAGGAAGTGTTGAGAGGGTTTTCAATATACAGTAAGTCATAAAAACCATAACACTATTCAAAACCTGAGGAAAATCAGCAGAACTGAAAAAGAGACATAATAGTTCTACAAAAGAAAATGTCGAAACTGTCAAACTGAAATGTTTTGTAGGAATTTGTCATGCCAACAAATATTTTGCCAGGGAGGAAAGCTCTCATTGCATCATTTTGAATTTATTTTGTTTTCATAATCTTCAATTGTCTCTTTTTTAAAAAGTAAAAAAAATCCTTTTTACATAAAAAAGGTTAGATTTTTTGTTACATTACAGATAATTAAAGTTATATTCAAAATTAATTATTATATGCATTCAGTCTAACATCTTGTAAATAATTTTATTATGCTACTATGATTCTTCAGTATAAAATGCAATAAATTAATCAATGTGAATCCTCAAAATTTTGATTTTTTTTTCTTAAAAAGGATTGTTAGTGTTCAGAGACAAAACTTCAAATGTCAACTTCTCTTTCTTCTCTTTTTCTTGATTTGAAATCAAAATCAATGTTGAAATACCTCAAATTCCTGTAATATAGACATTATTTTCTGAACAAGTCAAAAGACAACAGTTCACAAGGAAAAATAGTGGGCTCATTGTTGCTGGCAATTGTTAGAACAAAATCATATATCTTTATGAAAAATATTCATCGTTGCAACTCCTGGGAGGAATTTATAGATTGTGCAATATAGAAGAGAAAATTCTTAAACTGGGGAACTATGCGGAAATTCTTCGGGGTGCATTGGAGTTGTTGATTTGTGGGGGGTTTATATATATATATCTGTCATGTGTATAAGAACATCCATATAAACCATCTGATCCTTCACCTAGACTCTGACCTAAATTGTAGGTGCCTATGGAAAGAGTTTAAGCTACATTGAAAGTATGAAGTTATTTGTCCCCTGCTATATGTTTGGTTTCGAGTAGTCAGTGGTATTGGGAGTTCCTGACCACAGTTTCTATACAGCATGTTGTTAACAACACCTTAGATAGGGTTCTGCTTGCTCAAATGTGCAGGAATTTTTAAAAGACAGCTTGCCATTTTCTTCAGCTAAGGATTTGCCTTGGAAGGCACAGGTGTGTCTGGTCCTTATGAGGCTCTCATAACTAATTTATGAACATCTACTTAATTCTATGTTAAACAAATTCCTCCTCATTACTTAGGTACAGTTGGCAACTTCTAGTCATGCATTAAGATCACCTCATGTAAATATAGCCATCTGGAAGCTAGCCACCCAGTTTCAAACAGTCATCTAGGTTCTTTCTGCAGTCCTCAGAAAGAAATGTGAGGAACTTCCAGAGGAGAGTTTAACCTGTTGCAAGATAAATGACTGATTGTTGGAATGAATTTCTCTCTAAATAAACATCTTTTTGGCTGAATAAGGATCCCAGATAAATAGAATAACCTAGATACCCTGTTTTCACATGGCTATCTTTAAGAAGATTCTCACCTTCACTGCCAAGACGAGCAGCTTCTGTTGGGCAACTCCTTTCTCTCCTCATTTATCTACTGTAATGTTAGTGACCCAAGGCAGCAGGCACGTTTTCTTCTTTTTAACACATTGGTGATACGGACTACAGTTATGCTATAAATGAAATCAGAAGTGATCTGTTTTCTGGTCCAGCCTAGCTTGCACTCGTAGACATTAATTTATCTCTCAAAACAAACTGTCTACGTCGAGACTACCCACTAGCCCAAAGCTATACTAACTCCAGACTGTGTCAGAATGAAGTCTGACAGAACAGTAGATAAACTAGGCTCAACCTCACCTGTTATTTTAATAGCATGGGTAGTTGCAGAACATTTATTTTGGCCTGTGCCTTGGCTTGATTAGTCAACTGATCTCACACATGCACAATAATACAGGTCTCTCTGACATGGGCTTGCTGGATGAGTAACTTCTGCAAAATTACACAGTGGTTTTGGTACTCCTTAGTCTACTAGACACAGCTCTGAAGATCCTGTCTGCTGCGATCTTCACATGAAAATCAACAATGTTAGAAGGCTTTCATCCTGCCGTCACTGCTCATCATGTTGTTTCTAATCTTCGCACATTTGCCTTGTGCTCCTTCCACCTGTTTGCCACATGTACCTGTTGTCACCTACTTTAAACTTAGTATCTATTTTGCAAAATCTAAAAACAGGAATTTTTTTTTTTTTTTTTGGTGGGTGGACTCTCTAACCCCTAACCAAGTGTTGAAGGGTTATCCAACATTATTTATAGACAAAACACTTTACAGAGAACCTAATAAAAATTAATTAATTAATTAATTAATTAATTAAAACAAGCAAAAAGGAGTGATTTGCATGCAGGGTGGTTTGAAAATAATACGATTTAGTATTTTTTTAATTTTTTTTTTATGTAGGCCATTTTCCTGAGATAGTAAACAAATTTTATTATTAATACTTGCTTTTCTGTAGCTACCTGAAATTACAGGATATGAACTAGTTTTTTGTAGACCAGAAGCCTGCATCTAGTGAGATGAACAGGGTCTTCATACTTCCTAAAATGGGTTCAAGATACCACTGTAAAAGGGTGGAGATATTTTGCCTATGAGAATAGAGTCTCTGCACACCTCTGTAAGAGAATTTAATTTTTCTTTTACAGATCTGGTGATCCTATCCCTACATTCCTCCTCACTTTTTCCATTCATGGTTGCTTTGTATTTTTTTTAAATTTTATTTTTAACATATCTCTTATGAAACAGCAGACTACTCTTCCTAGAATATTTGACAGAAAAGGGACCCATAGGTCAAATGCACAACTTTCTCTTCCTACAATGGAGTTCATTAGTAAACCAGAGTAATTTCATTAGATGGACCAGCAGAGGGAATATTCAACCTTTAAATAAATACACAATAAAAATAGCACACTGTTACTATAGGGTTACTGGACTGTAGCAGTAAATGAACTGAATAAAATTTTATGGCTTCTTAACATGCTGAGGTTTTGCAGTGTCGTCCATCTTGTAGCCTAACAACATTTCCCAGCCTGCTATCAGTGAAACTAATAGTGCGGATGGAAATTTTATGAAAAATGGGAAATCTACAGTGGTTTTATATTATGTCAGTAGAATGAATAAAGACCATATTTTGGCATTAATAGCTAATAGTAGAAAGTGCTAAGGGAGGGAGACAGAAAGAACTGCTACATTTTCAGCTTTTGAATTGATGTTTTTTAAAGAGTTGTCTGTAATTATGATATTTGAATGTCATTATCATTAAGCTGATAAATTATTTAGTATGAAGGTGAAAAACACAGAGAGATCATTGGTTTATTCAGGCATCTTAGTTGTATTCCATAAGTCTCCTTGTGACTCCTGGACTGCTGTATTAATCACATGGATACCACAGATATGTTCTGTTATTATCTTTCACTGCAAGGTCAAAGTTTCATAATAACGTAACATATGGGAAGGGGTGGGGGGGTAGAAGTAACATCAAAATTATTAATCATACTGCAGAACAATGATAACAAAGGTTCTCTACTGACTTAAAATGGATTTCTTAATGCCTCTCAAGCAGAGATGTCATAATGACCTCTGTATCAGACCTCCTTAGACAACACAGATAGCACATAAACTGGATGCACAGAAAGCAGCGACTACAGCAGTTAAGACCAGCTTAGTTCTGCTTCTAAGGAACCGGAAGCAAGAGTGTTGGAACATGCTTCAGAAAGACAGTCTCTGCATGTCTTTTGCTTTCATTTAACCTAAACCGTAAAAGCCAGGAAAAGTTTCTTGTTCCTATTTGTTGAGCAAGAAGGAGAAACCTCTTGGAAGGGATTGAGAGCAGCCCTGCAGAGACCGACCAGTGGATGAAAGGCTGAACACGAGCTGGCAAGGTGCACTCACAGCCCAAAAAGCCAACCGTTTCCTGGACTACAATCAAGGAAGCATGACGAGTAGGTCCCTCTGCTCAGCTCTGGTGAGACTCCACCTGGAGTGCTGTGTCCAGCTCCGGACATGGAGCTGTTAGAAAGGGTCCAGAAAAGGACATAAAAATGATCAGAGTTCCAGGGCACCTCTGCTATGAGGACAAGGTGAGAGAATTGGAGTTGTTCAGCCTGGAGAAGAGAAGGTTCCGGAGAGACCTTATTGCAGCCTTCTAATACTTAAGGGGGAGCTCTAAGAAAGATGGGGATAATCAGTTTAGGAGGACCTGCTGTGACATGACAAGGGATGATGGTTTTAAACTAAAAGAGAAGACAAAACGGAACACCCATAACTACTCTAAAGTAGTCAGATTATGAAATAAGTTAAAATAAACTGTATCTTACTCCTGAAATTAGCAATAATCAAATGGTGTCAACCACGACTGCTTGTAAAAATTTTACCCTGTTCCTAAAATATCATAATAGATAATATGAATTTTGGAAGAAACATCACTTATAAAGAAGTACATTTTTAAAAATAAGACTTCCTCAAAATCAAATGACCCTCAAATATTTGCAATGAAGAATATAATCTCTGAAGTCTTCATGAGTTTTTATTTTACACCCTTGTTGACAGCAATATTTTGAAATCTGAGTGAGAAAGTGTTTTTGCTTATTTTATTTTTCATTATTTGACTAAATACCATTTTGAGAAGACTTGAATAATGCAGAGAAACTTTGTAAAATTAGTTTCATATTTCTTTCCTTCTTTAAGGCTGGAAAGGCCATTCATATCAGATTCTTAGGATTATTTTCCTTTCTTAGTTCCCAAAGAAATATTAGCTCAATAGTCTCTCTTTTACTTCTCATTGTTTTTTTGACTTTTATTCTTAGACATTGGCAGTATAATGTAAACAAAAAAAGAAAAAAGCACCAATTAAAGTAAAATTCAATGTGTTGCTATTATTCTTATCACTTCCATGTAGCATAGCAGGCATATAGACCTTACTTTAGCACAGAGAGAAAGAATGTTTCTCAAAGAACACAAATCAGTGGTATTTTTCACATCAGAAAACTTGTGCATAACAAGTTAAAATATCACGTGCAACATATGTCAGGATGTTACTAGAAGAGCTGGCACTATAGTAGAAAAATTTATTCACTAAAATGCCAATATTTCTATTTATTTCCTGATTGCTCTTCCTTTAAGTACTTATTCAGTCACATGCAAATGCTTTTGATTTATTTAAAAGAAAAAAAAAAAAAAGATGCTGGCTTAATAAGCTTATTTAACCATCTGTATTTCTTTATAAAATGAAAAATACATCTCTGCTTTTGTCTATATGTGAAGGATTACAATATAGTTTAGAAATAATTTAGTTTGGCAGATATTATCTCTGGAGTTTCCTTCTAATGTGATTTCTGAAAACCCATGAATCCTATTCGTGACTCTTTTAGGATTACTGACCTACAAGTTGTAACTTACCACAAATCAAGTCTTCTACCCTTCACCAACATTTCCCATTTTGCTAGTGGTCTGTTAATAATATCGCAGTTTTCCAAAACTGTATCTCTGTAAAACCCACATCTCAGAAATCGAAAGCACTTCTGGCATACCAGTAAAGAGAATGGAAAAAAATATATAGTTAAGGGTTAAATTTGCAAAGGAAAAAAATTCTTCATGTCATGCCACCAGCTGTGAACAAAATTCATTTGCCTCTCAAATATAGCCCCTGGGGAAGGTCCCAGGAATGGTGTGCGAGATAGAATATCATAAATGTCCCAGAGACCTTACGCAATTTTAGGGCATGTTCAAAATCAGAAGTGAAAACTAAATAGTGCTAAAAAGAGAGTGAAAAAATAAAATAAAAATGTTTTATCTTCTATTGTATTTTAAGTGTTTAGGAGGCAAAAATCAAAAGCAAGTATACATTCTCCTGCCTTGTATTTAATCTCAGCTCTCTTCTAAGTTTTCCTCCATTCTCCACTCTCTCGTTAAACTTGGATTGTTTTTTTGCTGTCTTTTCCCTTCTTTACTTCAGCTGCTATCTCCCTGTGCCTCGCTCTTCGCTCTGTGCTTAATTCACCAAAGCAGTGGTGCCTGCTTGATCTGATTGACTTTAACAGGATTTCTCAGAAGCTGTAAGTATGTGGTCTCTGTCCCCTTCCTCTTTCAGCCATGTGCTTTCTTAATAACTTTTAAATACTCCAAATCTCCAGGGCACTGAACCCCTTTAACTCTTTCTGACACAGACGGGAGCTGAGAGCCACTGACATTTCATAGGAGCTGCTCAACATTTCAGTGTATTGATACATAAATGCCCGATGGGTCAGATCTAAAGTCCCCTGAAGTCAATGGAAAAAATCTCTCATTGACTCCAACTGGCTTTGGATCAAACCCTATTTGTTTATCTGCCTTTCTGTGTTAACCTTTTATGTTTCTCATCTTTCCCTATCAATATCCCTTGCTAGAGGCAATCTTGGCAGGACTAAAAACATGATGAAAATTAATAAGGTATCCGCATTATTCAACACATTAAAAAAAAAAAAAAAAAAAGAAAAAGAAGTTAGCTTGAGTTTACTTCAAATGAGTAAAAGTTTGTGGTTGGAGAGCAGATCAGCATTTAAATTATCTGATCTGTGTCACCGGTTGGCTGAGGCAAGCCAATCACGGGGACGAGTCCTCTCCTATCTCTAAACCTCTTTTTCCCCTGACCGGGAGAGAAAGGGTTAAAAAGCAGAGATATGAAAAGGAAAAGAAAGATTTTGTGAGACCTCTGAACGTTTGGAAAACTGAAACAAACTTTAATAAAACTAGAACAAAATATATAATATGAAGGGAAAAACCAATGCAAAATCTGAGGGTTTATACGGGATGGAAAAGCAAGGGTTAAACGCTAGAAAAGAGAGAAAGGGAGACAGTGCCACTCAGAGCCCAAAATGGCGCCGCCACGTGTGTGCCCTCATGGAGTAAACAAAGGAAACCGCGGCTGTTACGAATGCAGGGCTCCAACGTGCAAAGCGCTGTTCCTACCAGTCTGGTCATGCGAATTAAAGGAAGCAAAAGCAGCAAAAGGCAGTGGCGCTGGCGGCAGAGGAAAGGCAACCTCCAGGTGGGGGTCTCCAGTCCCAGGCAGCGCGGCGGGCGGCTTCCCCGGCACACAGCTTCGCTCCACTCCAGCAGCGCGGGGGAGCCGTAGCCGCAAGCAGGCAGGCAGGCAGGGTCCGAGCCGAGGAGAGACAGCCTGTAAGGTCCCCGGAGCCAAGCCGCGAGTCTGGAAAAGCTTCTTCCCGGAGCGAAGCTGCAAAGTTCGCGGCGCCCTTCGCAGTGCAAAGCCAGAAGTGTCCCGGAGAGCAAAAGGAGCGAAAAACCTCCAAAAGCTGCAAAGAGCCCGCGGCTCTTAAAGAGGCAGAGTCGCGCGAGAAACTTTTTCAACCAATGAGAGATGTAAATGTAACATGGAAGGGAATAGTCCAATTGGTCAGTTTAAAACAAGCCTTCATGCAGGGTTCTTTTTCCTCAAACTGCCACAATCTGGTACACTGTATTTTTTGTTTCTTCAGTCTTTTACTGAGAAATTACTTTATGAAATTGCATGTGATTGAAGAGATTCAAAATGATACAAAATAAAATGGGAAAAGGTATAAGGAGAAGGAATAAGCAAGAAAAGAGGGGGAAATCCCCCCCCAATCAACAACCACCCCACTTTGTTTGATTACATTATTTTAATTTTGAATTCTTTCTTCCCTTTTATAAAACACATAACTCAGTGTGCAGATTCTCTGCAGTTTATAAAGAAAACATGAGATATGCTGATGCATAAAATATTGGGCCCAACACCACAGTATGCGCAAAATTCCATACAAAATTCAAATGTGCGGTGGAATAGGAATTCCGTATTTCTCGTCAAGATTAAAATGGGTGCATAATTTATCTGGTGCAAAATATATGCAATGCTCTTTCTTAATAATTTATACAAAAAAGACGTTTTGGCATTTGGCATCAAGGACATCTCTTGCAAAAGTCTGACAGGAAAACACATGCTAAAATAGACATTTCCCATAAGTAAAGGTCATCTTTTTTCTTATCACCCTCCCTCCTTTTAATTAAAAAGACACAACATAAACATTATCAACAGTAAAAAAGATCTCATGACAAAGCTTATCTAATAATTCATGAGTTTCGAGACACTTCCTTGGCATTATGCAGAAATGCATAACCCTTAGTGTTAGAGCTAAGTTATATATGGATCTGTAATGGAAACAGAGTCTGGGAAGCTAAGAAGATTTCTTATGATTTAGGTGTTTATTTAAAAACATAAATGAAACAAATAGGCATTGAGGAGACTAACAATCTACCCAAAGGTCACATAGGTGCTTGAATCACACAGTATTAAGCAAACATCTCATAACATTTTGAAAGGAAGATAAGATTACTCTTTTATTCAACTGGAGCTTAGGGAAGACTAAGTGAATGGGTTAAGGTCTCTCAGGGAGTTTGCATTTGAGCCCTAAAGCTCCTTGCCTATTAAAACATCCTGCCAATAACACACACCTCATGATCCTATCAGTCACCGCAGGCTCCATAAATAATGGGTAGGGGATGGAGGGGACACTTCAAAATGTGATCTCATGTTTACGGAATCTGCAGGCAGAGAAAGAAAAACAAATTATTTTTCTGTAAGAGGACCAGGGGAGCATAGGTAGGGCTGAGATTGTTTGAGAAATCAAACTGTTTGCAATTACAGCAGAAATAGCAGTCAGGATTGAACATAGCCACAATCTGATGAGAGGACAAAGCAGGCATACAGCATCTCCCTTGTAGTGTAGCAGGAAATGTGAGCCTCTACAAGCTACTGTTAATGGGGAGCTAGAGTACCCTTGGCCTTCTGTGGAAAATACATCCTTATTAATTAACAAATCTTGGTGAAGTGTGAAGACAGAGGCTGAGGATGAATCGCCTGCACCGTTTCCAGTACAACAATGCAAGCCCAGACTACTCACTTCATGAAGATATGCTTCAGAAAGTGCAGTTTTAGAGAGGTAAAATGAAATAGCAGCACATGGAAAACATGCTAGTGACAAAAAAAACCCACTGTGCTTTATTACTGTATGCTAGTATGTATGGATATACTTGTTGGAAGATTTAGTATAGTATGAACAGCATGTCACTGGACATCTTGCAGAAATGGCTGGTATTTCCTCTAAAGGTGCTCTTGTATTGGTGAAATCTCACAAATAAGCTCCAGTCCTGTGTAACAGAGCTTCTAGTTAGATGGTGACAAAAGCAAGGAATTCAGTGACTTTCGCAGTTACCTTCAGGATCATGGTGAAGTTCATGGAAGGCACATTTTTTCATGTTGCAAAGATCTTTATCTGTGGATTCCTAGCACTTGGGGGAAAAACAAAAATGTGTGACCAAAATCTCATTTCATATTTTCTACCTGATACAACACACTTCATAGAGAGTAGAATTTCACTGGCTATTTTTAAATTTTATAAGTCTTAATTTTGTATCTAGTCCTCAAACTACATTTTAACTTCTAACTACTCAGTTATTTTGTTTACCTAATTAGTATTTCCTCACTGGAGGTTTTACAGATTTCACTCTTGCAGATGATCCTTGTGCATATCCTTTGTTAAATCTATACAACATTAGTACAGAATGTACTAATATTATGTACTGATATATGTAGCAAGATTAAAGGGAATAAATACACTTTCTGCTGTATCTTGTTCGTCACTAATGATAACAAAAATAAGAAACACATACAAAATGATTGTCTTAACCTAAAAAAAGAAAGCAAGCAAGCAGACTAAAGAAATTATTGAAACTGTGTGATTGGAATGAAGACTTATGGTAAAATTTATTACCCGATAATGTATATAACATAAAAGTGAAGCAATATCACTTCGAGTGCTCATGTTAACTGCGAATGGAGAAATGTTTCAAACATTGACCGCAATCAGATTGCAGTATCGTAAGTGAGCACCTGTAAATTACGCAGCCTCCATTTGTATTGGATCTATTCAGAAATTTGATTGCAAAGAACAAACCCTTACACATGGATTTCCTTTATATAGGCCAGTGCCTTCATTTATGATTTCTCACTCAACAACCTCACTTATGGTCCACACTCAGAGAGTTTTCTTAAAAGTATTTTCAAACTTCATGGCAGTACTTTTCCAGATCAATATATCTTGCAAACCACAGGAAATCATATCCTTCTTAGAAAAATAATATCTTAAGACAATTTTTAAAAATTTTTTGTTCATCTTTTTGATATATAGCTTAAAATTTCAAATGAAATTTTATCTCTTTATTTGGCCTGGAAGACTTGCATCACTGTCTCAAGTAATTGGTTGATTTGGACACTATTCTGACTCGTACCATCTTACAGCCATAGTATAATCACTTCACAGCCTTGAACTGAAATCTGCATCAGAAACCATTGTGCTGAAGCTCTGTATTCACTATACCACTTCTAAACCATCATCCAGTGTGCCTCCTGCTCTGAATCATCAAAACGGCTAAAACTAAAATTGCCTGCCCCCTTCCACACTTAAAATCAGAGTAAGAGGTTTGGTGATCAGTGATTATGGGCAGCGTCCTGCCAGAGAGATATTATCAACATCTCTGCACACTGAAAATGATCAATCTGTGCATAATTTTGCTCAGCTGGTGCTTAAGATCTTGGTGCATAAATACTGAGTTTGCTTCCCTGCTAATGTATAGGAAAAATAGTTGTTAGCAGTTCAAACACATATATATATACACTGTGGCCTCAAACTCTACAGAGTTGGGAGCTTGCTATTAAACACTTGTTGAAGTGGCGAAAGAACAACTGAGCAGCAGCAAGAATGAGGGAGAGAGACCACAGAGAAGATGATGTGTCGTGTGAATATCATAGAGTACCCTGAGCAGACAGGATTTTATCTACATATGTGTTAGTCTGTAGCGTTTTGAAAGGTTAAGTGTTAGTCCAGAGGAGGGCAAATCTCCAACAGAAAAAAAAGAAACTACCCTAGCCAGTAAGGGGGAAAGGGGATGCTCCTCTTGATTTCATCTCCAGGGAAAGCTGCATAGGGCAGCTGGGATAAGGTAAGGGAAAGGCCATCATGGTGGCTAGGATACAAACTCTAGGCTTAGCATTTTACATTGGTCATTTTTTGTCATTCATCATTAGCTTGCTTTTGAATATTTCACTGATGTATTTTGAGGAAATTTTACATGAATAGGTACTGATTTTGAATATGACTGAGTCTTAGAGGTTGCTTTTTGAAGTTATGAGAAATACCAGCTTAGTAAAGGAGATCTGGCAATTGAATACAAGTATTATGATCAGATGGGGGGAAGTATGATGTGGTACCCATGACAAGGAGTCAACAGGCTATGTTTAGTTCTTTATTTCCCCTAATAGTCAGATATTTATGCTGGACTTACCTAAACTCAGGACAGTGAGCACACCCAGTGGTGCACCAGTACATGTGGTCATTGGTTGACTACAGAACCTTACGGGAAACAGACAGCAAAAACCTGATGTTAGGACTTCTGGCACAATGGTTTTATGGTGGCTGGCAGAACCAGCCAACAATACAAGACAGGTTCTAAAATATTATATCTTTACACATTAACATTGCTGATTTATTATTACTGAGTTTGTGAAGTTTTCTTGGCATCCTTTTTTAAAAACTAAATGCCTTTTTTTTTTTTTCCTCCCCCTAGAAAAGGATTTTTTCAGAAGCAGAACATTGCTTTTAAGGAGCAAGCACTGCCTTCCAGACATGTCCAGGCAGCTTCCTAGGCATCGCTTCCTAAATGAATATTCATACTCTAATTATCTGTTAAGTTTTCAAAAGGGACCCTAAAATACTCATGTGTAGCCTTTTATTTTTCCTCTTGGTAAGACACAAGAATAATGAAATAAGACTTTAGTAAATTCTTTTCCAACTGAATTCATTGTGTAATGTAAACTATACTTTTTATTGTCATTAAAAAGCTATTCTGCCTAATGCATTCTATTGACGAATCCCAACAGTCTCGAGTTCAGACCACTGCCTAAGAAACCTTCATACACACATATGGACTAGTCTTACAGATTTTTTAATCATTGGATTTTACTGGCAGAGCATGGCAAAAATTGACTCCTGCAAAAGTAGAGGTAGTTAGGACATGAATTGCAAGAGCACAACAAAATCAAAGTTATGTTTTTGATAAATCCAGTCTCAGAATGTAGGGCTGGAGTCTAAACAAGTATTCATTTAATGGTTTGGGATAATCAGTAAAAAACCTGATCATTACAAAGGAGAGTTTTCAGATGCTCTACTGTGTATTTATACTGAATAGACTTAAAATTTTCATACTTTCCTGAAACTTATAATTAGTTTAGTGTGGGGACATAGCGAACTGACAACAGTAAAACACGGTACTAAAACATTTTCTATAATCTAAAATACTAATCTTTATCTTGTGTATTCAAACAGTTAACCCTAGATTTCAAAGAATTGAAAAGATGGTAGTGTCAGTATTTCCACTTTAAAAATATAAAAAAAAAAGAGGCACAGAAAAATAACTTGCTCCAGGACAACTATCAGAGAACTGCTGGAGGCAGGAAAAAATTATATAGTATAAAATAAAAACAAACTGATTTTTCCTTTAAGTAAGATGTTTTGACACACAATTGAAACAAAAGATGAGAGATGAAATGGCAAACAGTATACTGGGATATAGAAACCTAAATGTAGCCTTTGAGATACATGGATTAATCCTCTGGTTTTCATGATAAAGCCTTAGCTGTGGCATGATATCCAATTCTGAGTGCTGCACTTCAGAGATAGAAGTGAAAAGCGCACACAGGAAAGCAAATAGTGATCAGAGGTCCAGTAACAAGCTATGAGGAAAGATCAAAATAATTGGGGTCATTTTGCTAAAGCAGAGAAGACTGCCAGAGTAACTGATAATATCTGTCAAATATGTAAATGCCTGCTAAAAAAAGGGGAAAAGTTTATTTTTTCCAAGTCCATAATTATTAGGCCGAAGTAATGAATTTAAACTGCATGAGGAAAGAGTCAGGCTGGATTCAAGGAAAATCTTACCAGAATTTCCACGTGTTGAAGCAACATGGAATAGTTTGGCTGGAAAGTTGTGGAGCAGTGAGAATTAGAGGACTTCAACAATGTATTTCTTAGGAATGACATTGGTAGAGGTGAACCTAAGACACGAGATAGATAAACTAGTTGACGTGCTTACACTTCTGAGCCTTGATTCTGTACTCTTTTTAACGATTTCTGTAAAACTTTCTGTGCAAAAAAGACAAATTTCTGCATAATGTCTATAATTTCAGTGAAAGTCACAAAGTAATCATGGCAAAAAACACCCCACAATGAAATATTTTTAAGGCGGAGTATGATGCATTCCCTGTGACATAGACACATATTGTTACTGATTTCTAATAGCTCAGGGGGTGAGACAGCAGGTCTTTTCCAATTTCATGTTTCTAGAAAGATCACATTTTTTCAGAGGACCACCTCTAAATACATGTACTTAAGACCATACCAAGTGGCCTGGGACTGAAAAGCTAGCACCTTCTTTTTTTTTTAAATTAATTTGCATAACAGTTCTATAGTGAACATATTTACGTTTCATTCGCTATTATTTTACATCGCTAACTCAATCCTTGGAATTAAAGAAGTTATTGGCCTACAGATTTCACTTACACATTATACCTTTCATGATGAGACATATTCTTCGTCTTGGTGGACACAAATGGTGGTATTCTTTGATTTATGCCAGAAATTCTTGTCTGATATCTTTTCATCCTGCATTGTCTATTTTTAGAATGACATTTTAGACTGATTCTGAATTTCTTGAAATTTTTTTTGCAGTTTTTCAGATGGCTCTCTTCACATTTCTATAGGGTTTAAATAATAAACCCCTTCTAAGAGAAAAACAACAAACCAGCAATAAAAATCCCACACTTTTTCTCTAACCAAATTCTCTAACATTTGGTGCTAGGAACTTGTCTAGGTTTTTCACTTATTCCTTACATTTATGTCCTTCCACATAGTCTTCTGCTATTTTTTCATACATAATTTTCATTAATAAAAAATATAAAATGGAGTATTACACTGATTTTTGTCTTTTGAAATTTAGAGTAGAAAGTCATCCTGTACTGCTGTTTCTTTTTCAGGAAAATCTAATCTGTCACTGACATTTGCACTCACAAGTTTTGCAACAGCTTTTTTATATAGCAAGTATTGCTAATTGTCAGGATGCTTGAGCCATGATTGCAAAGAACACTTTCTGGTTTATTTTTTCTTAAGGTTTTTATCCTCCCATTTTGTTTCCTTGCTCATGACTATAAGTTAATCAAAGTTGAAACTTTGTAATTACAACATAAGCTATGTGTTCCCTTTACTTCAGTTGTTTGTTTGTTTATTTGTTTGTTTTTCAGAACCAATTCCTTGCTTACTTAACTAGATTAGACTTAAAATGCCAAAAAAGGCATTATTGAAAGGGAAAAAGAAAAAGAAGGAAAAAGTAATTTCCATCAAACATACTTATAAATAAACACATAAATCATTTAATTTACATTTTCTTGGCATTTTTTCAGTCTTCTACTTCTTAATTTATCCCAACTGCAGGGAAAAGAAACTGCATTTTTAAATGACTGTATGATTTTTGATGAATACATTCAAAACTGAAGAAGAAAACATATGAGGGAAGACCTTTTAGAATCCATTTTCAAGTAAATATATATTTCTTTATAGTAGATAAATAAATATACATATAAATAATATAAAAGTACGACTGTCAAAATTACCCATGATCTCCTGGGTAAAAATTCTTTTCTTGGGGAACAAAAGGTTTCTTATCCCAAATTCCATGCTCTGTCTCTCTCATCCTTTCTGTCTCTCCCCAAATCAATAACAGTTAGACTTTTGTTTTTTAAGGTCTCCTAAAAGGATTCTGTAGTTCCAAGCTGTCACAAGCAATGTCCGCTCACAAGTTCTCTATCGTTCACTTTCTCCTTTTCCTTTCCTAATGACTTCCCTTTGACTTTCTATAGCTTTGATAGGATTCAAAGCTGAGTTTCAAAAGAAATTGACAACGTGATTAATTTCACTTAATTTTAAGTATCTGCATTGAGCAGATATTTCCAAGCCAGACAGCTTAGGCTCCCCTTACAGTCAGCAAAGACAAGTAGGCACTCTGAAGATGCAATTCTTCTCACATATTTGGACCTATTTTAAGATGAGACAAATGGCAGATTTAGAAGCACTTCTGGTCAAAGTTATTCCGTCTCTGGGTATGACTCAATTAGCTGCATGAAAACAAGTCACTGGCTTGACTATAGTTAGTGGAGAACTAATCGCGATAGTCAATGTATTGTTGAGAACTATTTAACTTGCCCAAAATAAACGACAGAATTCAGTTATATTACTCAAACATCCTGATGCCAGTAATATATTGATATTTTTTTTTTCATCCCTCCTTTACCGTACATTTTGTTAAGGTATATTTTCTCTCTATGACACTTCAGGAAGACTGCTACACTCTGTGAAACTGCTATGAGAATATTTCATTTGACTGTTTTCATTTTAGAATGTGTATACTTCATGAAGCAAGCAAACAAACAAATAAACAAAAAACATAAACACAACACCACCAAAAACTCCTTACTGAACGGAAAATAGTTTGTAGTCCATATTGCTTATATATTTCCGTACGCTGAGTATCTGTTACATACTTATATCTCTCAAACCACATTTGTTCAAGTCCTTCAAATATTGGCTCCAATTTAGAAAATTTCTAGTTATACCAGTGAATTATCTTAATCTTTTTCTTAAAAGAGGAAGAACTTCTTATGCAAAAGAAAATGAAAAATACTTTCTAATTGTATTTTCACATGGTAACAGTGGATTTTTCTTTTTTTTCCCCTTCCCTTCCCTTCCCTTCCCTTCCCTTCCCTTCCCTTCCCTTCCCTTCCCTTCCCTTCCCTTCCCTTCCCTTCCCTTCCCTTCCCTTCCCTTCCCTTCCCTTCCCTTCCCTTCCCTTCCCTTCCCTTCCCTTCCTTCCCTTCCCTTCCCTTCCCTTCCCTCCCTTCCCTTCCCTTCCCTTCCCTTCCCTTCCCTTCCCTTCCCTTCCCTTCCCTTCCCAACCTTCCTTCCCTTCCCTTCCCTTCCCTTCCCTTCCCTTCCCTTCCCTTCCCTTCCCTTCCCTCCCTTCCCTTCCCTTCCCTTCCCTTCCCTTCCCTTCCCTTCCCTTCCCTCCCTTCCCTTCCCTTCCCTTCCCTTCCCTTCCCTTCCCTTCCCTTCCCTTCCCTTCCCTTCCCTTCCCTTCCCTTCCCTTCCCTTCCCTTCCCTTCCCTTCCCTTCCCTTCCCTTCCCTTCCCTTCCCTTCCCTTCCCTTCCCTTCCCTTCCCTTCCCTTCCCTTCCCTTCCCTTCCCTTCCCTTCCCTTCCCTTCCCTTCCCTTCCCAAACCTTCCCTTCCCTTCCCTTCCCTTCCCTTCCCTTCCCTTCCCTTCCCTTCCCTTCCCTTCCCTTCCCTTCCCTTCCCTTCCCTTCCCTTCCCTTCCCTTCCCTTCCCTTCCCTTCCCTTCCCTTCCCTTCCCTTCCCTTCCCTTCCCTTCCCTTCCCTTCCCAAACCTTCCCTTCCCAACCTTCCCTTCCCTTCCCTTCCCTTCCCAAACCTTCCCTTCCCTTCCCAAACCTTCCCTTCCCTTCCCTTCCCTTCCCTTCCCTTCCCTTCCCTTCCCTTCCCTTCCCTTCCCTTCCCTTCCCTTCCCTTCCCTTCCCAAACCTTCCCTTCCCTTCCCTTCCCAAACCTTCCCTTCCTTCCCTTCCCTTCCCTTCCCAAACCTTCCCTTCCCTTCCCTTCCCTTCCCTTCCCTTCCCTTCCCTTCCCTTCCCTTCCCAAACCTTCCCTTCCCTTCCCTTCCCTTCCCTTCCCTTCCCTTCCCTTCCCTTCCCTTCCCTTCCCTTCCTTCCCTTCCCTTCCCTTCCCTTCCCTTCCCTTCCCTTCCCTTCCCTTCCTTCCCTTCCCTTCCCTTCCCTTCCCGTCCCTTCCCTTCCCTTCCCTTCCCTTCCCTTCCCTTCCCTTCCCTTCCCTTCCCTTCCCTTCCCTTCCCTTCCCTTCCCTTCCTTCCCTTCCCTTCCCTTCCCTTCCCTTCCCTTCCCTTCCCTTCCCTTCCCTTCCCTTCCCTTCCTTCCCTTCCCTTCCCTTCCCTTCCCTTCCCTTCCCTGCCCTTCCCTTCCCTTCCCTTCCCTTCCCTTCCCTTCCCTTCCCTTCCCTTCCCTTCCCTTCCCTTCCCTTCCCTCCCG